>VZZY01016924.1:76376-235853 GCA_013400335.1 Eurystomus gularis
ATTTGGGTGCTGTGAGGGGGGGGTCCTCCCCACCCGCTGGCACATGGCGAGGTTTCTGCAGCAGCTGCCCAGGTGAAGCCCACCCTGTCCTGCTCTGTGGGGAGCTCCTGGCTGCTTCGGAGGGTGTGGGGTGGGTCCCACCATATCCACCAGCATCTCCTGATGGGTGCTGCACCCCAGGGAGGAGCCGGGGGGGTCCCTGGGGGTTCGCAGGGCAGGAAGAGTCCCCTTCTCAGTCAGTGTTTATTAATGATGCCTTAACCCCGACTTGTTCTTGGGCCAAGGACCGATAGAAATGGTTATTTATAATCCCCTTTATTTATTTATGTCCTTCAGACACTGGGGTCTGGCTGGGGGGGTGATGGAGGGGGGGCAGCTTCAAACCAGTGGAGTAGGAAACTTTATACCGGAGGAATCACAGTGAATGTCCTCAGTGGGGGCGGCTGCGCGGAGTCTGAGGGTGCAATGGGGGAAGCAGGGGCTGAGCTCCCTTCCCACCCCCCAGCCTTGCACCGGTGGCTGCCGCAACTTGCAAAAAGGAGGGGGGAAAAAAAAAAAGAAGAAGAAAAATTGCAAAAAAAAAAAAAAAAGCAAGCAGAGCTGGAGCAGGACTGCATTGCAGTGCTGATGGCCCAGGCCCCTGCACCGCACGGCTGCTGTGCCACCCTCCTGTCCGTACAGGGTGCTGGGACGGGGACAGGGTGCTGGGATGGGGACAGGGTGCTGGGATGGGCCCTTCTGTCTGGGAATCTGCTCCGTGGGGCTGGAAGCAACATTGGACCCACAGCCAAGATGTTGGGTGGCCCCTGCTTGTAGCTGCAGCGTGTGTGGTGGGGACAGGGGATGTGACCAAGGACACCCAGTGAGGCAGTGGCAGAGTGGGGACAGGGCAGGACGGCCAAGGAATGTGCCCAAGGAGACACTGCCCCACAGCTTGCTCTCCTGCCCCATAGCCTGCCCTCCTGCCCCATGCACTGCCCTAGGCCCGCCCCCATGGCACTGCCCCACATCACCCCACACCCTGCCTCACACTGCCCAGTCCAGCCCCCATGCAGGTGGGGGAAACAAAGCTTGGCCCCCTCACTTAGGGGGCAGGATCAACCCCCATGGAAGGGTGTGGGGGGCAGCAATGGGGTCTCCATAAGCCTGACCGCCCCCCCCACCCTCCCCTCTGCCTCAGTTTCCCCCAGTCCTCAGCTCTGCCAGCACCCAGAGAGCTCCATGAGGTGGGAAGGCCCGGGCCCTTCCAGCAGCGTGCATGAGTGTGCACACTCGTGTACATGCTCACAAACATGCCCCATGCGCTGCTGAGCACACGCAGAGGATGTGTGTGCATGTATCCACATGCCTGTCAGCACTTGCCCGCACGTGCACATGCTGCCTGTGCACCAGCACTTACACACCCTGTGCAAAGCACTTGTGCACGAGTGCTTGCACACTGCACAGGCATGCGTGCCCTCACACATGCATAGCCCATGCACATGCACTTGCACCCCCCTTACCCACACATGCATTCCCACTGCACCAGCGGTCGCATCCCTCTCCATGCTCGCATGCCTGCACACACATGTTCCTGCACACGCGTGGGCCAAAGCACACACCACGCCGCAGGTGCTCAGCGCCCTGTGCCCCGGCCATGGGGCCTGCAGCTCTGCTAGGCCACGCGTGCGCAGCAGGATGTGAGCAGGGTCACAGCCGCAGCGTCGCAATCGCAGTGTCGCAATGGCAGCATCACAATTGCAGCCACAGCCCCCGGTTGGCGCGGGGACCCCCAGCACCCCGGAGGGCAGCGTTGCGCGGGGTGCCCGTGCCCTTGGGTGCTGAGATGAGATGCGCGGTGCCCCACGCTGGGTGCTCAGGTGGGATGCTGTCCCTGCTGGGTGCCCCACGCTGGGTGCTGCCCACCCTGTGCTGCACACTGGAGTGCAGAAGTCCCCCCACCCCGCGGCACTGCACACCCGGCTGGCACCCCTTGCTTTGCACCCCACGGTCCTTGCTGTGCACCCATGGGTGCTCGCAGGGCATGGATGGCCTGGACTTCCCCTGCCCTATGTGGGTGCAGGGCAGAGCCACTCTGCTCTGGGGTAGGACTCAACCTACCCCAGACCTGGGGGCAGGGGAGGGGCATTGCCTTGTGCCCAGGGACCCTGCAAGGCCACTGCCACCTCGCAGCTCCTGGGTGCCGATGCTCGGGGCTGGGGGCAGGCGGCAGCATCTCCCCCCCACCATGGTGGGTGCTCAGCCCTGCCCAGCCTTTTCTCCTTCCCTAAGGCTGCTCCTGCAGTGTTCACCCCCGTGCCTCTTAGCACTGAAATATGGGTCAGGTCAAGGAGCCAGGGCTGCCAACGCGCTGCCTCGCCCGCAGCGAGCTGGAGAGTGGCCAACCTGTCCCGGCAGCGTCTGCTCCCCTCCCGGCAGCTCTGCCTGGCTCCTGCAAAGCCCAGTTTGCATGGGGAGAAAGCCTCATGTTAGCGGCATGGCATTGTTTTGGTTGGAAGAGACCTTTAAGATCACCAAGCCCAACCATTAAACCAGCACTGCCAGGGCACCACTAACCCATGGCCCTCAGCACCACATCTCCACGGCTTGGAAACCCCTCCAGGGATGGGGACTCCACCACTCAAGTTTCTTGCAGCAAAAGCCCTGCTTGGAAATGTTCTGGCCACCCTGAGGGGGATAAAAGCCCTGTCCAAGAGGTGGGTTTATGGGGTGAAAAGCAGCCGTGAGATCATAGCAGGGCTGTGAGGAGCTGCTGGCCACCTGGCAAGCAGGGGACATCATCCTGACCCCATCCCTGTCACTCCATAAAAGGGACTCCAAACCCATTTCTTCTCAGTGGGCCTGCTTGCCAGGATACCTGCAGCTCCCAGTGCTGCCCAGTGCTGCCTGGTGCCACCGGGCCCTTGGGACATTGAGCTGCTGGCACCAACAGTGACCTCAGGAAACAGATAATTTTAAGAGTTATATACAGCAGGTCCTGATTCACCCCAGAACAGGATGTGGTGGCTGTGGGGCACCTCCAGTGTATTGCTCCAGCCCCCTGCCATCTGCTGCCGAGTTACAGGGAGACGGCCATGTGATGCTGAGTCTCATGTTTGTGGTGGTTGTAGCCACCCCATGGGGCATGAAGGTGGATGTGTCTAAGGGCAGAAGGAGCTGGTGGACCTTAGAGAACCTCTTAGATGGTCAGCATGTTTGGGGGGCTCCATGTGGAACAGGTTTGAGTGGGTTGATCTCCACAGACATCTGAGATGGATAAATCCTCAGGAGGAGCTGGTGAGCATGGTCTGTGCTGGTCTCAGAGCTGCAGGCTGGGGAGGAGGGATGCCATTGAGGTCCAGCACTTCAGTGATCTGAATTGCCATGTCCTGCATATGAGGCTTGAGGTCAGGCAGGGATCTGGGGCTGGGAAATGGGGGTGACTGCAAGAAAAACCTGGGAGGCATGAAAGAGTCTCTGGGGAGATATCGAGATGTTGGTGTTTTGCCTGATTTCATCCAACCATCTTCATGCCCGTGTCACAAGGACATGTCTCCATCCTGTCCCTGTGTGTGCTGATCCTCCACCTCCCTCCTGCCTGACATGGGGGACAGGGGCATGGGGCTCACCCAGGGGTGGCATTTGCTGGACCATTATCACTTCTGTGGCCCAGCCAAGTTGCAGGTTGATAACCTCAAGCAACGAAAATTCCTTGCCGAGGTCAGACAGACCCAGGTCTTTGGGGTTGGCTTATTTTGCCTCCTGCCTTCCACGAAGCTGTTGCGGCATCGGGCAGATGCTGAGCTCATGAAGAACATGGGGACAAAGAGAAATTGACTGCAGGGTCTGGCTGTTGGAGCTGCTCTTGGGGATGCTCAGGGCTTACAAGAAAGCATCTGCAGAACCTCCGTTGATGGGCACTGGAAATGATTTCCAGCTGAGTGTTGCCTTTGCTGCTGCAGTTCGGGCTCCGACTTACAGTAATTGGTTCATTTACAATAAATGGGAGTTTTGTGCCCATTGCAGACAAACCGTTCCACACTCACCACTTTGAGTTGCTACGCGTGGCTGTGGGAAACACACACAGGTTTCAAAATGCAAGGAGAACAACAAAAAAAAAGCTCCAAATCAGATAAAAAATAGCTCCCAAGCTCCCAGCCTGCAGGAAGGTTTTTTACTGCAACTCTTTTATCTGCCTGCCTGGGATGGATCATGGAGTCACAGCATCGTGTTTGTGGGAAGAGACCTTTAAATCATCGCATCCAACCATTCCCCCAGCACTGCCAGGGCACCACTAAGCCCTGTCCCTCAGCACCACATCTCCACGGCTTGGAAACCCCTCCAGGGATGGGGACTCCACCACTGCCCTGCCCAGCCTGGGACAGCCCTTCACAGCCCTTTAGGGGAAGAAATTGTTCCTCATGTCCAACCTAAACCTCCTCTGGTACAACCTGAGGCCATTTCCTCTTGTCCTGTCACTTGTTCCTTGGGAGAAGAGCCCAACCCCACCTGGCTCCAACCTCCTTTCAGGGAGTTGTCCAGAGCCAGAAGGTCTCCCCTGAGCCTCCTTTTCTCCAGGCTCAACACCCCTAGGTCCCTCAGCTGCTCCTCACCGGACCTTTGCTCTAGACCCTTCCCCAGCTTCGTTGCCCTTCTCTGGACACGCTTCCAGCAGCTCTGCCTCTAAGAGGCTGATCCTGAAGGAGATCACACCAGGTTTTACTCCTGGCTTGGGCTGTCACCTGGCTTAGGAGTGTGTGTGGGGAGAGGATGAGCCCACCCATGAGCTGGCAAAGGGATTTATCCAGCACCCTGTCCCCTGCATGGCTGCCTAGAGGGTCCCAGCACTGGTGCCAGATGCTGTTCAGTTTGTCCAACCTTCCTGTGTTCCCACCACAACTGCTGCTGCTGGATGAGATGAAGGATGAAAAGTGAGATGATGGTCCCAGCTGGCCCATGCTGCAGGGAGGGCTCATGCTGCAGCTCAGCTCCCAAGGCTGAGGCAAGGAGGGGTCTGGTGTGGGGCTGAGACCTTCACCAAGGAGCAAGACCTGCCACTGGCCGGGTTTCTAAGTCAATGAGATGCTGTTGGCGGCTCAGGAAGCCTCAGCCTTGCCGTTGGTGTCTGCAGCACTGGGGTGGCAAAGCTGCAGAGATCTTGTCAGGGTGGGCTGAAGTTCTTAGCCCACTCCATTGTATGAAGGGCTGACTCTGCCTCATGGGGTGATCCCCCCAGGCTCCCAGTCCCTGAGCCCCCCACCAGGAGCAGCAGCACAGGAGGAAGGTGCCTGGGTGCAGAGCTGGGCACTGGGTAACTCAGTGTGTGGTTCCCCTGAGGGGCAGCTGGAGATGACATGGCAGCGCTGTTTTGGGCAGGAACAACACCAGGTCTCTCCAGCCAGCTTTTTGAGGCCAGAATGGTCCTTTTCTGCTGCTGCAGGAACGATGGAGGAGCAGGCGGCTCCATGGGATGGTGCTCTAGGTGAGGAGGCCTCACAGCATGGGGAGAAGAGATGCAGGGAAGGGACACACCAGAGCTGACATGCTCCCAGAACCTCCTTCCTTGGTTATCTTCAGTCTTGCTTGGCTCTTTGCTTCCCCCACTGGAGAGCCTTTTGTTCTCCTTAACCTCACCAGCACCCTTGGCTTCTTGCCTGCTCTGATCTTCTGTTTGCCTTCTGCTGGGGTTAGAGAGCACTTTGGGTCTGGAGCTGGGTCATGGAGGCACTTTCAATCTGGAGCTGGATTGTGGAAACACTTTAAGTTCAGAGTGGGGTCCTGGAGGTGCTTTGGGTCTTGCGGAGGTCCCTTGGTCTGGAGCTGGGTCATGGAGACACTTTGGGTCTGGAGCTGGGTCGTGGAGGCACTTTCAATCTGGAGCTGGATTGTGGAAACACTTTAAGTTCAGAGTGGGGTCCTGGAGGTGCTTTGGGTCTTGCGGAGGTCCCTTGGTCTGGAGCTGGGTCATGGAGACACTTTGGGTCTGGAGCTGGGTCGTGGAGGCACTTTGTACTGGGTTTGCTTGCAGGAATGAATGCCACATTTGCAAGACCATGGGGTGAGTGTTCTCATTCTTGGAGGGGTGCTTCAAACCCTGCTGGGTTGGGGTGAGGGGTGCTGAGCACGGAGAGTTGTGCTGAGGCCCTGGCAGTGAACTGAGCACCTTCTCTGGGCCCTGTCAAGGAGCAGGGCTGGCCAAGGGAGCTGGGCTCTGTGGGGTTGGGAGGCAGACAGGAGCCTTAGGCCAGCCAGGACACAGGAACTGTGACATGGTCCAAGGTCATCCCTCTTGGATGTGCATACTGAGCCCTCCATGACTGTGTAGATCCAGCTCTTCCCTGCTTTCAGCCATCCTCAAATTATGCCCTGCCAAAGCTCCCTGGGTCTGGCAGAAGAGCAAACTGCTGCTCCTCTCCTGTTCCCAGCCTTGGAAGCTCTCCCAGGGCTGGGAGCAAGTCCTGAGGATCCCCCACCAGCACTGGAGCCCTGCATGGAGCGAGGTCTGGTGGCAGCCATGTGTTGGGTCTGCAGGTGCCCAGTGCCTGGATCTCTGCCTGAGAAAAGAAGGAGGTGCGGGGTGAGGCTGGCTTTGTCCAAACTAGCCTCACTCATATCTCCTGGGGAGGCAAACACCCCTTCCCTCATCCCACGGGGCCTTGCTGGGCCCAACGCTCCTTCAAGAAGTGTCCCTGATGTCCCCGGGAGGCTCAAAGGTGGCATCACCACTGATGTGATTGTGGGTGGTGCACCTGATGGCTTTGGGGCCAGGAAACCTGGGGGCCAACTGGTCTTCCCATCGCTTGTGAGGGAATCCAGGTATCTGGCCTCTCATAACCATTGAGTCTACGCCCCTCTGGCAGAAGATCAAGTGCCCTGATGTAGACCTGCTGTTAATCAAGGAATAAGAGAATGGTGAGGTTGGAAGGGACCGCTGAAGATCATCTGGTCCAACCCCCTTCACAGAATCACAGAATCACAGAATCGTTATGGTTGGAAAGGACCTCCAGGGTCATCAAGTCCAACCTTTCTCCTAGCATCTCTCTAACCACTACACCATATCCTCAAGCACTGCATCTATTCATTCTTTAAACACCTCAAGGGATGGTGACTCCACCACCTCTCTGGGCAGTCTATTCCAGTGCCTAACTACCCTCTCAGTGAAGAAATTCTTCCTAATATCTGATCTAAACCTCCCCTGACGCAACTTGAGGCCATTTCCCCTCGTCCTATCATTACTAATTTGAGAGAAGAGACCAACACCAGCCTCGCTACAACCTCCTTTTAGGTAGTTGTAGAGGGCAATGAGGTCTCCTCTCAGTCTCCTCTTCTCTAGACTAAACAAGCCCAGTTCCCTCAGCCGCTCTTCATAGGGCATGTTCTCCAGCCCTTTCACCAGCTTCGTTGCCCTTCTCTGTACCTTGCTCCAGCAGATCACCCAGAGCAGGGGGCCCAGGATCGTGTCCAGGTGCCTTTGGAATCTCTCCAGAGAAGGAGACTCCACAACCTCTCTGGGCAGCCTGGGACAGGCTCCGACACCCTCACACCAAAGAAATTTCTCCTCCTGCTCACATGGAACCTCCTGGGTTCCACTTGGTGTCCATTGCCCCTTGTCCTGTCCCTGGGCACCACTGACAAGAGTCTGGCCCCATCCTCTTGCCCCCCATGGGCCCTTGAGCTCTTGATCAGCATTGATCAGATCCCCTCTGAGGCTCCTCTTCTGCAGCTCAGCAGCCCCAGGGCTCTCAGCCTTTCCTGGGCACAGAGATGCTCCAGGCCCCTCAGCATCTTCAGAGCCTCCGCTGGACTCTCTCCAGTGGTTCCTTGTCTCTCTTGAACTGGGGAGCCCAGCACTGGACCCAGTACTCCAGAGGTGGCCTCACTAGGGCAGAGTAGGGGGGCGTATAACATCCCATGACCTGCTGGCCACTCTTTTCTTAATGCAACCCAGGAGACCATTGGCCTTCTTGGCTACAAGGGCACATTGCTGGCTCATGGTTAACCTGTTATCCACCAGCACTCCCAGGTCTTCTCTGTGGAGCTGCTTTCCAGCTGGTCAACCCTGACCTGTACTGGTGCAGGGGGCTATTCCTGCTCAGGTGCAGGACCCTTCACTTGTCCTTGTTGAACTTGAGGTTCCCCTCTTCTCAGTTTTCCAGCCTGTCCCAGTCTCACTGAATGGCAGCAGCTCTGGTGTGTCACTGCTCCTCTCAGTTTTGTATCATCAACGTGAATGTCCTCAGTGCAGAGGGCTGCTCAAGGACATAGCCTGGGCTTGGGGAGGAGTGGGTGCAGGAGGGACTTGTGTGACCATCAAGATGATGTTGTGTTTCAGGGAGTCCCTGACTGACCATGACGTTCAAGCAAGCGTCCATGATGGCCCCAGAGGCCACGGCCACCACAATGCCGATGACCACGATGGAGAATTCTACTGAGGCCACAGGACCAGGCGAGAGCAAGGAGGACATGTTCACCAAGCTGAGGGACAAGTTCATGAATGAGCTCAACAAGATCCCCTGTGAGTAGCTGCCTCCTCTTTCTAGGTATTAGCCTCCTCATTACCCCACCACTGGTCTGGTCCCACTGCAACATGTAGGACAAGGTGGTGGGGTGGCTGGGACTGGGAGGCAGCCGCGGGGCTGGCCACAACACTGGCTTTTGCCCACAGTGCCACCCTGGGCCCTCATCGCCATCGCGGTGGTAGCTGGACTCCTCATCCTCACCTGCTGCTTCTGCATCTGCAAGAAGTGCTGCTGCAAGAAGAAGAAGAACAAGAAGGAGAAGGGCAAAGGCATGAAGAATGCCATGAACATGAAGGACATGAAGTCAGGCAACCAGGTGATGTCCTTCTGAACTGCTTGGCCTTGCCCTGCACTTGGTGTTGTAGGATGATCCCTCTGGATGAGTTATGAACCATGTTGGGGCAATCACAGGTCAGGCAGCAGAGAGGGATGGAGCCACCAGGATCCTGGGATGGGACACTGCAGACATGAGACAGCAGCACCGTCCTCTTTCAGTGCCTAGTGGCCTGGATTAGGAGCAGGCTTAAGGTGGCCTGGACCTGCCAATGCTTCACCTGAACCAGCAAATGTTGTTTTAATCCCTGGTGTCTCCCCACCTTCCTCTGAGTTGCCCTCATTTCATTGAGTTGTGCCTTTAGCCAAGAGGGGAGGACCACCAGGCTAGAATGCCAACCAGTTTGGGGTTCCCAAAAATCCAGTGGTCAAGAGTCAGGTGCTGGTGCACAGAGCAGAGCTGGGACCATCTCCCCATCCTAGGGGCCAGCAGGAAGGAGGTTTGGTACCAGCAGGCTTGGCGCAATCCTGGCCATCTCAATGACCCTGACCCAGAGCCATCTGGAGGAGGTGGGACATTTTGGACATCTGTTTCTGCTCTTCAGAGCCACCTGGGTACCACAGGCATGCAGGCAGGGCTGGAGAGATGAGCACTGAGTGGAGATGCTCCATCGTACCTGCCTGTTTGCAGGCCTGTTTGTGGTGGGAGATGTGAGGTGGGATTACCCAGTGGAGGGCAAGGGCTGATGTCCCCTGGGGCTTGCAGGGACCATACAAACCTTGATTCTCCACCTTGCTGTGGGTCCCTTGTTGATGTGCTCTGTAACATGACTCTCTTTCCTCCTGGCACTCTCGGTGTCCTCCTTCTCTGCTGCCCTGTCTCTATGTGGTCCTTCTTCATCCTGGGACATGCTCCATGGTAGGTGCCACTATGAGCCTCCTTCTCCATCATCTACTTCCAGGGTGGGATGGGGGACTTGGGGACACGTCAGAGCTGTGGCTCCCACACCATGGACCATGGCTTGGAAAGGCAGGGAGAGGGGTGGCTTTGCCTTAGGAAAATTAGGTTGTATCTCTATTAGTAAGACAACAGAGCCTGGAGATGGCCCTGCTAGGCCCTTAGCACCAGCCATAGTGCTCCCCCAAGGGCAGGTTGGGGGTAGAGTGTCCTTGAACCCTCTGCATGCAGCCACCAAACCTCCCTCCACTGGAGATGACCCCAGAGCAGCCTCCACACCATCTCACCACACCAGGGGCTCCCGGGAGCTGTGTGGTTGTGGACAGAGTTGGTGGCACCCCAGGGTTGTTTTATTGGTACTTTATGTCCCCAGCATGAGGGTCTCCTTTCCTTGATGAGGAGAACCCAGGTGTTGAGATGCCAATAGGGTTGGGGTGCCAGAGGTCCTCAGCGGCGTGGGGATGTTGGGCTGTGACCCTGTCACTGAGCCGGGCACCTTGGCTGCCACTGCAGGACCAACAGGATGATGATGATGCAGAGACGGGTCTGACGGAGGGGGAAGGTGAGGAGGAGGAGAAGGAGCCAGAGAACTTGGGCAAGTTGCAGTTCTCCCTGGACTACGATTTCCAGGCGAACCAGGTGATGAAGGGGCTGGGGCTTGGCTGAGGAGGTTGGGGAATCTGGGAGGAGAAGCCTTCCTGTTGGAGCTGGGTGGCACAGGAGGGAGAGGACAGCTTGGGTGCTGTGCCATGGGGAGTCCTGCCCCACGCTGGGCTGGAGATGAGCCCTTGGCATCTGCAGCATGTAGCTGGGCCATCCTACTGAAGACATCCTTCTCCTCCCTCCAGCTGACAGTGGGGATCCTCCAAGCTGCTGAACTGCCAGCTTTGGACATGGGTGGCACCTCAGACCCGTACGTCAAGGTGTTCCTGCTCCCTGACAAGAAGAAAAAGTATGAGACCAAAGTGCAGAAGAAGACACTCAACCCTGCCTTCAATGAGACCTTCACCTTTAAGGTGAGTCCTTTCCTACCTGCAACATGGGGCCTTGTCTCCCACTCCCATCTTTCCTCCTGACTGGATACTGGTCCCATACATTGACCTTCACTGGTGGTCTTGGCCTGTGTTCCTCTGAGCCCGTTGCCAGCCCCGTTGGTGGCCCTCTTTGTGCAGGTCCCCTACCAGGAACTGGGAGGAAAGACGCTGGTGATGGCCATCTACGACTTTGATCGCTTCTCCAAGCATGACATCATTGGTGAGGTAAAGGTGCCCATGAACACGGTGGACCTGGGACAGCCCATTGAGGAGTGGCGGGACCTGCAGAGTGGTGAGAAGGAGGAGGTGAGACCAGCATGAGGCCCTCAGTCTGCTGAAATCCTTGGCCAGGGGGTTTGAGTTGTGGGGTGGCCATGGGGCAAGCTCTGCCTTCTGGGCCATTCCACAGTGCTCAGGATGGTGTTTGCTGTGAGGTCCCACCAGAATACCATGAGGTCCCACCAGAATACCATACATGTCCTACCCATGAGCGCTGGGCAGGATCTGCCCTTTTTGTTCCCCTGTGCAGAAGCCTCTGTATAAGAGAAATGAAGTGGAGAGACTCCTTGAGTCCTGTGCTGGGACTGGCCTGCCCCAGACCCAACTGATCAAACCCTTGTGATGGTGCACGGGGTGCCAGCTCATGCCTGCATCAAAGCTTGAGCAGGGTTTGGGGGGGATCTTCATGTGGGACTGTCCCAATACTGGTAGGATGCACTGTCAAGGCTTTGATACCTGCTCCCTGCTCTGCTCGGCAGCCAGAGAAGCTGGGAGATATCTGTATCTCCCTCCGGTACGTGCCCACAGCCGGGAAACTCACTGTCTGCATCCTGGAGGCCAAGAACCTGAAGAAGATGGATGTCGGGGGTCTCTCAGGTGGGTGTTGTCTCATAGGCATCCTCCTCCCATCATGCTGTGGGGCACTCAGCATCCTCAGTTGGGGAAGGACACTGGGTCCATCAGTCTGGCAGGGCTCAGGGAAGTCCCCTCAGTGCCTGGGATCTCCTCCATCAGAGGCAGCCCAAGGTCTGGCTGGAGTGAGGGGAGATGGGGATGGGGTGAGCCCCCAGCCCTCAGGAAGGACATACTGAATTTGGCCCACCACTGAGTCCAGTGCCAGGATGCTGCAGGACCTGAGCAGTGAAAATGCTCCTCTGCCATTTGCTCCTGGTCCTGCTTCTCCTTGACTTGGGGCTGAGGACCTCAGCTGACAGCATGCTTTATGCTAGAAGAGTCTTCCCAGCTCCATCCCAAGGCTGACCTCTGCCCAGGGTTCCTCAGCTCTCTCCAGACCTGCTGTAACCAGAAGAGCAGTACCTGCACGGCTGGAAGTGTTCAGCTTTATTGCTGGAGTGTCCTGCTCCAGAAACAGGGGTGACAGGCCAGCACTCACCAGTGTTGCTCTGTCCCCAGCCCTCCTACAAGGGCACCCACCGGACACAGAAGAGCTCCATTCCTTGGCCAGTTGCTCCCATAAATACTCTCCAGCCCCCATACTTTGGCTTTGGCCTTCATCCACATTTCTCAGAGCACCTTTACTCATGGAGGTCTCTTTACCCCATGGTGCACCTCATCCTGGGTTGAGACCTCCTGGGGTCAGGCTGCTGGTGTTTCCTGGGCATTCCACTGCTGGCTGATGCACCCTCCTGTCCCCAGATCCCTATGTGAAGATCCACCTGCTGCAGAATGGCAAGAGGTTGAAGAAGAAGAAGACCACAGTCAAGAAGAAGACCCTGAACCCCTACTTCAATGAGTCCTTCAGCTTTGAGATCCCCTTTGAGCAGATACAGGTTTGTCTGATGACTTGAATGCATGGGGTGATGGGAGAAGTCCCACAGCTGCCTGAGCCCATGTCCCAGCATTCCCAGCAACCTGAGCAGCTCCTGGTCTGGTCACCCAACCTGGACCTGGGCTGATGCTGAGGGCTGGTGCAGGGGCCAAGGTGGGAGGCTGGAAAGCACCCATGGGAGATGCAACCTCAACCCAGATCACAGCTGGAATGGGGCTTTCCTCTGCTCTTAGTCCTATAGTGTTCAGTAATAGCAGGGTCTCCCACCACGGTCCGAGGGGCATTTTGGACCATTGGTAGGTACCTTCTGCCCCTCCATGTCCTGTCCTAGCTCCTGCATGTGCCCCTTGCCCCAGCCCAGCCCTGCCAAGCTGTGTAGCCCACAGCTCCTGCCTGGCCCCACACAACCTCTTGATGACCTTTCTCAGGTGGCCATGTCAGGACAAACCGGGCCCCCACCATGGCTCTTCAGCCCTGGGCTCCTTGGGGAAGGAAGTGGAAGAAGCTATGGACAGGGAGGGGACCCTGCCCCAAAAAGGGCCATGGTGGGGCTCAACTTTGAGGGATCCCTGGGGTGCCCCACCAAGCCACCCCAGGGCCAGCATGGAGGCTATGGAGCAGTCACAGCTGCTGCGCCTTTCTGCCCCTCTAAACAAGGTTTCCTTCTGTCTTTAAGAAAGTGCAAGTGGTCATCACGGTGCTGGACTACGACAAGCTGGGGAAGAACGAAGCCATCGGCAAGATCTTCACGGGCTGCAACTCCACCGGCACGGAGCTGCGGCACTGGTCCGACATGCTGGCCAACCCCCGGCGGCCCATCGCCCAGTGGCACTCGCTGAAGCCAGAGGAAGAAGTTGATGCAGCTCTCGGGAAGAACAAATAGGAAGCCGTGCCGGCCAGCGCGGCCCCACGGACAGTCACCCCGAGCTACCGATACCTCAGTTCCGCAACCTTTGGTTTTGTTCTCTCATTCTGTTTTAAGCTGAGATACCCTTTGATGGCTGTGGAAGGGTCTCCAGACAGCCCCAATAGCTTCCAGGGGAAGAGGTTAAAGACACGGATGGTTCTTTTTGTTCTTCAGCATTGCTCCCTTCTGCTGCATGTCCCATCGCCTCTGCACACCACCCCTTCCAGGTACAAAGCCACTGTCATGCCTGGGACCTTCACCAGCGGTTGTGTCACCAGCCCACAGCATCGCTGCTGCTGTCCTTCCCTTGGGTCATGTGGGGACCTGCTGAATGTTGCGTGGAGGTGATGCCTGAAAGCCTGAGATGACCAGACCCGCTGTTCTTGCTTGGGGTTTCAACAGCTGTGTAGACACCCAAATGGTGGAGAAGACCTTCTGCAAGAGCTTCAGGTGCCTCCCCCACCTGCTCTGCTTCCCTCCATCTGGGAAGGGCGAGAGCCGTGGTTTTGGGCTGAGGATGGTTGAGTCTCCTTGGCCAGCTCCAGATTTGGCTTCTTCTCAGGAGAGATTTGCAGGGACCCACTGTGGTCAGTGTGGCAGTGGGGTGCTGAGCCCCTGGCGCTGCAGCTGGAGCCACGAGGTCCAATCTGAGCACAGGGACCATGAAGGTCTGCTCTGAGGAGACACATGGTGGGCTGTGCATGTAATGGCAAGGCAGTGCAGACCACCACCACTGCTGTTGGGAAGCCATCATGTCCTCAGAGGCTGAGCAAGGACAGCGCTGGGTGATTTGCCTGTGTGTCCCACCACACTTGGTTGAAACCTGTAGATGAAGATGCTTCCACAAGGCAGGTTTATGCTGAGAGGTGTCCAAATGTGCAGGGGCAGCCTCCCCCAGAGCAGTGCCAGGAGCCTCCTCAAAGGGCATCGTGTGTCCCCAGGGCTCGCTCCCACCCCAGGACAGCCAGGGGCCTATGAGGAGCTCCAGCCCCACTGCTGCATCCCACCACTGTGGGGAAGGCAAAAGCAAGCCCATGGCCAGCAAGAAGCTCCCAACCCATGTGAGCTGAGCAGCAGCCCATGCTCCCCTAACCCTAACACCCCCCATGCTCCCTAACCCTAACCATGCTCCCCATGGGCTGCTGAACCCACCTTGTCCTGATCTCTCAGAGGTACAAGCCATATCTATGTCCCTGACAGCGGGCAAGACCTTCTCTGGGCCACCTCTTCCACCATGGGACGAGCCAGGACCAAGCCTCTGAGCTGGAAAGCCAACATTGTTCACTGCAGCAGGTCCAGCAGCCTTCCCCAGTTCAGCCCAGTCTGTACTGGAGCATGGATGGAGGCTGGTGTCCCCATCCTGGCTCCGACTCCCCAGGAGCCTCGTGCCCCCTGCTCTGCTCCGCTTTCCTGGATGGGGTTCTGCTGGTCTGGGCAGTTAAGCAGCGAAGGTGCCGCATCTTTGGTGAGCAGGGCTGGCTGTGGAGCAGCAGAGCTCGGGGGTGCCGCGGGCACCAGGGACTCTGCTCTGGGGGTCCAACACCCAGGCTGAGACCTCAGTGCAGGGTGTTCCAAGCTGGGGAACAAAGTGCCAAAACTGAGCTTGCCCTGGTGCTGTCGGATGCTTCAGCAGCTCCCTGTGGTTCCCGCTTTCCAAAGGGCATCTCAGCCCTGGCTGGAGCTGCGAGATGATGGGAAACTTGGTGGAAGCCACAGCTCAGGATTCAGGCTGGACATGGGGGCAGCCTCTTCCCCTGGTGGGATGTGCAGCCCTGGGACAGGTCCCCAAGGAGGGTTGTCTCCATCCTTGGTGGAGGTTCAGGGTTTGGTTAGCCAAGCTGCGGTAGGGTGTTGGGGGAAGATGGACTGGAGACCTCCAAAGACCATGTCCACCAACACCTCCACTGCACTTGGCCCATGCCCTGGTGCCTGGCTGCTGGAGCTGTGGCTCAGCTGGGCTGGGTGGAGGTGGCACTGAGGCTTGGTGGGTCATCAAAGAGTGGTTCTGCAGGACCTTCTGCAGCTTTAGTCAGCCCCTTTTCCTAACGGATGTGTCGGTGTCAGCCAACAAGGTCCTGCCCTGTTCGTGTAGCCAAAGGGAGAAGAAATCTTGGGGTGCTCTTAATTAATGGGGAGCTGGGGGTGGCTGATGGCCCTCGGCTGGGGGCTCCGGCAGAACTCGGGCTCTTGACTCAGCCTCGTTTCAGGGCTGTCCAGGTTGGGGGGGCATTTGCCTTATGTGGAAATGGGTTAAAAATGAAAAGATCAGCAAGAGCACCGAAATCCTCCTGTTGGCAGCCAGCGCGTGCAGGACCCCGCAGAGTTCCACGGGAAGCTGGCGAGGTGCAGACATGCCTGGACACCACCCCCACCATGAGCAACCCCCCCCACATCCCCCCAGACCCACCGCATCACCCGCGATCCCCCGGGAGCTGGTTTCCATTCAGCCTCCTTCAGCCTTGGGGTGGGGGGAAAGACGATGACTTTAATACATAATTTTTTTTTTTTTTTTTAAATAAAAAGGGGAAAAATAACCAACATCTGAAAGCCATCTGCGCTGCCTCTGACCCGCCCTGCCCCGTAGCTGTGCGTAGTTAGAACTATATGGAGCCGTAGCTGTACATAGCAGAGCAGTGCATGCGCTGCAGCAGTAGCCGCATGGTGACCGCCGACCACCACCCGTCTCCAGCGAGGCAGAGACGGCGACGGACAACACTCATTGCTCGAGTGCTCCTCACCGCCCTGATGATTTTCCCCCAGATTACAAAGAAAACAATCAAATAAAAGGATATAAGAGAAGAAACTAATGCCAAGAAGAAAAGCATGCCAAGCCGGGCCCTCCAGCGGAGGGTGAGCCGGCACCGGCGCAGCCGTGACTCCATCTGTGTCTTGTTCCTGTGTCTTGTCGTGTTGATACCATGGCCGGGTAGCGGCAACATCGTGGCTTCAGTGTCCTGTGTCGCGTGGGTGCATTTCACCGTCAGAGCAACTTTAGAAGCCATATTAGACCACGGCGTGCTGGGACCCCACGGGTGTGCCAGGACCCCACGGGGGAGCCGTGACCCCCTTTCCCCCCATGTGTCCACTGTCCAACCCTGGTTTCGTGGGGCTCAGTGGCGGACGAGCCGCCTTGGGACCTGCGATGCCGCTGTCGCGCCGGGTGAGGGGACGGGGCAGTGCTGGGCACAGACACGGGGCCGACCTCTGCAGTGGAAAAGCTGGGATGTGGCAAGATCTGGTGGCGAAAGGCTTTTTGGAGAGATTTAGGTTATTTCTGCCACATCTGGTCGGGTGGTTTCCGTTTCGGGGGGCAAGACCGGCATCCCTCTCTCCCGGCTGCACCACGGTGCAAACCCAGCCATGCCACAGAGATGCTCGGCTTCGGTCTCCTGGGGTTAAAAGGAAGCGAATCCACGAGGCCTGGCAACAAGCTCGGCTTTCTTCTCCTTTTTTCCCTCCAGACCTGGGAGGGAGGAGCCGGCTCCTCTGGGAGTCCCAGGCTCAGCCATTCCCGGAGCCAAGGACCCCCGTCTCGGCCCCGCAGCGCTCGGCTCCGGCGGGAAGCTGCTTTTAAAGCCCCTTCCTCTCGTGTGGACTCTGTTGTTTCCGTCTCTTCTCGTTCAATGGTTATTTTGTAATGATCTCTGTCTCCTTATTAAAGAAACGAGCTGAAAGGAGCCCTGGGTCCCTCCTGGTCTTGCTGCTGGGGCACGGTGGGGCATCCGTGGGACAATGGAGGGATGGAGGTATCAGGTGAACCCCATGAGGTCCCCGGTCCTCCTGAGACACGAGGGTGCTCACACACATGGTGGGGATGTCTCCAGGCAGCCTTGAGCCCGTGTCCTGGCTGAGCATGCCTGGCCCAGACATAGAATCATCAAATGTTTTGGGTTGGAAGGGACCTTTCAAGGTCATGTGGTCCAGCCACCACACACTGAGCATCTAGTTGCACATCTGCAACTAGAGCAGGTTTCTCAGAGCCCCATCCAACCTCATCTTGAGTGTTTCCAGGGATGGGGCAGCGACCACCTCTCTGGGCAACCTGGGCTGGTGTTTGATCCCCACCAAATTCTTCACCCCTCAACACATACAGTTTGGTTCCTATATTCACATTCAGGTCCTGCTTTGCAGATGTGCTGGATGCCCCTAATCCCAAGAGCTCAAGCTGCAGTGACCACCCCCAAAGCCCAAAATACGCAGCGATCTCCAGCAAAGGCTCCAAGATGTGCCACCAGCGCCTGTGTCTTTGCTACAGGTTTTGTCCTGACCAAGCTCCTGAGCAGAGCAAATTTGGGGCTTGGCACCATGGAGGGAGATGGGTCTGAACCCTGCTGTGGTTGAGGCATCAACGGGACCCTCTCCTGTTCTGGTGGGTGACTTCTGGGGACATGCACCCACAGTTCCTGTGCTGCCTGTCCCAGGCTGTGACCGCAGCAGTCTGGGCTTTTACAGACAATCGATGTTGTCCTACGGAAATCCTGGAGGAAACGGGGCATTCCTTGCAGCTCCAGAAAGACGGAAGCAAAATCAAAGCTTCTATTTTATCAACTCTTATTTTATTCATTTATAAATACTGTTGTGTTTACAAGCATCATACATGTGAATATTATTCCCAAACTTTCAAACACATAATACTTATAATACTATATAACAACAACCAGTAAAACAAAATCATTCATCTCAGGGTTTGAAAGGCCACTCAAAAGTTGCATAAAAATACATTCTCTCCCCATCTCGTAAGCTAGTCCTGCTTCTCCAAGGAGTTTATTTACAAAGAGCCATCATCAAACTCGCAGCCACGACAGGCGGGTTCACCCCAAGCGATAAAAATGAATTCACCCCAAGCAATTGCTTAGAAAAAAAAAAAAGCTTGTGGTCTCCAGCGGAGACCACGTCTGGCAGACGCTCTGGTTCAAAGAGGGATGGGTTTTAAAAACGGCTTGCTCTGCACTCTGTCCCAGGCGCAGAGTGCCGCTGTCCAGCTCGTCACCTCCTCAGTGCACTGGTTGTGTCAGGCTTTGAGTGAGACCAAAAAGAAAATAAATCCATTCTCAAGAATTTGGTTTGCGGTTGCAGCGTCCTCGCGAAACACTCACAGCTTTGGCTCGTCAGCGAGACTGAACGGTCGGCGGGAGTTCAGGGGGATGATCCAGTGCTAAGCAGACGCTTCATCTAAAGTGGTTTGGCTTCGCAAGGTGCCCCGCAGAGGAACGGAGCCTTCCGCACGCGCTGCTCCTTAGGAGAAAACGCAACGAGCGTGTGGTAGGAAGGGGCAAAACATCAGTGCAGGGTGATCCGTCAGGTTGGGTTGAACCCTCTCCTTACAACAGATACCGGGCTTCTTCACGCTGCCAGGAACCCGCCTCGTGAGAAGAACAGGATCTTCAGTCTGACATCTCGTCCCTTGTCCTGCTGGGACGCACAACCCGAGAGGTCCACATTGGCGCGTCCAGCACCGCGCCAGCCACCCGTCAGTGTCTTCTCCTCTGCATGGCACAGAAGGGACTGGGCTCCTGTTCAGAGCTGGGAGAGCCCACGTCTGAAGCGAGGAGCGGGTCACCAAGAGAAAAAACATCAAGAACCGCAGAAGTACTCACATAACGAGTGCACCAAGTGGGAACGGCGTGCAGGAAAAGCATTGACTGGATCTCAAGACTTAAAGCTGTTGAATATAGCAAGGTTCAAAGAAAGTAATAGAAAAAAGGATGCCTGGCTTAGGCTGTGCTCTGCAGAAACCCTGATGCCGTTACCAGCTTTGGTCTCTTCCTCCCTGAAGCTCAGCAGCAGAGGAAGGGCCTCAGTGTACCAGGAGAAGCGGCACCTTGTGCCACGCACAAACAGCTCTGCTGGCTGAAGAGTGCTGGAAGAAGAACCTCTGGAGCTGCCTGGGGGAAAACTGGCAGCTCTAAGAAAAGCTAGAGAGGTGGAAATAGGCGGGACGGGGCAGGCAAGGGGGAAAAATGGAGAATTAGGAGAAAAAAAAACCCAAACCAAAGAAAAAAACCCAAGGCAGAGGAAAATAAACACACTTCCTGAAAGCAATAACCAGCAAAAGGTTCCAAAAAGCCCAGAACTGACTGATAAGAGATAAATTTTACCCTGTTGAGCGAGCTCCAGAATTATGCTCATGTTCAAGTATCTCGTCCATCTCTCTCATAGCGGAAAAAGTCCCACCAGCCCAGCCGGAGCCACGAGCTCAGTCAGCAGAGGTGCCCAAGAACGTAGGTAGAACTTCTTCCTGGCCACCTCCAAGTTCAAAGACTGAGACTGCAACTCTCAGCCAGACAGAGCAGGGAAATCAAAGGACAAGGGAAACAAGAGGACAAACATGGAAAGTGGTTTGGATATAGCAAGAAGTCGCTGAGAGGGAAGCTATTGTTTGAGAGGAGTCTATTAATGGGAAGCTCAACAGATCTGATGACAGGTTACTGCTGCTATCATCAAAACCACACAGCACATAGAGGAGCCACTGTCTAAATGCCCATAGAGAGAACAATTATCAAACTGTTCTCAGTACATACAACATTAAAGAGGGGTTTTTTGAGGTTTCCTTCAAGGTCAAGGCTTATTGCAAACTTTTAACAGACTTTCATCCTAGTGACAGTTCCAGCAGGCCCAAGGGGAGCTCCGTGTCCCTCTGGCACCAACACCTTTCCAAGGTGTGCAGGAGGACAAGTGATCACTGCTTCATATTCCTCTGGGTTGAAGCCCAGCTCTGCCAAGCTTCCTCACCCATAGATGGGTTGGTGGGACCAGACTCTGCCATTCCCTCTCTCTGCCCTTCCCTTGGTCAGCCTCTTCCTGCAAATGAAAGACTCCTCTACAGGGCCCCGCCTTCATGAAGATGGCAGGACAACGTCCCAGCTGGCTGTCAGGACGGGGAGGCTGGTTTCTGGTGTGGACACAGCTCCGTGCAAGGTGATTCATGCTGCTACGTATGTGAAAGCAGCAGACGATCTCTAGGGGTTCAAGTGTGTCCTTCAGAAAGCTTGGCAAGTATCTGTGATCCATCCTGTCCTGAGGAGCCCAGGTACAATTAGCAGATGCTACTTACAGAGACAGGAGGCCTGGAAGGAGACAGTGTGATGGAATCCCCCAGGCTGCAGAGGAAGGGCAGAGTGAGGGACAAGGGGTCTGGTGCTGAGTCAGAGCTGCTGTCACTGAACAAGGTTGAAATCTTCTATTAAATAAAAGACTCTGTCTGCTGGGGCAGGAGGAGGAGAAGGTCTCTGTGCAAAGCAGCTGTGGTCAGCCTGTCACAGCGATCAGCCCCGGCAGCTTTCACAGCATCACGTTCTAAACAGAGTCCTACATCTCAGGTGGGTTGATGAGCATCCTCAGAGTCCCAGCCCGTGTTCACATCTCCCACCTGGAAAGGGTTTGGATGTGCTGGGTTAGGTCTTTAGGCGTCACTTTTTAAAGTAGGAGCTACCTACTCCAGACTGGAGTCCAACACCAAACGCTGAGCTCCTGGAAGAAGAAGTTTTGGCAGCTCAAACCCAGTCCTCACATTTCTCTTCTCCCTTGAATAAAATGTCCGAGATACCACGACATGCTTAAATTAAAACCAATAAAATGCCAGGGGTGGGGTGTTGTGGGGGAAATAAGGGCAGAGAGGGAATGTACAGCAAAGGGCAGGGCAAGGCAGGTGTGACGTTGATCCCACGGCTGAAACGCTTGCTGTACGGGACAGGAGGAAAGGGGGGGCTTGGTGGTGGGGTTGGCAGCTCGTGTAGGGCACTGCTCTTCATCCTGCCTCTGCTCAGGACTCCTACTTGGAGAGCTTGCTGATGACACGAATGAGGGCTCCATTCTCGTCCTTCAGCCGTTGGTTGTCCGACTTCAGCTCTGTCAAAATCTGCAGAGAGACAAGACAAGGTGGGATCAGAGCTTGGCGCTGCTGGCTGGAGAACCTTGGCTCAGAGGGGATGGCAGGGACATGGCATCGCTGTGGCCAGGGCAGCACTTGGCTTGTGTCCTCACCACTCACAGCAGTGGGCAGAGCTTTCCGTCCGGACACCCTCCACCCAGTGCACTTTTAACATTGGTAACTTCTCTGTAATGTCACCAGGATTTTTATAAGCTGGGCATCAGGTGTGGAGGGGTCCAGGGTGGCAAAGAGCCCCCAGAGCCAGGCAAGCCCGTGGTGAGAAGTGATGTCGTGGGCCCAGCACTAGGTCAGGACCAGGCTGGGAGGGAAAGAACCACTTCTGAGCTCTTTTGTCTCAAATGTGTTCCCAGAGGTGACACAGGGCTCGGCAAAAAAAGATATAAAGTTGTTTTCTTCTGGTTTCTCCACAGGTTGCCCAGGGAAGCTGTGGATGCTCCATCCCTGGAGGTGTTCAAGGCCAGGTCGGACGGGGCTTTGAGCAACCTGGTCTAGTGGGAGGTGTCCCTGCCATGGCAGGGGGGTTGGAACTAGATGGTCTCTGAGGTCCCTTCCAACCTAAACCATTCTATGATTCCATGATTTGTTTGTTCCCTTTTGCCAGGACTAGAGGGCAAAACAAAGGCTTGAGATTCTAACTCAGGACTGGACCAAGCCATGTTCGCAAACTCTCTTTAGAATACACCCAGATCTCTCTGGGATATCATAGATGTTCAATGCAAAGGCACGTGCCATGGCCAGAGGACTGGTAGAACATACTGACCCTGGAGATACCTCCTTGGTGCTCAGTCTTGAATGCCGGAGTTCAACCAAGAGTCACAACAGAGACAAAAGCCAGAGAGCTTTTAGTTGGAAATATGGAAGAAATAGCTTTGACAAGACCTTTCCTGCATTTCTCACTGGCAAAAACCCTCCCAGCTGCAGGGGGGTGACCTTCAGTGGAGTGTCCCCAGCTGCTCCTGGAAGCAGATCCCCATACTCCTGCCTCAGGGTGTGACAAGAAGGTGTAACTCCACCACGGGTGCCAGAAGCCCTGAGGGCGACCAGCCCCAGAACCTGCTGGAACATACCAGGGTGGAGCAGGGTCGCATGCAGGCACCAGAATGAGCTCAGCGATGACTTCTCTCTGCCAAGGTGGATCTTAGAGGAATTCCCCCAAATTCAAAATCCCCAGTAAACATCCTCCTTCCTCCCAAGCTGGAGTTTGAGCTCTGACCACAACGTCCTGCACGTTCCTCTCATCAGCAGCCTCTCCACGGCCATGCCACTGAGTGAGTGCAGGCAGCTCCTGGGGCAGACACCGGCTCCTGCCTGGAACAATCTCCTCCTGTCACAATCAGGCCAAGCCACGCCCGGCCCCAGCGCACCCAACCCTGTCCCTGTCCCCACTGGTGGTGGGTGCTCCAGATGGGAGGTTCTGCAAGAGACAGAGGAGGGGCAAAGTGCAGCATGGTGGGATATTGGAGAAAGGGTGGAACTATATGATGGGCTGGCTGGAGCTTCAGCTTGTGATGTTTAAAAGCATCTCGCTGGACCCAGCGGGGGTGTGACAGGAACATCTCCACAGCAGGGCTGTCACCAGAACAGCAGTCATGACTCCTTATGCAATTTCTCATGGCCAAATGAGAGGCATCACCATCACCAAGGTGCTCAGGAGCTCAGGGAAATGGGGAGAGCACTTGCTGTCTCCCTCTGCACTCCTGAGCTCCATCCAACACCCTCAATGCACCATGGTGCCCTCCAGTCCAGCGCACCACGGAAGTTCAACCACCTACTGGGGTCTGCAGACAGACACTCTCTGCCCTCTCTATGTCACTGCTTGCGGTGGCTTTGTAGGCTTGAATGTGTCCATCACTGCAATAAGGGAGTGACAGGAAGTCCTGGCACTTGCTTTTGCAGAGATGATCTGTCACAGGTTCCCAGAAGCAACATCAGAGAGCAACCACCCTGGTTCTACAGCTTCCTGGAAGCTCTGGTGGTGGCCATGCCTTACACACATGCTTCAGTGCAACTCTGGCGGTTTACTCGAAAAGGAAGGAGCATAAGTACATGTACATCAAGTGCTTCTTGAAAAGCTTCCCGGCTGTAACCCCACTCCCTCAGTTTCCAGCAAAGCTTTCTGAAAAACAAAGATCAACCTTGTAGAGCTTCACTCCTCCCAGGCCAAGGGCAGCAGAAGTAGCTCAGGTCAGGTCAAACACGCTGCGTGTGAGTCAGGCTGGTAACACACGGGCCTGAAAACCAACGTTCTACAAACGTCTGATGGGACATGGTCAGGACGGAGGGTGTGGCACAACCCGCGGGGGATGGTGATGCTGACCATGATGTGCAAAGTGAGTCTGGGGCTAGAGGCTGCTCTGAGCAGTGGTGTGTGACACCAGAGGATGCGGCACTTCCAAAACTATGTGGATTTTTGGGAAATGAGATTACTTGAAAAGCACTGCTGCAAGAGCGTGGTAGTGTGCCCAGGTGGCCAAGAAGGCCAATGGCATCCTGGCCTCTATCAAAAATAGCGTGTCCAGTAGGAGCAGGGATGTGACTGTGCCCCTGGACTCAGCGCTGGTGAGGCCACAGCTCAAATCCTGGGTTCAGTTTTGGGCACTGCAGTGTAAGAGAGACATTGAGGGGCTGGGGTTCCTTCCAGAGAAGGGAAACCAAGCTGCTGAGGGGTCTGGAGAACATGACTTATGAGAAGCGGCTGAGGGACCTGGGGTTGTTCAGTCTAGAGAAGAGAAGGCTGAGGGGAGACCTTCTTGATCTCTACAACTACCTGAAAAGAGGTTGTAGAGAGGTGGGTGTTGGTCTCTTCTCCCAAGTAACAAGCGATAGGACAAGACCAAATGGGCTCAAGTTGTGCCAGGGGAGGTTTAGATTGGACTTTAGGACAAATGTCTTTACTGACAGAGTGGTCAGGCATTGGAACAGGCTGCCCAGGGCAGTGGTGGAGTCACCATCCCTGGAGGTGTCCAAAACACATGTAGACGTGGCAGTTCAGGACAAGATCTAGTGGTCAAGGTAGTGTTGGGTTGACGATTGGACTTGATGATCCTGGAGGTCTTTTCCAACCTTAACGATTCTATGATTCTAAATCTGTCATGAGCTCGAAACAGTGACAACCCTGTAGAGCTGTGATGTCTGCAGACACCAGTGAGTTTGCAGGTACCACCACCATCCTCGCCAGACCTGCTGAAGGAGCTGCAAAAACCCCAGCAGAGCTTATAGACACCAGCAGTGGATTGCAAACCTCCGAGCAAGCTGGGAAGGATCAGTCTGCCCATGGCTCGGCCAGACTGCACTGACAGGGCACGTCAGAGCAGGGGGTGCCAGCAGGGAAAGCGATAAAGCGAGTATTTCCCAGGAGAAGAGGGACCAGTGACCTGCGGCTCATGCAACGTTATTCCTCTGAGTCTGGAAACAGTTTTGCTCAATTTTCCCACTCAGATCTCAATGCACGTTGGGAAGGAGAATGACTTAAACTCATGGCTTGAGAAGGAATGACGGTGACAGGTTTGAGAATCCTTTCGTAGATTTACCCCAGGAAGGTGGTGGGGTCATTTAATCTGAGCACTGGCACCATTCGGGCCACCCCACCCAAACCAGCTCCTCTCATGCGTGGGCCTGAGCTGAGGCTCCCGGAGAGGGGAAGCTGCAATTCCCCCAGTTAGTTTGTCTCTACAGTTAATCATCCCTGCTATAATTTGTGTGCCAAGAATAGATTTTGTTACACCTCGGTGCCACTTCCAGCCGACGGCTGCTTCCTTCCTAAAACAAGAGCTGTGTCTGGAGGGATCTCAACGTCCCCACCAGCCTGCGAAGGGCCTTGAGAAAGGAGCGTTTACAGCTTTATTTTAGCACCGAGCCAATGAAGTGGCACGAAAGGATGTAACTTGACTGCGTGACGTGCGAGGGCAAAGCTCAGGGAAGGCTTGTCCTTGGATTTCAAACACTAATTGCTCTGCAGGGAATTTGAAACAGAAGATGAAAAAAGAAAGTGGAGCTGGACCAGCCGGAGCGCAGGAGGTGCAGGGGATGCTGCGAGCACGGACCCACCCACCTCTGCTCAAGGTGAGGGAAGGAGCTTGTCCTCTTTGCTTAAGTGACCAAAAAAGCTGCTGAGGACTGGCCAATGGTGGGCTTTCTAAAAATCACCTCCTGGTCTAAAATGTGTGTTCTTCATGACATCCCTAGAAACTTACTGCATTGCTCATTCTGAATTTGGATAAGCTTGTTTGCTGGGTGCCAGCTTCTCACTGAATGAAGTCCAAGTGAAAAATAACTATAATATGAGCAGACATGTGGCATAAATCACCTGTTTTGAGGTAAGGTGATGGGGAAGGGGCTGACCCACGGCACTGATAGGCCACTCCAAAGCCATGGCCACAGGGCAGCAGCTGATCCATCACTCCTCAGTAGCCATCTCAGTGCCATCCACCCAGCCCTATGCTCTCACATCAAGGTGGGGAGCTCATCCTCCTGTTCCTCTCTCAGATGATGGGCTTCATATGGACAAGACATTGTCGAGGGAGTTCTCCTCCCCCTCTACTCTGCCCTGCTGAGGCCACCTCTGGAGTACTGGGTCCAGTGCTGGGCACCCCAGTCCCAGAGAGACAAGGAGTTACTGGAGAAAGTCCAGCACAGGCTACGAGGTTGATTAAGGGACTGGAACATCTCTCTAACAAGGAAAGGCTGAGAGCCCTGGGGCTGCTGAGCTGCAGAAGAGAAGCCTCAGAGGGGATCTGATCAAGGCTGATCAAGAGATAAAGGGCGGGGGCAAGAGGATGGGGCCAGACTCTTGTCAGTGGTGCCCAGTGACAGGACAAGGGGCAATGGGCACCAACTGGAACCCAGGAGGTTCCATGTGAGCAGGAGGAGCAACTTGTTTGGTGTGAGGGTGTGGGAGCCTGGCCCAGGCTGCCCAGAGAGGTTGTGGAGTCTCCTTCTCTGGAGAGATTCCAAAGGTGCCTGGGCACAATCCTGGGCCCCCTGCTCTGGGTGACCTGCTGGAGCAGGGGGCTTGGCTGAGATGATCTCCAGAGGTCCCTTCTAACCCCCACCATGCTGGGATTCTGTGAAGACAATCCCCCGATGCGGCTGGTTAGTAGAAGAGCGAGGTCAGCAGCACCTGCCAAGCAGAGCGAAAGGCAGCAGGACCGGGCAGAGCCTCCAGTGAAACGCTGCCTTCAGCTGGGCAGCAGCACCAAGCGTTGGGCTTTCAGAAGACCCTTTGCCACATGCTGCTTCTGAGCCACAAGCTTCATCAGCCACCCTCGAGAGCAAGAAGGCGAGGGGGAGCAGCCCGGCCAAGGGAGCGGAGACCTGCCTGGAAGAGTGGAAGAGGGAGGCGAGATGAGCCGGAGGGAAAGCAGCTACAGCTCCTCTGATTCGGAGGGCTTGGTGGGCAGGGAAAGCCTGGCTACCACCCGGGTCAGAGCCCTGTTCTCAGCCAGCAGTTGCTCATTCATCTGCCTCAGAGTATGAATCTGTTTGAGCTGGTGGAGATTCTGCAGAGAGCGAGAGGAGTGGACAGAAAAATACAGAGAAAACACACCATGAAGAAAAGAGGGCAGAGAAATGTGAAGTTAGTCCATGAGCAGTAAAAGAAAAAAAGGGAGTAAAATCAAAAAGGGTAGCGGTGAGTGCTGGTGGGCAGCAGCTCAGATGCGAACAGGGGAAGCCTTACAGCACACGGAGGATGTTTTGGGAACCATCCCTCTCTCCAGGGGCCTCTAAAGCCTTTAGAAAGGTCAAATAAAGGGATTTCCCACCACAAAGCACGACAGTCTCTTGCAGGCTACGCTCTAGTTCACTCAGGAAGCTCCAGCAGCACCCAGCCCTGGACTGAGGAACTATTGTAAGAACTATCCCCATTGACTTACCACCTACACAGGCTTTGAAAAGACTGCTGGAAAATGAGAAGTTCTTTAAAACTCCTTTTCTTCACGTATCTCTAAAGGCTACAGCAGTTTTGTGTAGCACAGAGCCATCAGAGCTTTGTGGGACGTGTTAAAGTCACAGATTGAAGCACCTGCAAGTGTCACTGTCCTAGAGCAGACCACCGAGACATGGACTGCTCTGCTCGCATCCCTGTGGCACCTGACCGATGGCTCTGGGGGCTGCCCAGGCTTCAGTCCAGCCAAAAGGTCTGGGGCTCATGTGGGTTTTTCATCCCTGCCCAGATTCAGCTCTTCTCTGTCAGGGGGCTCAATTTTTTATTTCTGATCTCCAGAGGTGAAAATTGAAAACCTTAAACCGCTCGTTTTAACTGGAGGAGTTTGAATGACAGCACCTGACGCAGGAGGGACGTGGAAAAACGGTGTTCTTGGTTACAAAAGCAACGAGTGGGCCAAGGAGGGTGTGGAAATGGAGCCCCACAGCTGGGACCAGCAGAGGTACAGCAGCAACGGGGAGATGCAGGACATAAAGGCAAGGAGGAACACACAACGGGAAAATGGTAAAAGCCAGGGGGACATCACCATTTCTACAAGGATGACATTTTCCCAGCAATGCTGAAGTCAAACCATGTGCTGGACACTTATACGAAGCTCGGGAGGCAGGACATGCTGAGGCTGCAGCCCGTCCCTCCTTCCTCCCGACTCCCTTCCTTCCTCAGCTCCTCGGGCAGCAGGGCCTCGTGAACAAGAAATCCTCCTCCACGGTGGAGGGAGAAGACACCGGGCAGGGGAAAGGCAGGAAGGGAAACATCTGTGAGAAGAGTAGTTTGAAGCTCAAGTGAAAAAATCCCAGCTCCGAACCAAAGGTGCTCTGCAAACCAACGTGCTCCTCCCTGTGTCCTCTAAGCTGTGAGCCTGCAATGGCAGGGAGGAGATGGAGGGAAGCGTCTGCTGGGAAGCGGATTCTTTTCCGCCATTAATGAGCAGAAAGTGCTCAAAGGGAGGTCACTGTCTGTCCCTAACCAGAAGTAGCACGGACAAAGATACAAAGAACTTGCATGGACATCCACACATGGAGCTGGCTGCCGTTGGTGAGGAACCTGCTGCATCCCAGGATGTTTTGTCCAAGGGCTCACTGCTGCATACAAGAGAAGTACTTTGTGTGGCCTCCATCCATCACCTCAATTCTCAGCTACCCAAAAGCACCACCTGTCCTTCCCATTAAGGAATCAAGATACCTCGTCCAAAAGCCTTGCAAAACTAACAGAAGCCAGGCAGGTGTGCACAGGGAGCCAGCCAAGGATGGGCTTGGAGACCCCTGAGGGTATCAAACTGACCAAGCAGCTCCTGCTACTCGGACTAAGCCAAACCAATCTTGACACTGGATAAATCAGCAGGTCCTGAGACAGAGCCATGGCCAATGAACTGCAGGAGAGCTGCAGGGACACCTTGGCAGTGGGGTCCCCTCACACTCAATCTCAGCCATCTACCCATCACTGAACCTGCCCGAGATCTGCCAGCTCCTCCTGCGCTCGGTGGGGACACAACGGATATCACACATCTGACCCATGATAAATCACACCCAGGAGTCCCTGGAGGACGGTTCATACTGGAAGAGTCATTTCTTTTGGTGGTACTATGGATAATAAACATCTGTTTTATCACAGGGAACACAGCTGAGCTTCTGGCTGGCAGAAAACACCAAACGTGTAAAACGGGACGTGGTGCTGCGCAGGACGCAACGGGCTGTGATCATCTGAGAGACCACCTTTATTATTCCACACCACCATAGCATGAAACCTCAGGCAGCTCAGCCTTCAGACGAAAAAGGATCACCTGTAAAAATGTGCGTGTGCTGCAGGTAGGACAGCCTTTTATTTATCCACGAAACCCAGCAAAGGCTGGGAAGCTGGGACTGGAGCCAAGGGTGAAGACCAGAACCTGGACGATACTGCTGCAATTGCTTATCGCTCTGCTTGATACTTGGCTTACCGAAAGCAGGTTTCTCAGTTCAGCTGTACCTGCCTTCAATTAAAGGATTTTGTGCCTGCAACACGAGGGGAAATAAAAATGCCCAAAGCGTGCATGATGTATGAAGCCAGGAGGTGCGGTGCTGCTATGGAATAAAGAAGCTTCTGTGACCTTCAAGAAAAATTGCTGTGTTAAGTTGGGACCTCAGGCACTTGGCACCAAATTCAGTTCAGCACAAATGCTAATTTTCTTTCTCCTTCCTCAGCCAAGTTGCTGTTATCTCCAGTCGAATTCTGCAGGCTCTTAGGAAAACGCTGCACCATGCCGTCACCTTCGCAAGAGCAGGTCCGCAGGAGCAGCTCTGGCACCAAGGAGTTCTTGAGATCACCGAGGTCGTCCTGCTCCTCTCCACTTCTTGACTGCTTCATTGGCAGGGGTTAAACTCATGAGCGGAACAAAGCTCACTACCTCGAGCATGGCTTTGTACAAAGCGTTTCTGTCCCTGAAACCCAGGACCGTCCTGTGAGCACTGCTGTGCCTCCTCTTCCCTGCTGTGCCTCCTCTTCCTCGCTGTGCTTCCTCTTCCCTGCTGTGCCTCCTCTTCCTCGCTGTGCCTCCTCTTCCGAAGGGGACAGCTGGAAGAAGAGGAGAGCCCTGGCCAGGAGATCGGATGCACAGAACCGGACACAGACACCGCAGGATCAGAAAGCTGGGTGTGAGCCACGCTGGGCTGGTTCGATTCAAAGATCAGGGGGAAGAATCCCAAAGCCCACAGCTTTACCGGAGCCCTAATAACCTGTTTGCATCCCTGGTTGTCTCCCTTTGTTGCTCTCCACCTTAAAGGAAACCGTTGGATCTGCTTAAGTTGCTTATTCCTTCTGATTCTGCTCAACAGCTGCTGAGCTGGTGCAGGAGGCACCACAATCAATAGAGGTGTTTTCCTGGCTCAACTTCCACACTAGGATTAGCACAGATGCTCTGCCGAGGTTATCTCCTTCTGGGTGGACTCTCCCGATCTAGGGCACACGGAAGCCTGCCTTCCTTATGGACACCTCCAGCTCAACGCTTTTATCTTCAGAGATTCTAGACTCCTTTTTACTGAGTGTCAAAGCAGACATGTAACAGCACTCAGGTGTGCACATGCCTGAGTTTTTGCAAGAACTCGTGGAAAGGTTGTAAGTAGCACCTTAGAAGAGATACCTACAAATTTCATGTCTATTTATTCTACTACCAAAAGGCCACTTCAGTTGTTCAGTGCAGCAGGAGCACAGCAGAGAGCAAAGTCAGAACCACTCTCAAGGACCTGACAGCTCATCTGCAGGCTCCTTTAGCTCATGTCTCCAGCACGTCCCTCAGGGCAATGTAAGAACACGTCAAACTTCTGGCAGTGCTTCTCCTTTTGCACATCTTGGCTTCCATCAGCCTGCAGCTCTGGACTACCTGAACCAGAGGTGCTTTGGCTGCATCCAACAGTTCCTACAGGCACCTTCTTTCATTAATTGCTTTCCAAACCAATATAAATGTTTCAAAACTGACAGGCCACTAGAGGACACTAATTTGTCTTTTTACTCCATGGGCTGAGCTGGTTTGCAGAGTGATCTGCAGAGCTGAAGGAACAATTCCAACGGCTCCTGTCTGCATTTCCCCTTGAAGGCCATATTTCTGTAACTCCAGGGAGGTCTCTCTGGAGTTAAAGGTTGCTACCTGTTCAGTGAACAAAGAATCTGGACTTTAGGCATGTTCACTCCTTTCTCCTTCCCCTTCTGGCCAGCACATCCACACTTATTTTCTCCTCTGCGAGAGAACAAGAGAGCCTTTACAGTAGGACTCCACCAAATCGTTCTGCTACTCATTGCAGTTGAAGATGCAGCACAAGCCAAGGGGTCCTTTCACAGCTGTATGCTCAGTAAATATATGAAACTTCAGATAGAAACATCAAGTTGGAACCTCCTCCAGGGTGGTAGGAAGTTGTTTCCATCAGTGCTGGGAGACCTCACAGCTCTCAGCTGGGGTCCTTCCTTCTTAAAGTAGCTTGGTCCCACCTGGGTCATGCTCAAAGGGAATGAAAGCGCAGGGCACAGAGCAAATGGGGCATTCCGGGAATACGGGCATGAAAATAGAGCATAAAATGATGCAAAATCAGTGTGAGGTCCTGCTCTGCAGTGCTCCCCGCTAGCCCCGTGCTCGCAGGGCATCCAAGCGGGTTTGGGAGGAGAACCATCCTTCCAAGCACGGCCACGAGAGAGAGGAGAACGCGAAGGCGCAGTCGGTGGCGGAAGTCCCGTGACATAAGCCATGCTGCACAGTTCATCAGCAAGCAAGTTCCTCTTTGCTGAAATCTATTCCAGGCTGGCTGACTGGCGCAGCCTTCCAGTGACATGCTTTAGGAAGGGAGCACAGGAACACAGTCACTCTGTGTTTTTTCCTGGCGAGTGTGCGTGAGCTCAAAAGCCAGCTTTGTCTTCTTACCCATCCGGAGAGAAGCGCGACGGCTTAACTTGGGCTGCAGACTATTCAGAGCACAGAGGGTCAGCACACTGGAACTCATCGAGGCCACAAAAGGTTAGTTTTGGAAAGCATTTAAGGAGAACAGCTTTCACAGTTCTCGGCTCAAACAGCACAACAAATTAAACACGAGGTGCAATCAGAAGGATGATATCGGACAGTTTTATTAGTATTTCATGTTTGGAACACATGGCCGTTAAAGTAAGCTCTGACTGTGTCAAGGAACACGCTCAGAGGGAACACAAGTCCCTCCCCATGTACGTCTTTCATGTCCTACTCCTGGGTGACGATCCCAAAAGACACAGTACAAAGCATAAAAAATGGAATAGAGTGAATAGATTCTTTCCTACCTTCATCTCTTCTTCCATTTCAGAGAGTTTCCGCTCCAGGGCTCGCTTCTCCTGTTTACAAAGATGGTCACAAGATTTAGAAGAAAATCGCACAGTACATTTTCTTTTAGTGAAAAATAACTCTTGTATTTCTGTCAGGGCATTCACTGAGAAGCACCTCAAAGGAACGCAGAGGGTACAACCAGGACCTGCTCGGATGGGACAGGACAGCTGGTAAACCCACTGGTGACACGTGCTGGGCCTGCTCGGCAGATCTTGACACCCTTCTTGACACCCTACCCCCCAGCTTTAGTGACCCTGCTTTCCAGGACTTTATGATGGAATATGGTTTTTTGCTCTGTAGGTGAAGCCATGGATTCAACTGCACTCCTCTGAAGGAGGCAGCGGGAAAACTCACCGTGCCCATCAAACAAGAAACTGTGAGCAGGGAAAGGTGCCTGGAAATCCTGCTTCTCCCAGGTTAGTTTAGGGCTTCAAAGCTGTAAAGCTGACTGCTTTCAGTGTCTTTTGGAAAGTGATGTTTACACAGGTAGGTTCTGCCATGTGAGCACTGGTGGTGCCCTCTGAGGAACACTGGAGACCCTGCCTAGAGAGATGGATCTAGATCCATCCATGATTTTTTCAACATGGGAGAGCTGGTCTGGCAGGAGGTGTCCTTGCCAGGGCAGGGGGTTTGGGACCAGATGATCTTTGAGATCCCTTCCAACCCGAACCATTCTATGATTTTATGATTCTATGATGCCATCTTCACTGAGAACTTCTTTTTCTAACTCTCTGAAACCTGTATTTTGTGGCTGTTGTGATCCTAACTCAACAAAAGCAAAGGAGCACGTTGCCCCAACTTGGAGGCATCCCAGGGGTGGAAGCTGGGACACGTGGTCTGAGCTCCCTCTGCTTGGGGGATGCCTGCCTGGGACAAGTGCTCTGCCCACCCCTCTCTCCGATGGCCATGAGGGCCATGTGTTTGGTAATCCCACTCAGCCTGCTTTAAGCACACCTAGGAATCATTTCCACATGGATCAATGCTTTGAGAATCTCAGTCTTGGAGCTCACGCTGGTGCGGGGATGCTCAGCTGAGCTCTGGGCTTCAGCAGCCTTGGTAACTTCACCAGTCTGATGTGCTCTGCCTAACTCTGTTCCTGTCTGTAGCAGAGATCTTCAATGTCACCCCCTCGGGTCTATCTCTGGCAAATCCTGAGAATTGCCTACACATAAATAATTAAGGTATTTTGTAGTAGGGACTGAATTTAAACACATGGTTCAATCACTGCAAAGCTCCTCAAAATTCAAGAGATGAAACATCTTAGAAGGAACCTCCACCTCAGGTGGTCCTTCAATATGTAAGTGGACATTTCAGAGAAGCTGGGGCCAGGCTCCAGCTTTAATTAACCACAGAGGTATGTGGTGGGAGGATGAGCAATAACGGTCATCAGCCGAAGCAGGGGGGTTCTGACTAGATATAAGGAAAAAAAATTACCATGAGGATATTTAAGAACTGGAACAAGGGAGTGCAGCTGTGGAAACTCAACACTCAGAGTTCTTCACAAAATGATAGGACAAAGCCCTGAGTAACCTGGTTCAAATTCAGTGTCGAATCTGCTTGGATGGACTACGGACCTCCTCAGGTCCCTTCCAACCTCTCCATGCTATGGTCACTTATGGCAGAGGTTCAGCCAGACACGGTCCATTCAGCTTAGCTTACTGCAACAAATCTGAGCGCTCAGTTCAGAGGAGGGAACCTCCAAACATTTAGATTTCAAAATTAATCCCAAGATAGACAACCAGATAGTGCTTTGCTTTGTCCCCCCTGCCCCCAAAGAGTCTTTTTTTATAAGGATCAAGATGTGGATGCTCCATCCCTGGAGGTGTTCAAGGCCAGGTTGGACACGGCTTTGAGCAACCTGGTCTAGTGGGAGGTGTCCCTGCCATGGCAGGGGGTTGGAACGAGATGATCTTTGAGGTCCCTTCCAACCCAAACCATTCTATGATTCTATAATGGACCAACACTCCCCTGGCATGAGACAATATGATTTGGGGGCTGCAGCTTCCCGGAAGGAGAGAGAGAAATCAGAACTAAGCTGATTTGCAAAGTGAGCTGCAAAGTCTCAGCCACTGAAAAGGTCAGAACACAATTATCACTGTGCGTTGCTCCACAAGGCAAAAATGCAACTTATCTTTTAATTAACACTTTCCTTCAAGAATTGACTCTTCCCTGCAGAGGAACACGAGGCAATGGTTGAGAAGCAGAAGAAAGCAGACACATACCCTTTTCTCCATCTCCAGCATGCTGGACCGGTCAGAAGTTTTCTCCTGTTTCTGCTATGTAAAATAAAAATAGAAAGCTATTAAAACCGAGAGGCACTCACAGGATGCTGCACAAAGGCCTCACCAGCCTGTAGATGCACTTGCCCAGAGAAGAAGCAGCCTTTACAGCACCACTGACACGTATTTCTGTGAAAAATAGCAGCACCTTCCCTCCCAGGAGTTAAATCCATTCCCATGCTGGAGCACACACTGGGTTGCAGAGTGGGCAGCAGGGCGAGGGAGGGGATTCTGCTCCTCTGCTCTGCTCTGGGGAGACCTCACCTGGAGTGCTGGGTCCAGCTCTGGAGCCCCCAGCACAAGAAGGACATGGACCTGTTGGAGAGGGTTCAGAGGAGGGCTACAAAGATGATCCGAGGGCTGGGCTGGAACATCTCTCCTATGAAGACAGGCTGAAAGAATTGGGGTTGTTCTGCCTGGAGAAGAAAAGGCTCCAGAGAGACCTTACTGCAGCCTTCTAGTATCTGAAGGGGGCTACAAGAAAGCTGGGGAGGGACTTTTTACGAAGGCCTGTAATGATAGGACAAGGGGGAATGGGTTCAAACTGGAAGAGGGGAGATTTAGACTGGAAATTAGAAGGAAATTCTTCACTCTGAGGGTGGTGAGACCCTGGCCCAGGTTGCCCAGGGGTGTTGTGGCTGCTCCATCCCTGGAGGTGTTCAAGGCCAGGTTGGATGGGGCCTTGAGCAATCTGGTCTAGTGGGAGGTGTCCCTGCCATGGCAGGGGGGTTGGATCTAGATGATCTTTGAGGTCCCTTCCAACCCAAACCGTTCTATGCTTCTACAGTTGTCATGGGCCGGTGCTCAGCTCCTCCAGTCAAGGAACTGTTTTTTGCCTTACCTGGGCTGCTTTTTCCAATTTGGATTTGATGTCGGCCAACTCCAGCTGGGCTTCTTGCAGTTTTGACTTCAGCTTTTGATTTTCAGACAGGGCGCTTTCGTACAGCTGAAATGGAAAGAGAAGGTTTCAGCGACCCAGGCTGCTCCGAGTGGACGCGTGTCCTCAGCACCGAGCAGAGGCAGCTGCATCGCTCCCCCATGCCAGGATATGAGAAGGGCAAACAAAACTAGCTGGGATACTTTACTCGTGTTTTCATAATTCATATGAAAGAAGAAAACAGCTGTTTAATTTTGCAGAGTGTTTATACGCAGCCAAGAGGCAAAGAAAAGGGATGTTTTTAATTTAGATAAAGCACCAAGCATAACCACGTGCTCAGTTAGGCAGCGGGATGTATCGGAACCGATGATCCTGCTGTGCTCCCCAACACAACTACCCTGCTCGCTCTTGTGTGCTTTTAGTTTGAAGACCAGGAGAAAGGAGGACAACTGTAGGCCACTTCAGAATGGATTTTTTTCCCTTCACTTCCTTCAAACCAGGAGACTTTCCATCCCCATGAGAAGACAAGCTGGGCACGCTGCCTGTCTCATGTTCATGCAGAAGAGCGGGGTGCTGCTTACTGTGTGAGGCTTTTCAGCATCACAGTCCTTCCAGAATTAATCACAGAATCATTAGGGTTGGAAAAGACCTCTACAATCATCAAGCCCAATCATTAAGGTCATTTCAACCTGTTCACTTTTCCTGAGGTCTTTGTGTTAGCACCGGATGCGCACGGCAGTCCCTAGTACTGCCTGTCCAGGATCACCCTGAAGTGTCAGAGATTATAGAAAAAATAATTCTGGACTGTTATAGCAGCAAAACATAATTCAGTGGGGTCATGCACGCTGGGGCCACGCTGGCAAGTGTGGCCAGCAGGTCAAGGGAGGTGATTCTGTCACTAAGCTCATGTGAGACCTCATCTGGAGTGCTGGGTCCAGCTCTGGAGCCCCCAGCGCAAGAAGGGCATGGACCTGTTGGAGAGGGTCCAGAGGAGGGCTACAAAGATGATCCAAGGGCTGGGCTGGAACATCTCTCCTATGAAGACAGGCTGAAAGAGTTGGGGTTGTTCTGCCTGGAGAAGAGAAGGCTTTGGAGAGACCTTACTGCGGCCTTCTAGCATCTGAAGGGGGTCTACAAGAAAGCTGGGGAGGGACTTTCTACGAAGGCCTGTAGTGACACGACAAGGGGTGATGGCTTCAGACTGGAAAAGGAGAGATTTAGATTGGAAATTAGGAGGGAATCCTTCACTCTGAGGGTGGTGAGACCCTGGCACAGGTTGCCCCGGGGCATTGTGGATGCTCCATCCCTGGAGGTGTTCAAGGCCAGGTTGGGTGGGGCTTTGAGCAACCTGGTCTAGTGGGAGGTGTCCCTGCCATGGCAGAGGGGTTGGAACTAGATGATCTTTGAGGTCCCTTCCAGCCCAAATCATTCTATGGTTCTATGACATACTCAACAGCACCTTTTCTTGCTCCTTTCGAATCCCTCCCAGCATTTCCCCAGCCTGACTCCTCAATCCTCCTCCCCCTGACACCTGTCTTTGCCTGGGGTCCTTTCTCCTCCTGTTGGTTTTTGACCCTCTGAAGGGCTCACACATTTGAGAAAGGCTGATGTGGCTTCCAAGAGCAATGGACACAGAGATAAATGAAAAGAACCTTTTTCTCTGTCTTTTCAAAGACTCCCAGTGCATTTTTCTGCAGCAACAGGCAGCTTCTAAGGTGTAGGCAGTGACAATAATATATGTGAAAAATCCTACTTTTTTATAGTCCCTGTTGCTCTCCTCTTCTGCTCGGCTGCTGAGGGCAGCCAGCCGGTTCTCCCTCCGGGTATAGGCACTGGAGCGGCTGGAGGCACGATCGCTGTAGGAGGACTCACTGCTGGTGGGGTTCGTAGCTGCTTCCAACCTAAAATGCGATGGAGATCTAGCACCACGGAGCTGCTGTCGTACTGGGACAGCCGATATGAGCCTGACTGGTGGGGACTGGAGACTGTGGGACTGTAGAGCCAGCTGGGCTGTGCCCACCCTCCACCCTGCAGCTGGGCATCAGCCAGGCGGCCACCAATGCTTTAAAACTGGAAAATACCCAATGGGTATCGGCCCAAACCCCAGATGGGCAGGAATTTCCCATGGACCTCTTTTCCTCATGGTGGGAATGGGCTCTGTCGCTGACAGGCCGCAGCGGGGTTTTCTCTCTGCAGAGCAGCTGTTAAACCATTTGGGGAGCAAAGACTGGTAAGACTTGGTAAGAACCAAGTGGCCAGTACCAGCTTCAGCTTCTGCTGTTGATGTGAAGCACAGGGAATCCCCAAAGCCATACAAAAAGATGCTGTCAATGTATTAAGTAGAAAATAATAACAACAACAACAATAATAATAATAATTCTTACCTGGAAAGTCTTTCATGCTGAAGGAAAAAAAAAAAGAAAGAAAAAGGGCATTAATAACAAGGAGGATTACAAGTTCAAGTCAAGAACTGCAGAGATACCACACAGCAGCCATCTCCCACCTCTGGTACCAGCCCCTGGCTCACCACAACCTGACCAGCGTTAGCTCCCAGTCCCAAACTGGGAACCACCGATCTCTGCCTGAATCTTCTCAACTCCTTCAGCTTCTCTGAAACATTTCAAGATTTCATGTCTTTTGCTAACTTAAAAGCCACTGAACCTTCTTCTTCAAATACTGGTTTCCAGAACTGAAATCCTTTTGAACCAAAAGGAATCTATTGTTTCCCTTCTTAAATCATATTATTCTTCCCGCCTTTGATCAGTGTCCTATGCATGATGTGGGTGAGAGGGATTAACGGACCGTGACACGCAGGGCTCGCTGCCTGTTTGTGTGAACTTCAGGAAATCACCACCCGTACGTTTTCTCCACAGGCATTTCTCCCCCACGAAGGAAAGCTTCACTGGGGCAAGATGACACAGAGCAGAAAGTGTGCGAGGAAAGGAGGAGCCTTATGTCAGCCAAAAGGGTGGACGTGTTGGTTGAAGCGTGTTTTAGGCTCCTCTTTCCCCATCAACACCCACATCACCCCCATGCCATCCTCACCGCTGCCTGCGCTCCAGCCCATCATTGCAGGAATCCAACAGTAATGGCACAGAATTCCCGTGGGACACACCGTGCTGACCTGCCACCTCCTCCTCCCAAGGTTTTGCAGATGTCTGCTCAAATTCAAGGTGTGGTTGAACTCTTTTTCAGTCCCTTGAGCTGGGAATGGAGCCTGAGATCCCCCTGCTAGTTTTATGAGCAGTGTCATTTCTCCAGGTGAGCCCAAACCACCTGCAGATCTACTTCCCTGGGTCCTTTTCAATAAGCACCAAGAGTCAACATAGGAAGGAAAATACAGAGAAGATGAAGGGTCAGGCTTGTACTGCCCAGACAAGCTCATGCTGGTGTTTGTGCTGCCTCAAGGCAGCACCCGATCTAGTGAGCACCCCTCTGGGTGGCACCCCCGTGTCTGAGGACTTCAGACCCCCTGCTCCTGCCTGCCACCCAGATGACACCTCCGAGTCCTGGGCAGGTATCTGGGAGCACCATGGACAGCTGAATTAAGTCACCCCATTAGATGGAGAAGAAGAGTAGAGAAGCAACTCTATCTGCTCCAAGGCTGAGGGACCACAGGGGTGAGTCCCACCACGGAACGGGCTGTGCCCAGCCTGCCCACAGCCCTGCCCTCTGCTCGCCAGGACGCAGGGACCTGCCTACACGTTACATCTACCCAGTTATTAAGGTTTTTATTCAGCCTGCCCGAGCGTTGCCCTCTTCTTGAAGCCTGATTCAAGACAGGAGCTTCCCCAAGGAATCTGCAACCCCCTCGCTCTGCAGCACGGTTCCCTGACATGAGATGCAGTGATTGGACCAGTAAACAGAAAACAAGCGGAGGAATCCCGGCACACTTGAAGCCTCATGGATGGACAACACATTCAGCCAAAGCTGCGAAATGCAAAGGTCAAAAGGCCGAGCAAGCCCTGCTATCAATTAGCATGTTCTCCCCAGAGCTGTGCCCACAAGGCCACCCTCAGCAGGGCTCCAGGGGCAGGCCGGGGTGCCAGCCCCAGGCCGTAGAGATGGGCACCACAGCTCCAGGAGCTTGTCCTGGTGCTGGCATGGGTCCTGAGGCATGGCAGTAGGTCCAGCCCCATATTTCATTCGCTCTAACCCTCCCTCCATGCATCAGAAGCTTTCTTTGCATCATAAAGGTGAGAAAGCATCCATGGGAGACAGCAGATGGCTTTCCACCAGAGCTAAGCCCTTCTGCACTTCCACGAGTGATGCTGGATGATGTCTGGGAAGCTTCTCACGGGGCCAAACGGCTGGTGGCTGCTTGCCATTGTCACAGGGACATCTACCTGCTTGTCCCAACAGCCATGGCTGGGACCGCTCTCCACAGGAATCTCAAAGCCAGTAGATAGGAAGTGGTTTCCACATGGCTGGCCTCTGGTGTGGGGCTGTCATCAGAAACATTTCTCAGCCACAAACACGCTGCCTGATGTCTCCACAGTCTTTTGTTTGCCAAGCTTCTGACATTCTCCTCCTAAAACCCTCCTCCCTGACAGCTCCCTTTGAATTCTGGCGCCGTGACCCACCCTCCCGTCTTGAGCAGAGAGGGCAATTAGGAAGTGATTAACAAACCTCTGGGTGAAAGTTATTAGTGCGCTTTATGCTAATCCCCTTCGGTGAGGACTCCTCTTGTGGTGACAAACCGCCAGGCAAGCGAATCCACTTCTTATCAAGCTTGCCTTTACTCCAGCAAACGCACCTGCTGATGTGTTTGCCTGGTGCTGAGGAAGTCCACACACGGCTGGGCAAGGAGACATGGAAACCAAGCAACGAAACCTGAGCAGGTCCCCGAGCCAGCTGGTGTGCTCGCAGTCAGAGGGAAAAATCAATTTTGCATTTTTTTCCTCAAAAAAAGAGGATAATTTCCATAGGCAGAGAGCGGGGGTGTGCTGCTGCAAAGGAAGGGTGGGGTAGTAAAGGAATCACTTTAAATAATGAGCGAGAATCACGTCAAACATGAGAGCAGCCCTGAGGAGAAAGACTTGGGGGTGCTGGTTGAAGAAAAGCTCAACATGGACCAGCAATGTGCCAGAACAGCCCAGAAACCAACCGTGTCCTGGGCTGCATCAAAAGAGGTGTGGGCAGCAGGGCGAGGGAGGGGATTCTGCTCCTCTGCTCCTCTCTGGTGAGACTTCACCTGGAGCATCCAGCTCTGGAGCCCCTAGTGCAAGAAGGACATGGACCTGTTGGAGAGGGTCCAGAGGAGGGCTACAAAGATGATCCAAGGGCTGGGCTGGAACATCTCTCCTATGAAGACAGGCTGAAAGAGTTGGGGTTGTTCTGCCTGGAGAAGAGAAGGCTCCAGAGAGATCTTCTTGCAGCCTTCCAGTATCTGAAGGGGGCCTACAAGAAAGCTGGGGAGCGACTTTTTACAAAGGCCTGTAGTGACAGGACAAGGAGTGATGTGTTCAAACTGGAAGAGGAGAGATTTAGATTGGAAATTAGAAGGAAATTCTTCACTTGGAGGGTGGTGAGACCCTGACACAGGTTGCCCAGGGGGGCTGTGGCTGCTCCATCCCTGGAGGTGTTCAAGGCCAGGTTGGATGGGGCTTTGAGCAACCTGGTCTTTTGGGAGGTGTCCTTGCCATGGCAGGGGGGTTGGAACGAGATGATCTTTGAGGTCCTTTCCAACCCAAACCATTCTGGGATTCTACAATTCCATGAATAAGCTGCTGTGGGAAAAAGAACCAACAGGTTTCTTGCATTTAAAACCTGCCTGTGACGGACACTGAGCTGAATTGTTTCAGACTCCAATTGCCTCCACATCTCTAAAGAGAAGTAGATGAGAGGGGAGAACCTGCATCGCTCCTGCTGCCGCTGCCAGCACTGGGGCAGAGCAGCCCGGCCGGGACTGGCAGCTCCGGGACCTCCCAGCCAAGAGCCAGGTGTTTCGCAGCCCTTGGTGATTTCTCCTCCTGTGACTTCATCTCCCTTTAGGAGTGAGAAAAAGTAGAGATTTTAAAGCTCATCTCTGCCACAAAACAACTCCAGCATCTTGCAGAGCTGCAGGAGATCTCTCTGCTCATGGCTGTTGGGAAAGCTCACCCTTCAACCTTCATACAATCACAGAATCATTAAGGTTGGAGAAGACCTCTAAGATCATCAAGTCCAAGTGCCAAACCAACACTACCATCACCACTAGACCATGTCCTGAAGTGCCATGTCTACATGTTTTAATGAAAGCTGCAGAACAGTTTTCATCAGCAGATCCTTCTTCCACTTGCTGCTACCTTCAGGGAAGGAGGGAAGATCTATTTATTTTGTTTTAAATCAGTTTCTGGCTCAGTATTTTCCTGGGTTTTGCACAGAGGCCAGTGTCCACGCTGGTATTTCAAGGAGCAGCTTATTCAGATGTGGGGTTTTGGGGGGTTTAAAAATAATGACAGAGAAGAAAAAAGGAATCCTGAATGACAAAAAAAAGGCTCCAAGTAAAAGAGGTGACGTGGAAAGCCACAGTTCTTGGCACAAAGAGGCTCTGAAGCCCAAGGAAGCAAGTTAAACAAAACAACAACCAAAATCTCCTTCTCCTGGGAGGTGCTTGTGCGGTGCAGGACGGATCTGAGAGGGGAACCCCAAGCTCTACGTGTGAACACTTGACTTAACTGAGACATCCCTGCTATTTGCTTGAAGACAGACAAACATTTTCAGAGGCCACTGCGACATCCCACTGGAGACACATTTTCAATAGAAAACAGCTTCTTTCTGACTTGGTTCTGCCCCATGTTTGGCCACAGTGCCCTTGGAACTGGCCAGGCTGGGTCCATGGGCTGAGGTCAGTGGAATGAGGTTCAACAAGGCCAAGTGACGAGCCCTGCCCTTTATCTCAACCCCCTGCAATGCTCCAGGCTGGGGCAGAGCAGCTGGAAATGGTCTGGTGGAAAGGGACCTGGGCGTGCTGGTCAACAGGTGGCTGAAGATGAGCCAGGGTGTGCCCAAGTGGCCAAGAAGGCCACCAGCATCCTGGTTTGTGTCAGAAATAGTGTGGCCAGCAGGACTAGGGCAGGGATTGTCCCCCTGTACATGGCATTGGGGAGGCCGCCCCTCCAATCCTGGGGTCACTTTTGGGGTCCTCACTCCAAGAAGGACCTTGAGGGGCTGGAGTGTGGCCAGAGAAGGGCAATGAAGCTGGGGAAGGGTCTAGAGCACAAGTGTGGTGAGGAGCAGCTGAGGGACCTGGGGGTGTTGAGCCTGGAGNCTGCCCAGGGCAGTGGTGGAGTCCCCATGCCTGGCGGGGTTTCCAAGACATGGAGATGTGGTGCTGAGGGACATGGTAGAGTAAAGTTATGGCTGGACTAGATGATATTAAAGATCTTTTCCAACCTAAACGACTCTATGATTCTGTGAAACCCTTGGCACATGCTGCACCATCAGCTCAGCAACCGTCTCTCCTCTTCTCGCTGCCCCTTCTTTGGAAACAATCACAAAATACTCATTTCAACTGCTGCAGCGCTGGCGGGCTCACCGCACGGCGTGTCGGTAACGAGGGAGGTCAGAGCTGCCCCAGAGCAGGAAACGCTGGGGTCAGAGTCCGAAGGTGAAAGACAAAACTCTTCCTCCTTCATTGCTTGACAGAGAAATTGGGGTAAACGGATGGAGACAAGAGCTGAAGCACCAAACGGACACTGGGGGCTGAGCTGGAGAAATAAAGAGCTTTCCCTTCCTGATTTTTTCATGAATGAATATTGTGCAACCTGCTCAGGGTGAAAAGGGGATGCTGAGAATTGCCGTAACCACTGTCCAAACACGCTGGGGTTTTTTCTTCCCCTGGCAAATCTGGAACAGCACCGTCAGTGTTGCCCAGACTCATTCATTCCCCTTGGGATGCAAGGTTTGACTGGAAACATGAACAGCCCGGGAAGCACCGGGTTGGGAAATGATCCTTCCTGCAATCTAAACAGGGTCACATCGCTGCAAGGCTCAGGGCGGGGGGAGGAGGACCCCAGGGAAAAGCGAGGCCCTGGCAGCGGCTGTCCTGATTCCGAAAGCAGCACGGCACCAGCGCCGAGACCCCGGCAACCGAGACACCCAAGGGGACAACTTTTAGAGGAAAACTTAAAAGCACAGAGCGCTTGAAGGCGTGCTTGCAACTTTCTGGTAATCCTCAGCTCTTGGACCTCTCACCTAATTCCAGCATGGTGGGGGTTGGAAGGGACCTCTGGAGATCATCTCAGCCAACCCCCTGCTCCAGCAGGTCACCCAGAGCAGGGGGCCCAGGATCGTGCCCAGGCACCTTTGGAATCTCTCCAGAGAAGGAGACTCCACAACCTCTCTGGGCAGCCTGGGACAGGCTCCCACACCCTCACACCAAACAAGTTGCTCCTCCTGCTCACTTGGAACCTCCTGGGTTCCACTTGGTGCCCGTAGCCCCTTGTCCTGTCGCTGGGCACCACTGACAAGAGTCTGGCCCCATCCTCTTGCCCCCCATGGGCCCTTTAGCTCTTGATCAGCATTGATCAGATCCCCTCTGAGGCTTCTCTTCTGCAGCTCAGCAGCCCCAGGGCTCTCAGCCTTTCCTGGGCACAGAGAAGCTCCAGAAGCCCCTCAGCATCTTCAGAGCCTCCGCTGGACTCTCTGGAACTGGGGAGCCCAGCACTGGACCCAGTACTCCAGAGGTGGCCTCATCAGAGCAGAGCAGAGGGGCAGGAGAACCTCCCTTGACCTGCTGGTTACCTAAGTGACCACATAATCTTCCCTCCCATCCACCTTATGGTGAGCAGCACACTCCAGCAGCACTGGGGGTGGTGGAAGACAGCAAAGGGGTTCAGCTCATTCTGCCAGCCCTCCCGGACAGGGTCAGAGATGATTCAACCCAGATGGGCTGGCAAAACACAGGACATCTGGGATGGGACCTGAGAAAAAGCCCAAAGGACCAATCCAGCTTCATTCTGAGCCCCCCAGGTCTCACTGTGCTGACGTTCGTCAGTCCCAAGGAAGTGTGGGGCGATGGCCATGCTTACTTGTCCGGCGATGCCGAGGGCCAGGAATGACGAACGGGTTTGATTTTAGAACTGTGGAGAGCAGGAGCCTTCCCTTAAAAAAATCAAAAACTTTCACAGCTGTGAAGAGTTTGGTGAAGTAGAATTAAAACCAAATTCCTTGTGGAAGGTTTAGATAAAAGCAGCCCTGAAGTGCTGTGCCAAAAGGGGATCGGTCCCTGCTCTTGCCAAGTCAGAAATTGGCCTAATTGCTTCCAATCGCGTTCTTCTGCGGCTGGGATCTGACCCAGCAGAGACAGAAAAAGTCTATTATTTACATTGTTTCAAGAAAAAAAAGAAGAAGAAGAAGAAAAAAATAGATGTTTTGGGAACATTTTATGCTTCTTTATCTCCAACTGGCCAACCTCAGGGAAAAGTGCACTATTTTAAGATAGTTCTCAAGGAGTTTGTTTTGGTGTGTTTCGTCTCAGCAATCCCGATCAACGCCTACGATTAAATCACCCCCATTTCAGAAGATCCTGGAGCACAGCTCCAGTCCTACTGCCCTCCCTTTGCTTCATCAAGAGGGGAAGTTTTAGGAACCCCTCAAATTTTATTCTTATGTTGGCAAATATCCTCTTGGTGAGTCTTGTTTGGTTTAGAAATTAGCCATGAAATAAAGCCAGCTGCTTTTGGGGCCAGTTCTTTCCCTCTTAGAATCATAGAATCATTATGGCTGGAAAGGACCACCAGGATCATCAAGTCCAACCTTCATCCCAACATCTCTCTAGCCACTAGACCATCGCCTCAAGTGCTACATCTACTCATTTTTTCAACACCTCCAGAGATGGTGACTCCACCACCTCCCTGGGCAGCCTGTTCCAGTGCCCAGCCACTCTCTCAGTAAAGAATTTCTTCCCAATATCTGATCTGAACCTCCCCTGACGCAACTTGAGGCCATTTCCTCTTGTCCTATCATTAGTAATTTGGGAGAAGAGACCAAGTGCAAAAGGCACCAGGTTCCTGCAGTTATGGAGCTGTGTTGCTCCTACATCTCCACAGCTTTACATGCTTGTCTGCGGCTGTAGGAAGGACAGCCTCTTGGAGATGTTGTGCTGCTGCAGGCAGGAGTCTTCCTGGAGCCAGAACAGCAAGAGCCGAGCTGAAAGGAGGCAGAGGAGTGAGGAAGGCTGCTCGGTACAACCCATCCCCATCAGGTGCCACTCAGATCAATGCTCTCCTCTGGCCACATCTGTCTTTCAAGTCAGGTTTGGTTGGGGTCAAGCTTGGTTTGCCAGTGGGTGCAGTGTAATTAGAAGGTCTGCCTGAACTCTGGTTTTGATAGAGCTTTTGAGGTCGGTGCCTCCCTTGGAAAGCGGCTCTGCTGACCCAAGAGCTCTGCTTTGCTACAGCTATGTGACCAACGGCGCTGCCTTCCCGCTCGAGCCTGCATTTGTGCAAATGCGAGGATTACAAAACCCCATTGATATGATTAATAACCCAGTGCAACCAAACCACCTCCACGTAACCTCCACCTCCCCAAAGCCTGATGCAAAAGCTTGTTTTCACAAACGATAAATCAACAAACTTTGCTTAACAAGAACTGCTGTTACTGAAGCATAATATTAAAAGCTCCTCCAGGACAGAATAATGGCTTTGGCAGCTGGCTGCAATAGCTCGCAGCCCTTTCAGTGCGGCTTGCACGGATTTAACCAGAAACACGCGCAAACGGACCGACGGCTCCATCTCCTGCCACCCCAAACACAGCCAAGCCCACCCTGGGTTCGTGGTACCAGCTGGTGCCTCAGTTCCCCGGCCCTCGCGGGGTCCTGGGGCTCTGTGGCAGCTCCAGTTTGTTCCCAGCGTCTCCTGGGGATAACACTCAACGCACAGCGCCAGGCTGGGTTGTGTTTTCATTTGGTAAAGGCCACAGTTCAGAAACTCGCGTTTGCTGCTCTTATTTTTTCCCCCTTCTTTTCTAAGGGGTCAACTTTTATTGGTGAAAAGATTTAAGTTTTCAAAGCGACGTGACCTTAGAGAAAACTCTCCAGACATGAGGAAATAAAATCCAAATGGCCAAGTGACATGAGATGGGAAGATTTCTGCCCCTCAGTTCCTCCAGTATGAGAAACACAGCATCATAGAATCGTTTTGGTTGGAAAAGACATCTAGGATCTTCAAGTCCAACCTTCTTCCCAACATTTCCCGGACCACTAGACCACATCCCCAGGTCTGCAGGCCAGGGCATCTTCCTTGGCCCTACAAATGCTCTAGCGGGATGTTTTCAGGTCTGAAATGGGTATTTAAGTGGGTTTATTTTATTTACTAAATGGGAAATCTGGGCTTTAAGTGGGTATTTAAATACCCATTTGGCCACTAACCGGGATTCAAGCCACCTAAAGCCAACTTGCCAGCTTTTCAGTGGGAAGCATGCTCCATCCTCCAGTGAACGCTCCTCCAGCCTGCAGCCACACAGTGTCCCGGTGACGGCCGCTTGCATGACCGTGGGGGCCCAGGTGACCAGGGCTGGCCCAGGTGGCCTGACCCAACTGTATCGCACCAAGCATCTTGTGCTGTTAGAATTAAGACAGTTTTTTCTGTCTCTCTCCCCCTCCTCCTTTATTTCAGCCTCAAATAGCTCCAGAGAAGCTGCCAACCTGTACCTGGAGCTACTCTCACTTCCTTGAGGACCTCTGCTCCAAAGATCTTACTTCTACTGATCTGCAGTAGTAACCTCAGCAGTTTGGGATCATTAAAAAGAAGTTACAATTCCTTGTAAAAAACCCCAACCACCCCCCAACACCCTCAAACCAACAACCCAACAATTCCCCAAGGTCCGTATGTTTTTCTTGGACCAGCAGTTGCAGCTCCAGCGCATGAGGCACCATCTCCACTGCTGGAAGACTGAGAGCCCAAGACACACGTCAGGAGCAGCACAGGTACAGCTGCTGGAGCCCTGGATGGATTGAGCTCCGAGTCTCTATGGGTTTGTATTCACGTTACAAAAACCAGAACTATAATGGGCTCCTGCAGCCGAAGTAACCACTGGTTTCCAGTTCAGCAGTTTGAAGTGGTTTGGTTTGCTGCCTACAGAGTTGCCACCCGCTCTCCCCATCGCCTCCCGTGGCTGCTCGCTCCCATCCCACAGCACCTCCTCGTCTCGGTTGTGCCAACATCCTTGGTTTTGTGGCTCTACCATGAGCTGACCCAAATTAAAGATATCCTCTTTCTCCTTCTCCCTTCACCCCTTCTACAGTTCAGGGCGATGCCCTCATCTGTTGCAACCTCAAGTTGTCCTCTGACCTCCTGGCCTCCTTGCCCTGCCACGGGCAATGGTTTCAGAAGCTGAGCCATCACAACTGATTGCTCTCTGGTTGCTTCACCAGCTTCCTCTAAGGCACCCATCACTGACTAGGCGGTAGAGGGTCAAAATGGGAGTTTTAAATGAGGTTGCACTGCTACATCGTGAGCTTCTGAATCATCCACGACTATTCAGACCCTTGAATAGTTAACAGAGTCCCTGCTATGGCTCTGGCTTGGATCAGTTTGCTCTGTTCCTCAGGGCTGAAGAAGAAAGTTTAGCTGCAGGGACACAAGCCACTGACTCCACGGGTCACAGCACGTGCCCTGACCCATTTTATTTATACACCCACATGCAGGCAGTGACAGTCTGGCTACTGAGTCACAGCAGGGAACATGGAACGGGTGGTGCCCTGAGAATGACTAGAAGTTCCCAATGCGCTTCCAGATATGGATATTTACAGAAGAAAACTCGAAAAACAAACAGAAGCCAGAAGGATTGCTGACTGAAACCCATTTAAGGAACATGACACTCAAGAAACAACCAGTGCTAAACAAATCAAGGTGCTGAAGAGCACAGACTAAGGTTAACTGCCCTGAAGTTCAAGCTTCAGTATCCCACATTTTTGGTTGGTTGATGGGAAAGGTGCGACTCATTTCCACAAATACCATGTAACTAGTCAGCAATCCAGAAATTAGACAGAAAATGTCATGAGGAAACTCATTTGATCCCATCTCAATTTACGCAGCATAATTTTTATCACAACTAGAATGAGTCCAAGCCACTAAGTGGAAACCCAGGAAGATGAAGTTTGCTGGAGAGACGTTTTCACACCACTCTTCATTCTCTAACGCATTTGCCGCAGCGGCAGAGCAAGAGAAATGATTCATACAGGTCTACCTAATGCGAGAACAAATGCCCAAACCAGGATTAAACCTGTTGCAAAGGCATTCACGGAGTGAAACTCTCGGACACGTTTATACTCCAAACCCTATGACAGCTCCGATCTGACCACTTCCACCCTGGACAACTCTCCCTGATTAAAAGGAGTCTGGTTTCACCACATTAACAGATCCCCAAGATTTTGGACCATCAGTATGCAAAGCACGCTGGGTTTATCTGCATGCCAGGCACCGGCGGCTGAGACAGTTTTGTGCGTTAGCTTTTTGTTCCGTTAAGGTTCCCTTTGCATTCTAGACGCACGTGTGCACATCAAAAATCACACCCCAATCAGACGCATCTGCTGCCGGGTAATCACTGCCTGGAGCAGCCACGGGCTCGAGGAGGAGGCTGCCCGACAGAGACGGCAATTTGGAAACCGTTGCTTTTTACACTCCAGTATTACTATCAAGTGACTCGGTAAAAACATACGGCCCATAAAAGGTGATGCTCCTGCAGCTCATCTTCTACTTAGCGCAGCTCCTTCGGCGACTCCAGCGAAAGGCAGAATCAAATCAATCTGCACACACCACTGAGTGTACCTAAAGCTTTAGCGCTGAGCCCTCGCTGACAAAAATTCAGCTGGAAAGCTCAAGTGATAAGCCCTGAAGGTGGCTTAATGAGGGAGCGATCTACCATCAGAGGGAAAAAGCCTTGTAGTGGAACCCGAATATGGGCAGAGTCTCCTGAGGTGGGAGGAATGACCATCAAGGGATGCAGCCGGAGGGATGCGGCTGCTGCTGAAGAGGGGTTTGGGTTTTGATGGGCTTTTTACAGCAAGAATATCAGATGACAAGGTAAGAAGGAGCAGGTGGGTTGATAAAGAGGTGGGAAACACCTAAAAGCCGTGATTAAAATCTGCACAGAAATTGAGAGCGTGCGTTCTCCTCCGCTTTCGGCGTCCTGCCTAAGGGATGTCCCGTGGAGATACAGGGTATGAAGCACCACGGCAAACGGATGGATGAGCCCAAACATGAACAGCAGGGTATTTCCCATGAAAAAACAACTGGCCTGGCATAAATAGGATTTAAAATAAAACTAAAGAAAAAAAGAAAGAAAACTCAGTCCTTGTGTTCACCCTCACGCATCCAATCCTGCCATTTACTTGCTTCCTCACCCAGGGCAGCGTTCCTGGGCTGCTCCACTGCACCCTTGGGTATGTGAAGAATGTTCTGAGGAAGAGAAAGCTTGAGCTGAAGATCTGGTGTAAAACTCGGGATGAGAAGGTACCTGCTGCCACGCAAACGGAAGCTTTTGCCAAATAACGGGATGATCTGAGTGACTTCAAAGGGATTCGAGTTTCCACGTTCTACCAACATCCTCATTAAAGCAACTGAAAAGGGGGAAGTAGCAACGTTTAACCCGGGTGGTTGATCAGGGTTTACGTGGCTATTTCTGTATCGGTGAATAGAATTCCGGGCTGTTCTGTTGTGACATAAGAAATCAGGTATTTCAGGGGCAGCAAGTGGTCACACCACCCCCCGATCTCCTCAGAGCCTCCTCAGCTGCCTTTTGCTCCCACACCCTTTTGATATTGCTTAATAAAGAGCAATAATAAAAGATATTGCTTTTCTTACGACTTGCATGAGTTCACTGCGGAGTGCTCACCCCCTGAAGCTGCACAACTGGGGGGGGATCCCTCAATTAAAGGTGGAAAACCCCCATGTGATACTGTGATAACACCCAAGGAGGAGCATTACGAGGAGCAGGGAACGACACCTGAATGCAGCTGTTTGGCACCGATACCTTCCTAAGTGAAACCTCCTTTGCTTTGTCTGGTTCTCGACAAGGGTTTTTCCTGGCCTGCTCGTGTGTTTTCACAGCCCTGCTCAGCTGGGAACGTTTAGAGCCCACAGGTCTGCTGGTATCAATCTTGACTGGGTGGGAAGATAAAAGACTCCCAAGATATAATGGATAATGGATGGAAAGATAAAAGACTCCAAGATATCAGGGATGGGAAGATGAAAGACTCCAAGATATCCCAATCCTACCTGTTTTATGAAGGCCTGCGGCAAGGGCTGCTGTTACTGCGGGCTTAGGGGAGTGGGGGGGAATACAGACATGGACCAAGTCCACAGAGAATCCCATCCCGTTACTGTCTTGCTCACAGCAGAATTACGTTGTCTTGGAGAAAGAGTTAACTCGGCTTTAGCCTGAAGTAAATCCTTCCCTAATTAGCCTTTTAAGGCAGGGGCCATTTTCATAGCCCAGACAGCACCAGCGCTGTCTCCTACACTGGCTCTCCAGCCGATGCTGCTGCGCGCCCCATCTGGCTTCTCCCGCAGCGATGCTCTGGAGCCAGAGCTGGAATTGCCTCCAGTCCTCCAAAAGCCACCAAGATTTCCACGCTCACGTGTTTGCTTTCACTGAAACGCCACTGCCACGAGAAGCCGAGGGAAGCTTTTCCCCAGGCCCCCCAGTTCTCATCTGTACCCACCTTGGACCAACCTGAGAGCTCCCACCACCTCCTCCAACACCCACGGGGTGCCCCAAGAGCCTGTAACCTCATTGTGGCTATCGGCAGAGAAAACCAGCACCTCCCGTTAGCTTGTGCCAAAGCAGAGAGGCCTCCACCACGAGGGCAGCAGTCACAGCTCCTCGGAGACCTTTGTCACTTGTTCAGATGCCCAGATGCACAAAGAGGGGGGAAATGAGTCTGTGTATGCAGAACACAACTATCTTAAAAAAACTTGTGTTATCAAAGAAATTAAAATGATTTGCAGCTTTACTCTAGGAGGAAGAGCACATGTGAGAGGTTCCTCTCCTGCTCTGAAGCTGGTTATCAATCCTGGGGCCACGCGCTGAGGAAGCAGAGCGTAAGAACTGGGGAAGAAAGTCCATCTAAGCACACGGGGGACAGTTTTAGGTTATCTAGAAGCTCCCCAGAGATACCCTGACTGCAGACAGGAGGGAAGCACAGACTCCCACTCCTGGGTTAAACAGTTAACAGCCCAGGGACAACCAGCAGCCATCAAAGCCGTGGCAGCTGAAGTTCCCGAGGTGAGGCACCGCTTCCATTAACACCACGGCAGCAAGTTAAAACCCTTCGACATATTTTGGGCAATGCTTTTTCCAGCCCAAGATCTGCCACTTCAAAAGGAGCAGACAATGCCTATCTGATTTGAGCAAACACCAGTGCTCAGATTAATTTAACGCTTACATCTAAAATTAGCCTGCCTTTTAAAAACTAATTCCTCCAGGCTTTGACTCTGGCATGATAATGTTTCTTGACAGCAAAGAGACTGACCACATAATGATACGGGCCCAGAGAGTTTCACCACGGCCTTTCACGTGGTTCCAGAGCTACCAGCAACGCTCTGAGACATTCCCAACTTCCAAACACCTTGGTAGGTGTGGACACCAGCTCTGCTTTGGGCAGGACTCATTAACCACCCTGACCTGCCTCCTGCTACAGCTGCTTTTCTTCATTTTTTTCTTTTTTTTGCTCTTGAAATTATTAAACTCTACCACAGGTCAGCACAGCCCCAAGGGTGAGAGCTGCAGAGCAAACCTCGTTTCGACAGCGTTTACAGGAAAGGGAGCAGCTTAACAAGCCGGTCGGGTTTTGCCTCTTTTTCATCGGTGAGGTTTTTGCCCAGCAAGAGCCCAGCAGGAGTGATGCTTCCGTGCAAAACGACCCTCACAGCAGCTCCCTCCAGCCATTAACGCAAATAATCCCAGCGCGAGGGCTCCGGCAGCTGCTTGAAACCTGCCGCTGCAGAGGCACCTTCCCACATTTCATCTAAACCATCCTCTTTCCAAAGCAAACCACAGACACGGGTCTCCAGGGCCAGGACAACAAACCACCACCACTGGTCTCTGCTCAGAGCACGTGCCTGGCAGGTCTCTGTGTAAGACAGAAAGGAAAAAGCTGCTTACTCTGAGTGTCTTTGCGATCGGGGAAGGAGAGGACGGGGGAGAATCTGACTGAGCCTTCCTGCTGCGAGTATATTCCTTACTCCTGGTGTACAAGGACGACATGGCCTCACGGGCTGGGTGTCTTTGAGAAGCAACTCAAGTCTTGCTCTCCTGTCGCTCTACGGCGCTGGGCAGGTCCTTCTTCCAAGGTCAGAACAAACTAATTAAACTATTCACAGCTCTGGTAATTAAACCCTGCTGTTTAGGGTGTATAATTTTAGGCATTAATCTGCTGCAAGGAGAGCTGAGGCTCCACAACGTTTCTTGTCCGAGAAGTTGAAGAGAAAGTGTCAAGGACTCGCTGAGCTCCCGCGCCGGGCGTCGCTCCGTGCCAGCATCACTGGCCAGGCCCCGTCCCAACTTCTCCACAAAAGGACATCTCCCCTTGTCCAGGGCCGGAGCAAACTCCCCCCAGAACTAGAGGAGGGACAGCTGGAAAACTGGAAACTGGCTGGGTTTAGCTAGACACGAAGCTTTTGCCAAAAAAAAAAAAAAAGAAAAAGAGAAAGAAAGAGAAGCAAACCCCAGCCCGTGTCACTCCGGAGCGCTGCCGCGAGCTCTCTGCCGTCACCGCGCGGAGCCACGGGCTTTGGGCGCAACGCGAAAGCATAAATCAGGAACAAACACTGGTTTGGAAAGGGGCAGTGCAGATGAAGTTGTGTTTTGTTCCGACCTCCTCCTCCTCCTCCTCCTCCCCCCCGGCGCAGCCTTCTCCCGGCCCTCCAGCCGCTGCCTTCTGACATTCCAGATCCTGACTCGCTCCGAGAGGAATGCTGGAGGGCAGCCAGCAGCAGCGATTCACTTTCAGCTTGGGATTTGGGCTGCCACTTGTAGGGGAAAAAGGGAAAAAAAGAAGGAAAAAAAGAAAAAAAAGAAAAAAGGAGTTGGAGGGGGGAGAAAAGAAAATACCCCGCACGCTGCCGGGGCCTGGCGGGCTGCGAGCTGGAGCGCAGCAGCAAATCGATGGCACTTTGCACAGCCGGAATTCCAGCAGGCGTTCTGTGGCAGCGACAAAGGGAGATATTTTAAAGGCCACGGCGCAGTTCATACCATTAAAGGGAGGACTCGCTCATGCAGCACAACGGGATTTTTGTTGTTTGCTCATAAGCCTGTTTGGAGCGGCGAGAAGTGGAGCTTGTGTCGTGTACGGTCACTGGAAGGAGCGCTGGGGATGGAGGAGGAGGGGAGAGGAGCTTGGAGGGAAGGAGAGAGGGTGGGGAGAGCACGTACCCCTCGCAACAACGTTCTCCAGGCAGCTCTTTGCTGAGCTGCTCTGCGGTGTCGCAGGGATCACTCACTGATCACTGTGATCACTCACAAAGGCAAGCGGATGTCCATGTGCACGCAGGATGGACATTTCCAAAACGCCCTCAAACACACGGCAGGTGAGCTGATTCCACAGCTCTCCTTCGGCACTGGTGAGGCCGCAGCTTGAGTATTGCGTTCGGTTTTGGGCACTGCAGTGTAAGAGAGACATTGAGGGGCTGGAGCGGGTCAAAAGAAGGGCAACCAAGGTGGTGAAGGGTCTGGAGAACATGACTTATGAGGAGCAGCTGAGGGACCTGGGGTTGTTCAGTCTAGAGAAGGCTGAGGGGAGACCTTCTTGCCCTCTACAACTACCTGAAAGGAGGTTGTGGAGAGGTTGGTGTTGGTCTTTTCTCCCAGGTAACTAGCAATAGGATGAGAAGAAATTGGCTCAAGTTGCATCAGGGGAGGTTTAGATTGGACATTAGGACAAATGTCTTTACTGACAGCGTGGTCAGGCACTGGCCCAGGCTGCCCAGAGCAGTGCTGGAGTCACCATCCCTGGAGGTGTTCAAAAAGCATGTAGATGTGGCACTTCAGGACATGCTGTAGTGGTCAGGGTAGTGTTGGGCTGATGGTTGGACTTGATGGTCTTAGAGGTCTTCTCCAACCTTAATGATTCTGTGATTCTACACTACACACACTCTGGCAAACATAAGGGGCAAATCTATGTTTTTCTTTGCTGGAAAAGCATCAGCCCAGGTACCTGCACTGGACCAGTCCCAGTACGGCAGCATCAACAAACCAGAACCACCCCAAGGGATGTCTCCTCATCCAGACTTGGTCACACATGAACCAGCTACTGACCAAGTCATGGGTGCCTGGAGTTAACCCACCTGCAGCTCCACAACCTGCTTCATCACCAAACGCTTCCTAGCAAGTGCAGAAGAGTATCTATATAAAAATATTTGAAGAGTCTTGCTACACTTACACGTCTCTCTGCTGATCTGAAATATTGCCCTTTTTTTGCACACTGCTTGACAACCGTGTAATTTTACTGACCCATAGCTGGGGAAGGGTGCTCGGAATAGCAGCTGCATTAATTTCTCCTGCCATCCAGCATCTCCACTATCCACGGGCAACGCAGCATCGCTGTGCGACCACGGGGAGAGGGCAACGGGGCTGCCGGCTTGTCCTTCTCTGAGGAAGTCACTTCAAGACCAAGTTTCTACTTGATACCTCAGGATTAAGGAGGAGACTCATTATTCACTGACTGCAGGAGAAAAAAAAAGTTCGGAGAGGTCTAATTCTGCCTGGTGATATTTCTGCATTCCCTTTTAAAGGTGTGGAAATGAAGTCCAGACACACAAGAAAGCAGTGACAGGCACCCCGCTGCTCAAGGAGACTGTGGCAGGACCTTGATCTTTCCAGCCTCCATCTGCTGCACTCCTCACCCCACCCTCCACCGCTCCCAGCAGCCTGGAGCCTGACTCTGCCCTACAGCAACAACGGTGGAATTCAGACTTTTTCGACACAAATTCCTACATCTGGCACACCAGGGTGATCCCTTCGCACTTGTCTCAGTTTCTGGAGTTTCAACACAGTGAGTGAAACCGGGCTAACCCGTGGGGCCACCAGCAGACCGCAGTGTCTCAATCTCAATTACAAGCCTGCCAAAGCCCAGCTTAGTCACCAAGGTGGAGTCTAACAGCTCTAACTGCACGGTTTTGATTCCCCTCCCATCCAGTCCTATATGAAGTGTTGCTGCATCCCTCCGTGGTCACGTTCCTGCTGACGAGGGGTGGGAAAGCTCCAAAATCAACACTGCAGCACAGAGCTCACAGACGGAGCGTCAAACCAAAACAAAACAGGAGCTTTCTCTTCCCTACTAATTAAAAGTTAATTAGTCATCCAATGCAGATGCCTCACAGATTGACAAAACACGTCTTGGTGGACAGTAACTCATGTTAAAGAGAAGGGGGGGGCATGAGAATTAGTGTCCTTATTAGCCAGGAGAAAGGCAGCAGCAGGAGATGAGATACGGCAAAACATGCCGGCTTCCATCGTCCTTTCATCAAAGGTTCCTCATTCTCAGGTTTATTCCTGCTGTTTTGGACAGTTTGCTTTCAGGTTTTCCCCTGGGTAAGTCTGAAAGCCGGCCCTGGCCTTGCAGCGCTACTGTCCTCACGTCCTGATGCTTGGAATATTCAAGGTCATGGTTTAGATCGGAATGTTTCTGTCTGTTAAGGATGTTCCTCAGGAAGAACCAGCAGCCTGGTCTGTTACTTTGCTAAGGAATTAGACATTATACAGCTACCAGAATAAAATACCAAAAACCATAATCCAGGAGCAGTTCCCCAACCACCAGACACAAAGCTCGAGACTGCCCAGAAATTAACTTCATGCTGCAGCGCATGCCTGGACAAAATCACCTTAAAAGCTTCTTCTCATCTTTGAGTACAGCAGCACAACCGTGCTATAGAAAACGCTGGAGGGAAGGGATCCCTCCAGCCTGGAGAGGTGGGCGCATGCCAACCTCATCAAGGTCAAGCACAAAGTCCTGCACCTGGGTGGGGGCAATCCCAAGGACAAATACAGGCTGGTCCATGAGTGGATTGAGAGCTGCTCTAAGGAGAAAGACCTGGGGGTGCTGGTTGATGACAAGCTCAACACGGACCAGCAATGTGCCAGAACAGCCCAGAAACCAACCGTGTCCTGGGCTGCATCAAAAGAGGTGTGGGCAGCAGGGCGAGGGAGGGGATTCTGCTCCTCTGCTCCGCTCTGAGGAGACCTCACCTGGAGCACTGTATCCAGCTCTGGAGCCCCCAGCATAAGGACATGGACCTGTTGGAGAGGGTCCAGAGGAGGGCTACAAAGATGATCCAAGGGCTGGAACATCTCTCCTATGAAGACAGGCTGAAAGAGTTAGGGTTGTTCTGCCTGGAGAAGAGAAGGTTCCAGAGAGACCTTCTTGCAGCCTTCCAGTATCTGAAAGGGACCTACAAGAAAGCTGGGGAGGGACTTTTTACAAAGGCCTGTAGCGACATGACAAGGGGTGATGTGTTCAAACTGGAAGAGGAGAGATTTAGCTTGGAAATGAGGAGGAAATTCTTCACTTGGAGGGTGGTGAGACCCTGGCACAGGTTGCACAGGGGTGTTGTGGATGCTTCATCCCTGGAGGTGTTCAAGGCCAGGTTGGGTGGGGCTTTGAGCAACCTGGTCTAGTGGGAGGTGTCCCTGCCATGGCAGGGGGGTGGAACCGGATGATCTTTGAGGTCCCTTCCAACCCAAACTGTTCTGTGATTCTGTGAATAGAGTTATTCCTGTACTTAGAGCTGTGGTCTTACCACTCTTCAGAAGGCTGCCCTCTCCTTTCCTTTGGAAATGACACCTGTGTTTGTAACCCATTTTTTTAATTAGAGAGGAGGACCCATATCCAAGAAAGAGGATGAAGCCATGAGTTAAGTATCTGAGGGGAAAAATAGAAGCACCCCTTTTATCTGTGAAAATCTTCACCTACAGAATGTGAGGCTGGTAAAATAAATGCAAGCAGCATTGTAAAATTCCAATCTGCGGCAGAAGAAAATGGGAAAAAAACAGGAGTTAAAGCCAGAGTGACGCTCTCGGGTGATGTGAGCCCACAGCATGTTCTCCAGGAACACAGAGAGGAAAGGAGAAGCCCCCTCAGGAGACCAGAATTCTAATAAAACTTGAAGGATGAGGGAGAGTAGTTGGTAGTTTTGGAACAAATTATCCCAAAACTATGTCCTCAAAGTCCTAGCTGTCATTTTCCACAGCAGCTTCACCACACTTGTACATCCCTGAATCACTTCCCATTCAGCTGACTTCTTTCATTTGCAGCCAAACCTCCCTATCTCCCCTGAGCATGCACGTACTGGAGAGCACATTGGCATCTCCGGCTACACAAGGCTCAGCTGATGAGGCAGCTGAGCTGAAGACATGAGCTGGGGACACACAGCACCAGGATGCTCTCCACACCACACACCTTCCTGCAGGGTCTACTTGGCCACATTGATCAAATTACACACAGCCAGGGACCATCCCTTGCACAACCCTGCAGACCACCGAGCTGTTGGAAGGTTCTCCAGCCATGGACCATCCCTGAGCACAACCCTGCAGACCATGGAGCTGTTGGAAGGTTCTCCAGCCATGGACCATCCCTGAGCACAACCCTGCAGACCATGGAGCTGTTGGAAGGTTCTCCAGCATCGCCTTGTCCCTGGCCAACCAACGCTCTTCCACGCACAACCTGGGTGCTCGCAGGGACCATTCCCAAGAGGCACCTTGGACACATCACAGCGATTTGGAGGGGAAGAGGGTTCGGGAACTTGGATGAGCCTTCCCGGCCAGCTGGCCTCGGTGCTAGAGAGGAGTTTGAGTTTGGTGCGCTGGGATTAACACACTCGGCCTCTGTGGATGAGGTCTCAGCGGTGGCACGGCCCTTACTGCAACGCAAGAACAATGAGGTTGAACCACGGGGACACAAGATGTGAATTAGAACCCAACGGGACAAGCAGCAAGAAGGAGAGACTGGGAACATGCTTCTTGCTTTTCTTGGAACCCATCTCTGAGACCATTTCACTCACTTCTCTTTGAGAAGCAGAGAACACCCCCATCCCCCCAGTTCTGTAATTCAGCCCCAGACACCGCCGGGATCCCCTTCCCCAGCGTTCAGTTCTTTGCTATGCAGGGAAAAAATCCTTCTCAAGCCTTCTGGGTTTCCCACCTGCAGAAGGACACACACTGTGCATCAAGCCGTACTCCAGTCCAGGGAAACGCTGAAATCTGTCATTCGTATTTTATGTAATACTTCAAGAAATTCTAAGCTGCATGTGTTCTCCTGACACATCTCTGGAGAAGTGGAGCTAAATCAGCTACCCTGGAAGTTGTTTCCAAGAGCCAGGCGACAAAGCCATGATAGGCCCATAAAATAATTGTTCTGCGTCTGAGGTTGTTCTGTAAAAAATCCAGAGAAACTCAGTTTAAACATGAAAAACCTCGTAACTGTTGATGCAGGCTGTAGAGGAGAGAGTCAAGACAAAATTCCCTATTGCTTTTATCTTACTGGGTTGGCAGAGAAAAGCGAAACCCGCAGCATAAGAGAACGGTCCCTCCCCTTCCTAATAACATTGATACTGGGGGTGAAGTTTAATAAATCCTGTGATTCCCTTCACCTGCCCCTTCACAAATGACCTACATTTGAGATTATTTAAGCCCCAAATAACGTGCAGTCTTTGTGCATACTAAGAGACCTGGCCAGGCTGGATCCATGGGCTGAGGTTCAACAAGGCCAAGTGACGAGCCCTGCCCTTGGTCACAGCCCCCTGCAATGCTCCAGGCTGGGGCAGAGCAGCTGGAAATGGTCTGGTGGAAAGGGACCTGGGCGTGCTGGTCAACAGGTGGCTGAAGATGAGCCAGGGTGTGCCCAGGTGGCCAAGAAGGCCACCAGCATCCTGGTTTGTGTCAGAAATAGTGTGGCCAGCAGGACTAGGGCAGGGATTGTCCCCCTGTACATGGCATTGGGGAGGCTGCACCTCGAATCCTGGGGTCACTTTTGGGCCCCTCACTCCAAGGACCTTGAGGGGCTGGAGAGTGTTCAGAGAAGGGCAACAAAGCTGAGGAAGGGTCTGGAGCACAAGTGTGGTGAGGAGCAGCTGAGGGACCTGGGGATGTTGAGCCTGGAGCAAAGGAGGCTCAGGGGAGACCTGGCTCTCCACAACTCCCTGAAAAGAGGTTGCAGACAGGTGGGTGCTGGTCTCTTCTCACAAGTAAGAAGTGATAGGACCAGAGGAAACAGCCTCTGGTTGCACCAGGTGAGGTTCAGGTTGGACATGAGGAAAAGTTCTTTTAAGGAAAGGGCTGTGAAGGGCTGTCCCAGGCTGCCCAGGGCAGTGGTGGAATCACCATCCCTGGAGGGGTTTAAAAGTTACGGAGATGGTGCTGAGGGACATGGTTTAGCAGTAGACTTGGACTTGGCAGAGTAGGGTTATGGTTGGACTTAAAGGTCCCTTCCAACCTAAATGATTCTATGATGCTTAATGGTACCACTGCTTTGTCCCTGGAAGAGTATCTCACTTGCCTTGCACTTGTCTCCTGCTCCATCCAAATCAGACAGGAGAGTTATTTGCAAAGGAGAAGCCCGTGACCAGTCTGAGATGGGTCTGACAAGGCAGGAACACCTGTTTGGTTTAACACGCAGGACTCTGCAGACAGATGAAAAGTCACAGCCCCAGTGATCACTGCACCGCAGGTACCTGCACATCAGTTGTTTCTTCCTCTATGTGGGATCTTGCAGTAAAAATTCTCTAGCGTATTACTAAAAAATACAGAAAGGAATTCACCTGCAAAGAAAAGGCTGCGTCTCATCAACCTTCCTGCTCTCCATCTTTAGTCATCGCTGTCTGTGCAAAGAAATTCTGCTGGTTCTGCAGAGAAACCGTTCAGCTCAGTGCACAATGAGCTGGTTTGGAATCAGCAGCACTGTTACTTAACCCCGGAGATGTGACGAAAAGCCAGCCTTTAAAATACAATAATACATTTTTTTTTTGTACATCCAACTCTCCATGATCTACGGAGCGTAATCTGCTCTGCAGAGCCCAGAGGGTTGCTGGCAAGTGGGACAACTCAGGGTCAAAGCCATAGCAGCCTCACAGTAACACCCAGCCCATATCAATTTGGAAAAGTTGATGGAAAACACACGCTATATAAAAACCACTGTAAATACATAGTGAAAACCATAGGCAAGCTTTAAGAGGTTCAGTTACAGCTTTGCAGGGTTTGTGCAGACCTGAAAAAGGCAGCAGCGGCTGCGAGCGGCAGCAGAAGGCTGAAGGGCTGTAGCACAGAAATTATTGGTCAGCAAGGAGCCAGGTTGGAAACGTGCTGTGGAGGCACTGCAGCACTTTGCCATAAATGGAATAGGAACCGTGGACGTGACGGGCTTTCATCTGCAGCGCACGGAGGATTCCCACGAGCGGAGCTGTCTCGCAGAGAGGAAGCACCGGGAGAGGATTTTCCTCTCCTCCCAAACACACACATGGCAGCTGACGGGCTACAATTGCACCTACAGCATCAGAGGTCCCCCAGTTTTTACTCCCATCACTAAAATTATCCTTAAAAAGGCTGGAAGCGACACCCATGAGGCATACCTGGATTGGCATTAAGCAGTAGAAGCAGATCATAGAATCATTCAGGTTGGAAAAGATCCTTGGGATCATCGAGTCCAACCATCAATGCTACTCTACAAAGTCCTCCCCTAAACCATATCCCCCAACCCCACATCTAAACGACCCTTAAACACCTCCAGGGATGGTGACTCAACCATCCTGAGAACAGAAACGTATCTAGGCTGAGAAGAGAATCACAGAATCATTTAGGTTGGAAAAGATCTCTAGGATCATCAAGTCCAACCTTCTCCCCAACATCTCCCTGACCCCTAGACCCTGCACGTTTTAAATACAAAATTTGTCTCTTTTTGCTTTTTTACAAATATAGAAAATAAAAAGCAGTAGTGAAGAGAGTTAGAAAAGCACCGTTCTGAGCACAGGAACATCATTTTAGCACCTGCAAGTGTCAGACTGTGTGTGCAGGAGAAAAGTCCTCCAGCAGTTTTGTGGAGAGAACTGAGTGTTTGGAAAAACGGACCAGGTGATTCTACGATTCCATGAAGGTGCCTCGAACACTCAAACCCACCACCTGTAACAGGATGAGAAGCTGGGGTGTCCACCAACACCTCTGAGGACTTCCCTCATCTTAGAGGTTGAATTTAAAGAGAAGTCTGCAGGAGAGGGAGAAGGACTTTGTTATCTGGAGTTCATCATCTCCAGAGGGATGATGGTGAGAGGTTCCAGTGATGGTAGTGACAACCAGAACAATAAAGTGCTGCGGCAGCAACAATCCCCCCTCCTGTGAGGGGGGACGGATGCGCCAGGCACTGCTTTGCCAAAAATAATGATCTCTGAGACCACAGATTGATTCTATTCGAGGTTGTAAATGCAACCACAGCTACAAACCCACAGGCCTGGGGTGACCCCAGCACCGCGTACTTCCATGACATGATCCTCACAATGTCCACACACCAGCAGGAAGACTCATGTCTATAGGTAATGACTCGTGTCTACAGATAGACTCATACGATGGGTTGGGTTGGGAGAGACCTCAAAGATCATCTAGTTCCACCCCCCTGCCATGGCAGGGACACCTCCCACTAGACCAGGTTGCTCAAGGCCCCACCCAACCTGGCCTTGAACACCTCCAGGGATGGAGCATCCACAGCCCCCTGTGCAACCCGTGCCAGGGTCTCACCACCCTCAGAGTGAAGAATCCACCCCAAACCTGGCTCTGCCTCTTCACAGCCAGGCTTCTTTCCCAAACTCAATACCACGTTTCAAACAAACCCAGCATGATAAAATCTGGAGAGACGCTTTCCACCGTCCACTGTCCAGTTCAGAGCATGGCTCACGCCAAAAATTGAGTGATTTCACCCCATTCCTACCATTAAGGATAAAGTAGGGTCAGAACACGATCTTTCCAGCCGAAGCTGCTCAGCAGCTGCACTCAGCAAGTGTTTGCTGACAGGTTCTTCTTCCCCATCCAGCCTTCTTAAAGAAGCCCAAACATGCTGAGTTACAAAGGAGGAATGTAGCAGAAATTTGCAAAGATATTAACAGCAGGGAAACTGTGAAAGCAAACACTTACATTAGAACCAGATGTAAATGCTATTTCAAGCTAAGGGACTTTCCAAAGCATGACATAGAGAAATAGAAATCTCGGGGCACCGGCAATGGAGTCATGATCTGTTCTGCTCCACCTCAATCCAGCAGATGCTGCGTGCCTCCCCCCCACCCCAGCCCCTCCACGGCTAGAAAACCTTCTGTCAGCTCCCACGCGGAAGCCAGCGGCTGACACAAAGCCATATCCTAGTGCCACTGGCCCAACAGATGTCTAAGATGTGGTGTTGGGGGATATGGCTCAGGGGAGAACTTGTAGAATAGGGTTGATGGTTGGACTCGATGATCCCAAGGGTCTTTTCCAACCTGGATGATTCTATGATTCTGTAACTTCAACACACTGCTATCTAACTATGCTTCAAGCCTGTTTCTGGCCTTCCTTCAACAGCAGCAGACTGTGGTGCAGAAGGTTAGGTTCACTCCCAAGGACGAAATCTAGGAGCAATGAAAAAAGTCCCTCTATATAGAAAGATAGTATAGATAGTATATATAAACAATCCACAACAGGGCCCAGCATTAGCTACGCACTAGATACCTCCTATAATGAGGAATGAGAATGTGCCGAGGAGAATTAAGCCAAAGCTGGTGGGAAAGTCCTGCCAGGAAGGACTTTTGCACATTAAGGTTTCTCCATCTTCACCTACCAAATAGTGAAGAAGCTTCTGCCAAATAATCTCAGTTCTAGCAGGGAACACTCCATGTCCAAAAGCAAGGAGCTAACAGTGACTCTCCAAATATGAGGCTTTTTCTGAAGTATGTGGGAGGATATAAACTCAGAACAACAAGTGACCTTTTAAAGACAAGGGGACAAACTTGAATCTCTGGAACACGCAGTTTTTCCTACAGCGGTAGTTTCCAAATGATATTTTAATGCCAGGGAATTTGACTTCAGTTTTCCAAACAAATTTAGATTACTCAATTCCTTGGTAGCCATCTGGCAGGACAGCTTCTGCTTTTCACTCTTCTGGACATATCTGGGAGATAAATCATTGACTACCATTCTGCTCAGTAGGTCCCGGCACCAAGGGCTAGAAGCTTCTCAGGCGCTTTGCCCCACAGGGGCTTTCACCAGGACACTGGTGAGACAGGCCTGAAAGCAAGCACTGAGTCTGACACATTCGAGTTGCATCTTCTGAAGCCATCTCCCACTGCCCACACACAATTCACCCTCTCTCCAAGGCAGGCATCCCTGTCAACATGACCCAGCCGTCACGGGCTACCCATCTGCTGCTCTGGGCAGGAATTTCAATCCAGCAGATCAGATTTTTTGGAGGATGCCTTCAACCACATCAGGAGAGAGATCCTCTCCGTGGTCTGCTGGATGACCGACTACCAAGTACCATCACCTCACATCAGCTCCCAGCAGGACAAGGAACCTGCTGTAAGTACTTAAGCTGTTAGAGGTATTTTTCTTTTCTATAATTTTGAGCGTGTCATGATGAGATAGAGTTCAACAGTTTCAAACAAAAATTGGAAATGATGCTCCATTACATTTAAGGGCATAATCAGCAGAGAGAAAGAGTCCTTGTCCCACTGCTCAGCGCTGGTCAGGCTACACCTGGAACAGTGGGTTCAGTTTTGGTTTCTGCTGTAAAAAAAGACATGGACAGGCTGGACAGGGTCAAGAGAAGGGCCACCAAGATGGTCCAAAGACTGGGAAGCTGCCAGGAAAGGCTGAGAGAATGGCATTTGTTCAGTTTGGAGAAAAGAAGGCTCAGGGAAGACCTTCTCACCGTGATCCAGGATTTAAAGGGTGGCTACAAAGAAGACGGAGACTCTCTTTTGACTAGGAGTCATGTGGAAAAGACCAGGGGTGACGGGTATAAGTTACTCCTGGGGAGATTCCAATTAGACGCAAGAGGAACATTTTTCACAACAAGAAATTGGAATAGTCTCCTCAGGGAAGTGGTGGAGTCCCCAACATTAGGCATGTTTAAGATTCAGCTGCACAGGAACTGGGCCAGCTTGTCAAGACAGTGGTTTGCCCAAGAAAGATTGGGCCAGATGATCCTTGAGGTCCCTTCCAACCTGAGATCCTATGATGCTACGCATAAGCACAAACATGCTGTCAACCTTTAAAAAGTCTAAATGATCAACACCATTAGACACAAAGCAGTAGTTAGAGTTATTCTGTCTATGGGATATTTTCCAGGGAGCAAGGCTGTCCCTCAGGCCAACTGGTCTAGGCTGAGAGCCACACGGAACGTGCCTGGTCTGCTCTTCTGGGGTGACCGTGCTGGATCCACATGGCACTGGAGGTGGAGAGACACGCGCATGGCACTGATCCCGCTGCCACCCTATCCATCACACAGCTCCCAGCTCCTTCTGGGAAGAAAGCAAATGGATCCCGGGACATCGGTGAGATGGCTGTCATGCAGGCGAAGGGACGGGGGCCTGGGGTGAAACGGGATAATTTGAAGCAACTGCAAAGGCCTCCCAGCAATGCCAGCAAAAGCCAAAGCATCTGCCGGTGTCTGAGTATTGCTAACCTCAGCTCCATGGCTGCAGGAGAAATCACTTGCTGACAACTGAGAAAGATCAGTCACCTCGGACTACACCGGAATTCCCAGAGTAATTTACTAAACGAGAAGTTAAAGCATAAAGTTACCTTAAATACTGACATGTCTATGACCTTGTAAATCATTCCTGGAGGACTCGTTCGTTTGCTTCATCTTCCCGGGACTCGCAGATCGGATTTTAGCTGGTTTTGTGTTACTCAGCAACATCTCCATCACGGACCCTGCTTCACGTTACACCTTCCTAATTCAGCAACTCGGTGAATTAGAGGAATTAACCTGCACGCATTTAGCCGTAACCCCGGAGCCTGCAGAGCCCACTGGGCTTGCTTGGCTTTAAGCACAAACAATACGTTTTCCCAGAGCCGTAAATAGGGACTGAGCTGCCACGCTGGCGACTTACATGCTGCATCAACAGGGATGGTAGACAGCAAGCCTGACGCCCTTCTCCAAACATTAAGGTTACGGAAAATCAACCCAAGGACACGAGGCTGGAGAATCATCTGCGCGGACGCAAAATATTTTGCTAGAGAAATCCTTGCAGAATGACTTGGGAATTTCTATAGTGCCTCCCGAAGAAGCCAGGGCACTCTGACCAGAATAAAACTGCTCGTCACCATATCTAAGGCTGCGTGGCGGGACGCTCGCACACGCTCCCGCAGCAGATCTCTGCTTCGGACTCGACCGCGTCTCGGCAGCGGCGCGCGCCGCGGAGCTCCCGTCCCCACAGCGCACGGCCCAGCGCAGCACCTGCTTTACTGACAGGACGGAGTGGAGCCCACCGCTCACAGCCCTGGCCTTACACATCACTAAAAGCTCTAGAATTTCACTCTAGTGATGCCGGACGGCTTCCCCCAAACCTCACTGCACCCCTGCGAGCTGGAAATATCCAGGGGGAAAAGCAGGGAAACACGCTTGTGTCCTCAGCACCCGGGGGGACCCGGGGCTGGCCGCAGCAAGGTGCAGGATGGACGATACCACAAGTACTATCGAGACTGAAAGATTTTGCTTTCTTACTGGCTGGCAAGACGTTCACCTATTTCATTCCCTTCTACTGGCCGACTTTCCCTTGTATCTCTGCAAAACAGCGCAGCCCGTGAAGACATACCTTACCATATTAGGCAATCCGAGTCCAGAAAGTGGAGGGCTCGGAGCCTTCCTTAGCTTAAAAAGACAGTCCAGAGGCACGTCCACGGCCTGCACAGCGTGGGGAGAGGGAGGAATGACACGGGGAGGCTCCCACGGCTCCCAGGACGTGCACTCTGGCTGTGACAGGCAAGTCCAAGCACTAAGAGCTGCTCCTCATCGCTTAGTTGGTGATCAAACCCATCTTTGCCAAAAGGTAAACAGCGGGACTACAAACGCTAAACTGGAAGTCTCCGTGAACTTGCTAAAAAAGCAAAAATAGAGATGAGAAATAGAACATACCAAAAACCAGGAATCCCTGGTTATAACTCCGGAACAGCTAGAACATCAAGACATTTCGTTTGTACAAGGAATTTTCCAGTTCATTGGTCTTCCCTTAGAACTGACGGAATTAAGCTTAGAAATTCAGTCCTAAGCTAGAGACTGAGTTTTTATTAGCATCCCCTTGCATCTGGTGGTTTCATGTTAATAGCACAATTAGGCAGAACTGGTAATATTTACAAAACAGAGCGGGCTTGAAGGGTGCTTTGCAGAAACTGAAACTCTCATACAATAAATCAAAGCACAGGGAGACAGGAGCAGAGCCCGCTGAACGCACTCCCTGAGCTCGTCATCCCTAATCCTGGGTTCCAGCGTTACTCCTGCACGGGAGTTCATTCCGCTCACGTGTCCGGGTTTGACACCGCGCTGTACGGCCTGTCCCAGAGGCACCTCACCAGAACAGATGTTTTCCTTGCCACTTTTACTGCCCAGAGACTGTTACCTCACCAACACGACACTCGGTGTGTTCCCCTGTATTTAATGCTCTCCCTTGACGAATTACCGAACGCGCGGGAGAGGACGTTTGTACTGCCGCTAAAGAGAAACGCGAGGAGATAAAATTCTTTCAATGGTTACAAACATTTTTCTACCTCTGTTGTCTATGGTATGTCATTTAAGATACACTTTCCTCCCAAATGTTTCCCCAGTTTCTCCTGCTGTGTCATAGCAATGGCAGAAGTCGGGTATAAGTCAAAGCCAGAAGAGCTGGGGGGAAGGGAAATCCTTCCAAAACGTAACATGGATCATTCTCTTTAGTCTTCAGGGGCAAGTCCTGTTTAACCAACCTGATCTCCTTCTATGATCAGGTGACCCGCCTAGTGGACGAGGGCAAGGTGGTGGATGTTGTCTACTTGGACTTCAGGAAGGCATTTGATGCCATTTCCCACAGCACTTTGCTGGAGAAGCTGGCAGCTCATGGCATAGACAGGAGGACTCTTTGCTGGGTTAGAAACTGGCTGGCTGGCCGAGCCCAGAGGGTGGTAGTGAACGAAGTGAAATCCAGTTGGTGGCTGGTCACAAGCGGTGTCCCTCAGGGCTCAGTTTTGGGACCTGTCTTGTTTAATATCTTCATCAATGACCTGGATGAGGGGATCGAATGTACCCTCAGTAAATTTGCAGATGACATGAAATTAAGTGGGAGTGTCGATCTGCTTGAGAGTAGGAAGGCTCTGCAGAGGATCTGCACAGGTTGGAGCGATGGGCTGAGGGCAATTGGATGAGGTTTAACAAAGCCAAGTGCCGGGTCATGCACTTTGGTCACAACAACCCCCAGCAACACTCCAGGCTTGGGGAGGAGTGGCTGGAAAGCTGCCTGGTGGAGAAGGACCTGGGGGTGTTGGTCAACAGCCAGTTGAACATGAGCCAGCAGTGTGCCCAGGTGGCCAAGAAGGCCAACAGCATCGTGGCCTGTATCAGAAATGGTGTGAGCAGCAGGAGGAGGGAGGTGATTGTGCCCCTGGACTCGGCACACGTGAGACCGTACCTTGAGTACTGTGTCCAGTTCTGGGCACCACAGGACAAGAAGGACATTGAGGGGCTGGAGTGGGTGCAGAGAAGGGCAACGAAGCTGGTGAGGGGTCTGGAGAACATGTCTTATGAAGAGCGACTGAGGGAACTGGGTTTGTTTAGTCTGGAGAAGAGAAGACTGAGAGGAGACCTCATTGCTCTCTACAACTACCTAAAAGGAGGTTGTAGTGAGGCTAGTGTTGGTCTCTTCTCCCAAATTACTAATGACAGAACGAGAGGAAATGGCCTTAAGTTGTGTCAGGGGAGGTTTAGATTAGATATTAGGAAGAAATTCTTTCCTTAGAGAGTGATTGGGCACTGGAACAGGCTGCCCAGGGAGGTGGTGGAGTCACCATCCCTGGAGGGGTTTAAAAAATGAGTAGATGTAGCACTTGAGGTGATGGTCTAGTGGCTGGAGAGATGTTGGGATGAAGGTTGGACTTGATGATCCTGGTGGTCCTTTCCAGCCATAATGATTCTGTGATTATCCCAAACTAGAGCCGCTGATTTGTGCCTGCACTCACTATTTTATTTGTACTCACTGGCCCCACCACGACTGAATTCTCACCAGGATTTCACAGTCTCTGGCCTGCAGGGAGCAGGAAGTCTCCCAGCGCAGCTGCCCACACTGCTCAGCCCAGCAGTGCTCACGGGGCCTTTCACTCTTGCAATTTGGTTTTTACTTACAGAGAAACAGAGACCATGGCCAAACATATTCCCCCACCTCTGGTTCAAGCTCAGGTCTCCCCGGACCAAACAAACCCTTCCCAGCAGAACCATGCAAAAAAAACCCCTTCCTAAAGCTGCTTCCCCAGAGGCTTTTTCCAGCTGAAGTCCTTCTGCCCTTGAACGTTCATCCCACAAGAAAACTTTGCCTGCTCTTCCAACTTTCCACGACGCACCCAAGCAGCCAGCATTGTGGGGCAGGAGCAAATCCCTTGGAGTTTGCCCGACCTGCCATGACGAGACCGCTCGCAGAGGCCTAAAACTCAGCCAAAGCGCCCGGGCTGGTTTCCACCCTGGTGCTCACCAGTTTCAGCCAAAATAATTCATCCACTTCTGAGACTTCCAACACCACGATTGGCTTCTTTTTCAAAACTGGCAGCTATCTTTCCTTTGCTGAACCCCAGCGCTGCATGGGTTGGAGAAGGGGATTCAAGAAGGGTCTTTTTTGGCTCACGTGAAAAACCTCCTAATATCAGTCAAGACGTAAATGCTGGAGGGAAAAAATAACTGCTCGCCTAAAATGAGGAGAGTCTTTGGGGATCTGCAGTTAAAATGGGACACACCGGCATGTTCAAGTTCATGACGCTGATGGTGGCACTGGCCATTCTAGAATTATCACTATTACTGATGAATTAATGACTATTAATTGTATTTACTTCTTGGTACCAGAATTGAAAGCAAGGAGCAGCTCCGTGATGCATCCGAAGTGATGGCCAGGTAGCAGGACAGAAATCTCTCTGATTTGGATGGAAAACCAAGCAGGGAAGATGGACCAAGTGACGTCATGCTGGAGGCATGCAGTAAAGAAAATGAGCTGGAACCTGGAGAAAAACAAGAGGGCTGGGAGAATGGGAGAACCAGCACCAGCAGAGTGGAAGGAGAGTCTGCACCAGGGTCTCATCACGTGAGGCGTGTATGAAAACAGCTACTGTTGCCAAAAACGCACGCGCAAAGGGATGAAGGGAATGGAAGTTGCTCTGCTGTTAGATGGGAACCCACAAGAAAATCATGGGAAGTGTAAGACAAAAGGATTCTGGGCTGTTAATTTGGGGAAAACCAGCATCGTTAATTCTCAGAGACCAGGAAACCTGGAATTTTTGGGCAGGAACATGCGGTGGGTCCTTAGGAAGTGCCGTCTACCCATTTACCAGAGTGGTGAAGACTGTGCTCGATAGAGCTTTCAGCAATTTTACAACTAGACTCTAGGAAACCTGCAGCCTCAGATACTCTTTTATCTTAATTTAGCTAATCTGGGACAACTTCCCAGAAGAACAAGACATTCCCAGCAACCCCCAAACAACACGACTGCTGGAAACAAGGTGTCCCTGTTATTACTACTTTTTATGCATTATGAAATATTCCTCCTTCAGTGTTACTGTGAGACAGCAGAAGTGTCAGAACAACTTTAAGGACGCTAAATCGCCAAATCTTTCAGGCAGGGTTAAGCGGAAGATTTAATGAAGCCTGGACCACTATGGACAGAAACTCCAGGGGGAAGAGCTGGGCTACTCGAAGCAGGTGGTGCTTCCATGGGAAGGAATATCCCACATTTCACGCTGCAGTAAGCACCGGGAAAGCAAAGGCTGGCATGGGAAGATAAGCACACACCAGGAGCCATCCCAGCTCCGCGCGAGCATCTGCTCCCCACGAGGCTCACCGGGACTTTGCCTCATTTTGAATGAGCATAGAAAAAAAAAAACCAACAATCCTAAAAACAGACTCTTTTCAGCAAGAGCCAGTTAATTTCCACAAAACGACGCTTCAACCAGTGTATGGAATTGCAAAGGCTGTGGAAAGGCTAACGCCGGTTCGACGTTTTCTGGCAACACAGGCAGGGTGAGCCCCGCGCAGCCCTGACGTGGCTCCTGTCCCGTGGCCGCCTGTCCCCGGTCTTGCACCCCGTGCTTTCAGATCCTAGACGTGTATTTAGTGTCAGCGTTGGCAAGGTCATGTCATCAGGCTCAAACGTGCTTTAAACAAAGCCAGACAAACCCAAACGAAACCCAGGCGATTTGGAAGGATTCAATAATTATTATAAAAAAGGAAAGAAAGGGCCTTGAAGGATCCGCAGACTGCTGCAAGAACAGGGCAGCAACGGACAATCTCTGATGCGCTGCTTGCCAAGACCATTTCCCACAAGTAAACAAATCCATGAGGAGAGAAGAGCACGGGTCTCAGAAATACAAAACACGCTGTCCAAAAGAACAGCGTCAGGGCGATCCTGAGCTACAAGGTCACACGCCTTCCTCTGGACACCTGACAGCCCAGCTCCCCAGGCAGCGCGGCTTCTGACAGCGCTCTGGAAGGCGCTCATCCCTGCTCCTGCTGCAGCCCCTCCAGCTCTGAGAACTGCCTACGCAGCTCTCAAAGAGCCAGCTTCTGGACTTAGGCCAGTCTGTAGATACTCTTTATCTTTCAGATGAGGAATCAGTAAGCAATTTGCTACCTGCCAGCTCATACTCAGCTCCTGAACCTCTTGTATAAACAAGAGTAAAGCCATGGAAGACTTCTTGCCACCAGCATTCAAGAGTGAAACGCCAACTATTCAGACATATGTTTTCACTTACCCGAGTTTCCTTCACTTCCTCATTTCCATCAACTTCATCATCATCCTAGAATGGAAAACAAACAATATAGTTAGGGAGCCTTGGAGACAACTAAGTCTTCTCTCAGGAAGATCATGTATTGATTATTATTTGATGTTAAAGCCAAGAACACTTCTGTGGAATGAAACATCCTTCTAGGTGTTTCTGGCTGATTATCAGCTCAGGTTTGCTAACCTAATGGCCACGTTCATCGTGGTACTGGCGACAGAATTACCCTCTTGAGATGGCTACTGGATTTCAACGCTCTTGAAGAGTCAAGAGGACGAATAACTCTCCATAGTGGACATATTTTATGTGGACATATTTTGTGGACATACTGGAGCAGGTCCAGAGGAGAGCCACCAAAATGATCAGGGGGATGGAGCACCTCTTGTATGAAGACAGGCTGAGAGAGCTGGGGCTGTTCAGCCTGGAGAAGAGAAGGCTCCAGGGGAACCTTATACTGACCTTCCAGTACCTGAAGGGGCCCTTCAGGAAGGCAGGGGAAGGTCTATTCACAAGGGTTTTTAGTGATAGGACAAGGAGGAATGGTTTTAAGTTAGGAAAGGATAGATTTGGGCTGGATATTAGAAAAAAGTTCTTTAACACGAGGTTGATAGATCACTGGAACGGGCTGCCCAGAGAGGTGGTGGAAGCCCCATCCCTGGAGTCATTCAAGGTCAGGCTTGATGGGGCTCTGAGCAACCTGACCTAGGTGGAGATGTCCTTACTCCAGTAGGCAGGTTGGATAGATGACCTCTAGAGGTCCCTTCTAGCCTAGAACATTCTATGATTCTATGATAATATGCTCAGGGAATAATCACTGGGACACTTGGAAGACTATGTATCTGAAATGTTGACATCATATTGACTTTCAAAGAGCATCCTCCACTTCAGTTAGACTCCAGGAGGACAGACCAGCCATCCCAGACAGCTTGGGCTTCCACAGCCTTGCTGTAACTCACTGTAACAGCTCCAGGAACTCATGGAGCGATGGTGCCATGGCATCACCGCTGGCTCCACATTGAGCTCAGGGTACTTCAGAAGTTGTAGCTGCAGTTTCATATAGAGACAACAGGGAAATAAAACTCTGAGAAGTGATTTGCCTTCTGCTCTGAAGTGAGTAATACTGCTGCAGTGATCCAGCAGCCAACTAGGCAAGATATAAAGCATCTATACAAACTACATATATCTCAAGATATATATATAAAAGCATATTTTTTAAAAACTAAGAAAAAAAGAAAAAAATCACATTTGGCACACAAGTGAATCATCTGAAGATAAGAAAAAGGGGGTGTTTGCAGCGAGTCTTTCCATAGCAATTCTGAGGTTTCCCCCAGGGCCATTCAACTGGTCTGGAACTCCAAATATTCCACATATCTACTGGTGCCACAGGGAAGACCAGTGGGGATTTTTCATTGTGTTGTGCAGGAAGCCTCATGCTGTGAGGTGTACGAAGAAGGCTGCACATCCACAGCTGGACTACAATTGTTGCAGACTTCTTAACCACAATGCTGCTGAAAAAGGTGATTTATTTTCCTACCCAGGTCTCTACCCAAGGTTTGGAGGGTTGGGTTTTGGGGTTACTCCCTCAGACTGAAGAAATCCTTTTAGAACCAGGATTAGGAAGAAGTTCTTTACTGAGAGACCGGTCAGGCACTGGCCCAGGCTGCCCAGGGCAGTGCTGGAGTCACCATCCCTGGAGTGTTCAACAAACGAGCAGATGTGGCACTTAAAGACATGGTCTAGGGGTCAGGGAGATGTTGGGCTGAAGGTTGGACTTGATGATCCTGGAGGTCTTTTCCAACCTAAATGAACCTATGATTCTACAGCCAGCTCTTCTGTGTGTTCTCTGGTGCTGGGCTGAGGATCCAGACCCAGGTTTTATTCCTCATTGTCTTCCTTTCAGGGAGCCTAAACTGCAGCCAAATTTGGGCTCTGGGGAATTTGAAAATGCTTCCAGTGGTTCATGGCCTCCTTCTTCCAAAGCAACTAGACTTCTAACCTCTCCTCTCCTATGTGAGCTCTTTTACAGTTCCACAAGGATCGCACTGATTTACGGCTCACAAGCTGGAGCAGGAAGGACTAATGGGAAATCCAGTGACCTGCACAAAAATCTGAACCTTGGAACTGGAAGGATATTCACCCTGAGTATTACAGAATGAGCTTCTCTTCTCTAAGGAACTCAAACTTACATCTTTAGTCGAGAAAATGATGCCGGTGCCTCTTCGCCTCTCTTTTGGCCGCCGCCTCTCCCGGATTGACTGTTTGCTCAGAGATCTGTCGTCTAAATCCTGATCTTCACACTCTGGCCAAGCAAAGAAAGACTGCTTTGGTTTCAGCGATTTACACCTGTGCTTTCTCCAAGGTGCTGAGGTTCTCTTCCTCAGTCAAGGTCGTCTTGGCTCACGTTATTATTACAAAGGGTTTATTCAACCAAATTGAACGGAATCTCAGTGCCCTACTATGTCTAGTTACTCACACTCCTCCCTTTCCCAGAGCCCAGAGAGGTTACTCCAGCTGTCAGCTCTCCCCAGATCATCCCGATTTATTCACATTCTGAGGACAAACTGTACAAGGGGAATCGCACCCCTTCAGCTCTAAGATCTAAAGGCTCCACGTATTACTATCTCATTTACTTATCCAAAATGGAAAACATCCTTTTATCCCTCTCTGTTACAAGCCGCAGGCTGTATCCTACATCAGGATTCTCATTTAAACAAACAACGTTTGGAGGCAGCTCCCCATAATGCTCCCCTCAGAATAACAAGTAAATTTTGTCTGTAGACATCAAAAGTTCTACAGCTCAGGAAAAGCCCTGAGCTTTGACTGTTCTTCACCCTCCTGGGTACATACCGTTTTTCTCCATCTCTGTGGCTGCACCTCTGAAGTCTGCTGGATTCACCGAGTCAAGACCTAGATACTTATTTGTTCGAGTCAGGTATGAACTGGTATAAAGGAGAGGTGCTGACGTCGAAGGAGATACGGGTGTCGTAGGTTTGTCTGGTTGTACCGGGCACCTTAACCGCCGATAGACAGTCTACAAACAAAGAACCGTGACAAAACGTTAGTAGAATGAAGAGGAACTAGGAGATCTGGGATTTCAGAGACCGTTTAATAATAGCATTTTTCACTGCTGCTGGCAGTGATCACCTCCACCCATCAGATCAGGGATGAATTTTACAAGCACTGTACAGCTAGCATGTGAGAGCACCCTCGAATTGCTGTGAAGTCCAGGATCAATCTCTTTGCCCCAAAAGCCAAGGGCAGCTCAAACAAGTTAGCTAACAGAAATTAATGATTTCTAGTAAAAAAACCAGAAGTGATGGCAGGGGCAGAAAAATGGTCTCTTTGGCTTTCCAAGACACACAGAACATCTGTGGAAATCTGTGAACACAAAGTCTCAGCCCGGTCTGCACAGCAAGGATGGATCCAGGCCACATTTCTATCATTAGAAATTTCTATTTCTGCGCCCAGCTCTGCAGGCCCCGGCACAAGAAGGACATGGACCTGTTGGAGCATGTCCAGAAATGATCCGAGGGCTGGAGCACCTCTCCTCCAAAGTCAGGCTGAGATAGTTGGGGCTGTTCAGCCTGGAGAAGAGAAGGCTCCTGGAAGACCTTATAGCAACCTTCCAATACCTGAAAGGGGCCTGTAAGAAGGCAGGGGAAGATCTGTTCTCAAGGGTTTGTAGTGACAGGACAAGGGGTGATGGTTTTAAGCTAGAAAAGGGTAGATTTAGGTTGGACATTAGGAGAAAGTTCTTTAATATGAGGGTGGTTGAGCACTGGAACAGGTTGCCCAGGGAGGTGGTGGAGGCCCCATCCCCGGAGACATTCGAAGTCAGGCTTGATAGGGCTCTGAGCAACCTGACCTAGCTAGAGATGTCCCTGCTGACTGCAGGGGGTTGGACTAGATGGTCTTTAGAGGCCCTTCCAACCCAAACCATTCTATGATTAGCCTCCGCATTCCAGTTTCTGTGATTTCCACAGTTTTATTTTCTGGCAAGAGACAGAGAAGTGAAAATCCCAGTGATGAGCAGAGGAACAGCTAACACCTAACGCCAACACATCCACATCCGTCATGGAGATCACCGAGGTGAGGTCCTGCCCCTTAGGATTCCTGCTTTCCAGCAGCTCTGCCCTCCTTAAACCAAACAGACACCCCCAGAAGAACTTCTCCTGATCTCAGCTATCCTGAATGGCTTCATCAACTCTGAAACGAGAATGGAGACCAGGAGGATCACCTCCTCATCCGTGTTCCTGCTCCACCGTGACCGGCTCTCCGGCCTCTCACTGCTGTCCTCCGTGGGCTCGCTGCTCTCCGCTTTCTCGCTTTGCTGTTCCTGAGCTTGCCGCTCTGCCCGAGACCGGCTGAAGGTTCGTTCTGCCTCCTGAAGGTCTGTCAGCGTCACACCCTGGGGAGAAAACCAGGTAGAGAATTTTAAAATTTAGGCACCTAGATTCCAATCTTCCAGGTCAGTTTGAAATGCCCAGCCAGGCCAGGCTGAGGTTTCACCTCTATGCATGCAGAAAGGAAAGGATTCTGTTGCTTTTCCCACATTTCTCTGTGTACTGACATAATCACTGACCCAAAGTAACCCAAAAATACGCGATGGAGCTACAGACTAGGAGGCAGGTACACTGCAGAAACGAGAACTTTGAAATCTACGTTGGGGGAGTATTTTGCCGTACTTGTTTGCAGGAACTTTCACCAGGCCCTCTCCACCACAATCTCCTGTTCCCAAGTAATAACATAAGAGCAACAGAAGATCTTCCTCTCTCAATCAGCTCTCCTCATCCTGCACATGAACAAGAGTATTTCCGTCCCTTACCTGCGTAGACCTGCGAGTCTGCCGGGCCTGCCTGGACCGTGCCTTCCTCAGCGATTCTGCTTCCTCATCCCGCACCGGAGTCAGATATGACCTGAAAAAACAACAAAAAAAGGGGGGCAGAAGGAAGAGGTTAAAATAAAAACAGATGCTCTGCCTTCCTGCCTCTGCAAGCTCCAGAGCTGAGATGTTATCCTCTTTTATACGGACAAAAATCCTTTCAGCTCCATCTCCCACGGCTACTGTCAACTTCCGCTTGGGACAACTTTCCTATGCACATACGATACCCGAATGCTCGCGTTGTGTTCTCCCCGAGTCTGCAAATAAACTCTTCCTGTTAAAAAAGGTGCAACTCTTTACTGTATTATTTTCCCCATTATTTCTTATTGCATCATTAGGAAAAAAAAACCCAAACAAACCCAAACCAACAAAAAACCCACAAAGCACCCTGCATTCAGGTAAAGATCTCAAGAGCAGAAACCCTGCACTGGCACATCCCTCATTATATTCACGATCATATTCCTGCAACCTGCTGTCCTCATCAATATGAAACCCATCACGCCAGGAAGCGGCTGAACCGCAGGCATCTTACAAAGACAAAACACCTTGAAGAGAAGCTATGAAATTAAAGAAACGACCTTCACACACCGGAGGAAAGCGAGTCCCTGAACGCTGGAAAACACTGTTAGAATACAGAGCCGGTCATTGCATTAGACTGGGGAGATTTCTAAAGAATTATTCACATGAAAATACAGCAAGTGAACTCTCTGCCCCGGCATTCGCTGTGAGGACCTGGAGAGCCGGGGGTTGCACAGCAGCGAGTCTGATTTCCATACTGGTGGAGTGGCTTCCATCTTAGGAAAGATTAATTAGATTGGACTCTTCAGCCCGGCTCAGAGGGAATTATTATTATCGCTGTCTCACCGCGCGAGAATGAGGGTGCCTGGAACGAAACGTTCTTTTGTAGGTCTGTCGCTGCCACAGGTTAACAGCGTTATCAAAGATTTAGGAGACTCCAAGAATAATGAGCCAAGTGAGGGATGAAGATCTATCAAGGAATGAGCTTAACGTGTACTTGGGCTCTTCTCCTGGCTCTCCACTACAGACCACTCCCACGTAACAGGTAATGGGCTGAAGAGATTTTCCATCTGATCCAGTAAGTTAAGACATCTATCAGGAAGATTGCTACCTTTGCTGCACAATGACACAACTAACTCTGGCAAATCACAAAATCCGGATCGTTCCAAATGGCTTTTATCCAAAATCCCATGTTCAGCGCCAGAGCCAGACCGACCTCCAGTGCTCGGCCGAGACACGTCACCTGACGGGAGGCTCCTCGGACTGCTCAGAGGTGCATCCATGAGGGCCAGGCTCCTCACACTTCAAGCGTTGGTGGGGCACACCTGAGGATCTTCTCACGTAAACCTCATGTATTTGACCTGATAAATCATGCCCCAAACTCCCCTGATCTCCAAAGAGTACCAGAGTGCAAAGGATTGATCATCTGCGCTGGAGATGCCTGCACTGCAGACTTCTGGAGGAGATGAATCATGCTCTGAGAGCTGGCTACGATGGAGACGTCTACACCCGAGCTGGCCAGGCTCACTGAATTGCACTTCCAGGCTGCAATTCATCACCTTCAGAAAGAGCCTCCAGCGCAGCGTGTGTGAACACACTGCAGAGGAGCTCCTTTCTTCCCGTGGATTACCCGGACACACACACGCTAGCTGTGATGGATACGTCGACACGGAGGCGCCTCAGATTCAGAAGGATGATTGCTCCCCAAAGAATTCGCTGTTTCACGGACAAAAAAAAAAAAAAAAAAAAGCTGCTGTTTGATGATGAAGCCGTGCAGCTCCTGATTTTGCAGACACGCGGTTCTCCGGCACTCTCCTCTGTGCAGCAAGGATGTGCTGCCCAGGGAAGGGCACATTAAGGGCACAAGAAGCATTTTCTGCAGCTTTTTGACACAAGCAGAACAGCTGCTATTTGCAGGGCATCCACCAGCAATAAGCCACCTACGGGAAGGATCCATTTGCAAAATATACTGCAAATGAAGTTCAGGGCAGTAGTGAAAAGAAAACCAAACCAACAACTAGTTTCTGAAATATATAAACTGAGTAAATTTGTAGCTAAGCAAGGCGGGCATTTTACTGCAACAGCTCTGAACCGGTGGGATTTGTGCCCGAGACTCTGCAGTGAGGACGCGGGCGTGTAGGAGCAACATCCGTACGCCAGGAGTAAGAGGAGAGGCGAGATGTGCCTTCGCCCGGGGCTCGAACAGCGGCACGGAGGCAGGGGGTCACCTGTGATGGTTCACAGCACGCCTGGTACGTGTGAGCAATATGAGGGCATGGCAGAAAATAACCCTGAGCTCCCTGCTGCGGGATGGGAGAGAGGGTGAAGCAGGTTTTCCAAGCCATTCCAAAGAAGGCTGGTGAATCCCAAGGGAGCGGGTCAGCCGCGGGATTCCCTCCTTCAGAGCTCAGCTACGGCTTTGCCCACAGGATCGTGCAGATACAGCACGGGAAAAACCACTTTGAGTCTCTTCCCTACCTGCCTTATGAGGAGAGGTTGAGAGACCTGGGGCTGTTTAGTCTGGAGAAGAGAAGACTAAGAGGGGATCTAATGAATGTGGATCAATAGATGAGGGCTGGGTGTCCAGAAGAAAGGGGCAACCTCTTGTCACTTGTGCCCTGCGATAGGACAAGGGGCAATGGATGCAAGCGAGAGCACAGGAAGTTCCACCTCAACATGAGGAGGAACTTCTTGACTGTGAGCATGACAGAGCACTGGAACGGGCTCCCCAGAGAGGTTGTGAAGGCTCCTTCTCTGGAGACTTTCAAGACCCATCTGGATGCGTTCCTGTGTAACCTGCCCTAGATTCTATGGTCCTGCTTGGCAGGGGGGTTGGACTCGATCTCCAGAGGTCCCTTCCAACCCCTCACATTCTATGATACTCCCAGACTTTTTTCTCCTCTGCTCTCCCACAATTTATATAGGAATACATTAAAACATCAATAACGCCGATAGGAATATGTCAAAAAGCCAATACGAGTACGTTAAAACGCCGATAGGAGTATGTGAAAACTTCATTAGGAATTTTGGGTGTCCAGCCTTTGAGACAAGGCAAGCGAGATGCCTCTGCAAGGCAGAGGGGCTCAGCTTGGGCTGCAGCCTTTATCGATCGCTGACTTCTGGTTTCTTTCCATTTACACAACCCCCCAGTTCTTGGAGCTCACCCAAAGTCATTTACCAGCGTGAGATAACGGAATTTTCTGAAACAAGTCAGCAGAGCCTCTGCACAGTGACACGGCTGGTTTCTCCGAGCAAGCAGCTACAGCCTTTTCCTGGCGATGAAAGAAGGTGGCCGTGCTGTCACCATTCCAAACGCAAAGAGCAGACACCACACCTGCCGGCAATTCCAGCACAGCTTTCCTTTTTTGTGTGGTTTTCTTTTTTTCTCCAGCGGGAGGAGGGAGGGTAAAGGCTGATTTAACAATTTTAGGTAACGCTTCACTTTGCTTACGAGCTGAATTTTAAAGGGACTTGAGGATGCCAAATGGGATGGAAGAAAGAGAAAGAACAGAAATGCACCGAAAGGGGACAGCGAGTCTGCGGCAGCCGCAGAGCACGGCGGGGCCGGGTGACAGGGGAGGGCAGAACGCTGCTCTCCAAAGCAGAAAACCTGCAGATCACAGCAAGCTGCGGGGGACAGGCAGCAAACGGGCTGCGAGGCGGGCTGGAAACAACCCACAGAGTTTTTAATTGCGTTTTCAAGGAACACATCGCTTCCTAAAGTGCAGTATCTGTGTCATTCTATTAATCCGAGCAAACATCACACGATCCAAGCCCATCTTCAAAGACGCGGCCCCGTGCGTTGCGTTTTCTTGCAATAAGCTTTCTCGGAGACATAGATGGAATGAGAACAGCCGTCACGCCAAGTTCAAGGTGCACATAAAGCACAACAGATTTTTTTTTTCCCCAGAGTTCTGGTTGCAAGTACAAGCAGCAGAATATAAACTATTAGAGACGCATACGTGAGAGCAGCAAAAACACCGCAGAAGTTTATGGTTCCCAGAGACAGAGACAAGTGTGTCCTGCTGCCTACGAGCTTGGATTGGAGCATTAACCACGAAAACGCTGGAACCGAACGATGAATCTGGGTTCCACTTAATTCTTCCTATCCTCAAGAAAACACCTGTTTGCTCTGGTAACTCTGTTAATTGGGACAGGGCAACGCTAAGATGGATCCCAATACTCATCACCATCTCGAGGCAAAAGGAGCTGCAATAAAATACTAACAACGGGGGGATTCAAACCAGGGCAGTAGTAAGGCTGGACAGACAAGCTGGTAAACCAAGACTACCACAGCAAATCTGTATGTTAGAGAACCTTGGCCAGAGGGGAAAAAAGAACATATTGTGGAGAGAAACCCCTCCCAAGTAAAGGGTGAACGATGCGGAAGAAGAAATTATGATCCCCTGTTAATCAGTGCGCAGGTAAGAACAGACAATGAATTTCTCCAAGGACCACAGAAGCTTCTGACAACCTTTCCCAACACTGGTCTCCTTTCCTGCCTTCCAAACTCCTTCAAGCACTTAGGGGTTGAAGCATTTGTGGCAAACTCCATCTACCACGACGCAGAGTTCTTGGGCAGAACAACACCTCCCAGTCCCAGGAATACGTAAAACCTGAATTTTTCCATTTTCACACGTCAGTGACCCAGCAGTGGAAAAGGACTTGCCTACAAGATGCTCACCTACATGTGTCAGAACTTGGCAATTGATTTAGAAGCTAAATGTTCACTAACTGCTACAGCTGCCCCTTGTCAGAGAGGGTTCAAGGCATTTTGGTTTTTTGTCAGCACACCAAAACCTGCTTTACACCCCCTCAAGAGCCATAGTGGGCCACGATGGGTTCCCTCCATCCCCATCAGGGCCTTCACCAATAAACCCACGTTCCCATAGCAAGCACAGTAAGAATATGAGTTGGGAGATACAGTAGCTATGGGGCATCCACTAGAAAGGAGGTTGTAGAGAGGTGGGGACTGGTCTGTTCAACCAAGGAACAAGTGATAAGACAAGAGGAAATGGCCTCGAGTTGTCCTGAGGGAGTTTAGACTGGATATTAGGAAGAATTTCTTTACTGAAAGGGTTATCAGGCTTGGAACGGGCTGCCCAGGGCAGTGGTGGAGTCCCCATCCCTGGAGAGATTTCAAAGATGTGTAGACATAGTGCTTGGGGACATGGTTTAGTCAAGGACTTGTCAGTGTTAGGTTAAAGGTTGGACTTGATGATCTTAAAGGTCTTCTCCAATCTAGGCAAGCCTGTGGTTCTGTGACCTGGTCTCTGCTGGTTGTGACCTGGGGCTATGCTTGATGTGGTTCCTCTAGATGAGGCAGGAGCTGCTTCTCTGGCCCTCTCTGACTCCTCTCACCTCTGCCCAAATTCTCTTTCTGGTTTATATTCACCAGACTAGAAGCTATAGTGACAGTTTTCTTGGAAGCCAGGACAGAGTTTTGGTTCTTCCAGATCCTTGTAATGCAGGTAAGGGGGAGCCAGGCACAGGTTGGGCTTCCTGCACACAATAAGCTTATGGAAAAGCCACAGAGACATTCCAGCTCTAAAATGTATGAAATAGCAGTTCTTAAAAGTACAGTATCAGTACTCCAGTCACTGCAGTAATAAATCTTTACATCTCTCTCATACATATATATATAAGGTATGATAGATGTGTGTATATACACACACACATCCCCCAAAAAAAGGAAGCTAGGAAAAAGAAACCTTCCTGCTCTCTCATGCAAGCAACAGGTTTTGGTTCTTCCCCGAGGTTACCCCTGTGCTGACACGTTCTGCGCATCGGCCCGTGCAAAATACTCCTTAGAGAGACTGCCACAAACAGCTGGGTGACTACAGTTGGAGAAGACCAGGAGAGAAGGATAACGTGTCAGTCTGCAAGCGTCGGAGCTGGGAACGAGGGGAGGGGCAGCCAGACAAGGCCGCACTACTGAATAAGCTGAGGACAGAGGGATAACAGGATCATGCTCTTGATGTGTTTCACAGCTGGCTTGAAAAGCCTCGGCTGAGTTGTCGCCAGCTTCAGGCCTTCGCTTTTCTCCCCCAGGTCAGTCCCGGCTGTGGTGAGCTGTCATTGTCCCTCTACCGTGAATTCGCAAGAATTCACAACTCAGGAAAGTTGAAATGTCTGAATTTCAATCATCTATTTACAGTACAATTAGCAGGTTAACAGAGAGAAGATGGAATCCTTTGTTTGCCCCAGCTTTGCCTTGCTCAGCATGCTCAGGTGCTGATCCGAGAGATTAAGAGACTTGGGATCTTTGTCACTTGTTAATCAAAACAACAAGTCCCCTTTATCCCGCCTCCAAACTCACACCTGGATGGGATGCTTCCAAGGGGTCGAGGTTACACGTATGACAGCTGATGCTCTGAGAATACTTCCCATCATACAGCCATAGAATTATTTAGGTTGGAAAAGACCTCCAGGATCATCAAGTCCAACCTTTGTCCAACATCTCCCTGATGCCTAGACCATGTCTCGAAGTGCCACATCTACCCGTTATTTGAACACCTCCAGCGATGGTGACTCCAGCGACAGTGACTCCACCACTTCCCTGGGCAGCCTGTTCAGTCCTTGATCATTCTGTGTGTGCTCTCCCATCTGCCTGTGTTCCTCTCTCTCTATGTCCTTCAGAAAGCAGAGCTGCTCCTTCTGAGCTGTATTCCTTCGGCAGCGAGCTCCAATCGCAGCCTTGCTCACTCTGCATCCCTCTGCCAGAAGAATGAAACCTTGGTCCCTGCTGAGGACTCACAAAGCTTGGGGCTAGGGGAGACAGCACATCAGTTGGAAGCTTTTAAATGATCGATGTTATCCCTCTGCATTAATTAATGCCACTCAGCATCACAGTAAAACGCGAACAGGCAACAACCACCACGGTGATCACACTCCTTAAACTGGCTGCCTGGTCTGGAGAAGGCTTGCTGTGGCTGGGAACATAGACCTTTACAGTTCTTCCAGAAAAAGGGAAGCTATATTTGTTTAAAAACAAAAAAAAAGCAATCCAGGAATTTTTTTCCACAAGAGAAAAGCTTTAAAAAGAGCTGCGGGGACAAAGCAAAGCGAGCTCGCAACACCTCTCCCCGCTGAGCTTCCCCTGGTTATTGAAAGCATTAGTCGTGACCATCACAAGCTCTCCAGCTGGAATATCCTGCAATGGGTTTGTGTTCAGCACAGGACACGAGGCACCGAACACGGTGTCGGAACAACGCGCAGCGCAGGCTGCAGCCCCCGGGGGCTTCACACTGAGATACTGCTGCGTGGAACGGAGCGGGACGAGGCTGCATCTCCAGCCGGCTGAGCAAAGAGAAGGGAAGGACGCACGTGTCCTGCCTCTGTCAGTATTTCTCGTTTTCAAGTTAGCCAACACCATTTGGCGTGAGGAAAGGCTGAGGGACCTGGGGCTTGTTAGCCTGGAGAAGAGAAGGTTGAGGGGGGATCTGATCAATGCTTAGAATACTTCAAGGGTGGGGTCAGGAGGATGGGGCCAGACTCTTGTCAGTGGTGCCCAGTGACAAGACAAGAGGTAACAGGCACAAACGTGAACATAGGAAGTTCCATCTCAACATGCGGAGGAACTTCTTCACTTTGAGGGTGGCAAAGCCTGGTCCAGGCTGCCCAGACAGTCTCCTTCTCTGGAGACATTCAAAGCCCACCTGGACACTGTCCTGTGCAACCTGCTCTGGGTGACCTGCTGGACCAGGGGGGTTGGATGAGACTATCTCCAGAGGTCCCTTCCAACCCCCACCATGCTGGGGTTCTGTGACATTTTAAACAGCCTCAAGCAGACCTCTTACAGCCTTCCCCAGAGCCGGGTCACACCGGCTTAAACAGGGCAAGAAACCCCTGGAGAAAAATCAAATAATTCACTCGGCAAAAATTCGAGTACTTGGGAACCTGCCTTTTGCAACTGAAAACTAAAATAAAATCAAAACTCGATGGTGCTGAAGAAGGTTCAGCTCCTGAACTAGATAGAACCCAGAAGTGCTCACCCAGGAGGTGGCTCCGAGCAGCCCTCGGCCGCCACCTCGTGGAAGCAGCCCCAGGACAGGTCCTGAGCAGTGGTGGGAACAGGGTCACCAAGCACCCCACCTGAGCTATGGAAAACATCACCCAATGTTAACAGCGGGTAAAGGGCTTCCACTCCCTGCTGAGCTCACGCTGCAATTCCTTAGCACGTGGCGGTGGCTTTAATTCCATTTCAAGCGTCTGCTGTTCTGGGGGCCAGAAGATTGAGTTTGCTCAAGAACTTCTATAGAACCCCAGGGTGGTGGCCTGTAACATCCACGGGTTGGTGCTGTGGAGCAAAGAATTTAACAGAACCGCTGATTTTGTGCTAAATGAGCTCTTAGCCGTATGGTCACAAAGTACCTCACTAGGTTGGGCCAGGGCTTTGAGCAACCTGGTCTAGTGGGAGGTGTCCCTGCCATGGCAGGGGGGTTGGAACTAGATGATCTTTAAGGTCCTTTCCAATCCAACCCATTCTAGGATTCTATCTCCGCAAATATTTTGGGTACATTCTCTAGTTTAATGGCCATTTTCGGACACAGAAAAATATTTGAACATGTTGACGTTAGTAAATGCCCACACCATGAACATCAAGGTGCTGGTCCCCAGATGGAGCTGGAGCCCTGGCTGCAGAACTCGCCATTAGACAAATGTGCTGTTAGACACTCGGATTAAATACATGGAACGCATCAGCGGTTACGATTAGTAAGCACAGAGGAATTGCACACAACTTCTGCATGTAGACAGGGGTGGGGAAAGGCAGCTTTACCTTCGCCATGCTCCACGCTGTCAAGCTGCAGTTCTTTTACACTGCTTAGCTCAAGTGGTCCCCGCGTCCTTTCCTTGACCATGCCTGGAGGATCTCGCATATATTCCCGTTTTGGGTTAGCAGGCCAACCTACAGCCTGGGCTCCTCCACCCAACGCAAATGCCAAAATATCCACCCCCCCAGCACCGGATCAAGCCGTCGGGCAGCTGAGCAGGCAGCAGCTCCCGCAGCAGCCCTGCCCAGCAGGATGCGTGGCGCGGCGGCAGTGACCCCCAGCCCACACCTCGACCTTTTTTTCCAAATAAAAAAAGCAGCCTGATTTCTGATACAGCGGGAGCGATCTCGCCTCTTCCCAACATGGACAATCTGGTGGCCGGCAGAATTCCTGCCCTCCCACGTCATCGGCACCAGCAACCTTTTAAAAAAAGGACAACTTTTATCGGAAGGAGATTAGCTGCAGGAGAGGGGCAGAGAAATGCTTTCAACAGCAGGTGCCAGATGATTGCTCCGTTCTTCACTAGAGAGAAACCTCTTAACTTTTTGTTGCCCGCTGTGTAGCGTGGACAGGAATCCATCCCTCGCCACACCGCAGTGCCTTGCACAAGTATTTCCACCACTCTGCTTCTCCAGGGACCTCTCCCAGAAGAATTAGGACCGCTCAGCTTTATAGGAGCCAGTGATAAGGATTATGGAGTTAAATATGACTGAAAAACCCAAGGTGATGGCACGTGAACGTTCATAGCTTTTTCTACCAGGTCATCTCAAGTAACACTGAAAGAACCCTTCAAGGCAAATCTCATAGTTTAACTCCTACAGAGATCATAGAATCACAGAATGCATTGGGTTGGAAGACACCTCTAAAGACTATCTAGTCCAACCCCCTGCGGTCAGCAGGGACGTCTCTAACTAGGTCAGGTTGCTCAGAGCCCCATCAAGCCTGGCCTTGAATGTCTTCAGGGATGGGGCCTCCACCGCCTCTCTGGGCAACTTGATCCATTGATCAACCACCCTCATATTAAAGAACTTTTTCCTAAAATCCAACCTAAATCTACTCTTTTCTAGCTTAAAACCATTACCCCTTGTCCTGTCGCTACAAACCCTTATGAAGATCAGGGCTCCCTATTTTTTTGTCAGATCATAAGGGTTAACAGACGTATCGGACACCCTAGAGGAGTCATGCTCTGAATTTGGACACAACAAGAATCACAAGGTAAAAGGACTTGCCAAAAATTGTTCATCTAATAGTACCGGTGGAGGAGGATTCAGTTATTAATATATTATTAACATGTGCTACTATAATTAGCAGCTGGATCCTTAGAATGAAGGAACAAAGAATGAAAAAGAAATTCCTCTTGGGAACAAAGCAGAAAAGAGCAATGTTTGCTAGACACATTTACCCTGGACGTCAGGGAGCTTTCTTCACCTGAAAAAAATTTCTAGAGGAAACTTTAGAGGGCAAGAAGCCCGGCTGAGCAGAGCCACCAGCCCCAGAGCTGCTCAGAAACCAAGGCCACCTCACTTCTGCTCTTGAGTTATCCGCGAAACCGGTAGAACACGTTCAAAGATGTGGAAGAGAGATGTGCTCCTGTCTCTAAGAACTCACCTGATGGCAAGTGGAACTGGAACCTTGCTGGAACCTTCCTGAAGAACAGGAAGTTGCAGAATGCAGTTGTATAAACAAAGAGGCCAACAGGGTGAAAAAATAGGAAGGATAGGTTGAAATCCTAGTTCTTACAAAACCAGACCAGATTTCAAATTCAGGAGCGTCCTTTTAAACTGGTCACACAAATGAGAACCCAGACTTGCCTTTCAGAAGTTCTCAGGCACAGAACTCATCCCATGTGACAGCCACCCATGAGCTGTAGCTGCTTGGTGGCCTTCAACCTGTCCTGGGAAGCAAAGTTTTCATATACCAGGAAAGGCTTCAGAGAGACCCAGATCCCCCAGACCTTCCTGTCAGCACCAGCTGTCTCCACTCACAAGTCCCACTGCATCTGGGCAAGGTCTCCTGCAGACCCCTCTCCATGCCCAGGGGACACAGCTCCAAGCACATAGGGAGCCTGTGACCCAAGGAACTCCCTGGAGAAGGGCTGCACATCCTGGAGAAGATGTGACAACATAGCCCTGGACTGAAACTACACAGACAAGGTGGCAGATAAACTGTGCAGAGGAGCTTTTGGTGGCACTAGAGGCCGCTGTCATCCCAGACGAAGGTGGATAATCCAGCAGTGGGCTGGAACCAACAGGACCCCCAAGTCCCCACTGCCTGCTTGCACCAAGCGGAAACCAGGAGGGTGTTTGTTTTGCACTGGGAAGAACAGGGTTTCCATGAGCTACTGCAGGCACAGCATCCACGCGCTGGTGATTCACCCTTCGCAGAGCATGTGCTGCTTTGAGTTCAGCCGGACAAACGTATCTGACAATTTGACGCTGGCTGGAGATCATCAAAACGGCCAAACAGCAAAGGCCAAAACTCCCATGAAAAACAAAAAGAAATTGCCTGGTGAAAATCCCAACTCGGGAAGATTTCCAGGCTCTCAGCATCAGCACCCCGTGGCGCTGCAGGGAGCGAAGGGTGGTGGAACGTGCAACGGCAGCAGCTTGGCCAAACGTCCACCACGTATGGCTGGGACACGGGGCAGCAGCTCGCTACGGCCCAGGTAGACACACCACGTCGCATTCTTCCAGACTGACTTCTCCTGCTCTGCCACAGTTTCTATTTTCTCTCCCCTCGGTAATGATGTGACAAGTGGTTCACGCTACTGTCCAGCTGTGGTAGCATCTGATAACCAGTTCAGTAGCAAGCGAGCAGCAGGTAAAATGGATGAATGCTCCAGGGGGGCAGGGTGAGGCTTGTTGGCCACCAAAGGATGCACAACAGCACCCCAGAGACCTTCGCTGGCGGCTCCTCCCCAGCCCCTGCCATCTCTTCTGCTGTAATCTTTTGGCTTTGTGCAGATAATTTAAGGCCACAAGTTGGGAGACGTCCCCAGGATCTAATATTAGCTGATAAGCTTGTTTATGTTTTCGTTGCTAAGAGAAAGCCGGAGCTTTGGAAACACTGAAGCAGAGCAAATGCTACCGCAACAGCTGCTGGTGGGACCTGAAACCCACACGGTGCTTCCCTGACAACTGTTTGCCACCTCCCTTTTTTATGTTATTTTACTGGAATTGGTCTCCTTCCAAAATAAGCTTTTCCCCCATCTAGGTGAGCTCTCCTGTTTCTCCAGGTCCGTGTGTCCTGGTTCCAGCGGGTGGGCAGCTCCCCCATCAGTCCATCCACACGTTCCCAAGTTGGTCCCTCCGCCCAGCAGCACACTGCAGCACCGCTGTGCCTTTTTCCTCTCAGGAGCTTCAAAGTGTCGTTTAAAGGTGGGAGGCATTTTCTGGTGATTCTCTTTGCATTAGCGTAATTCACAGGAGACAGTTCTCTAAAAATGCAGGAGACTTAAACAGATCTTCTCTATTATTTATAGAAACTCATTTGGCAATAAATGCCACTGTGGTAATATTAATAGATGCTCTTTGGGCCTTTACAAGTACGACCTCGGAGAGCTCCTGTCTGCAGGCAGGGCCACAAGTCCGCTCGGTTTCTCCAAGGAAATAATCTACAGCTTCTGCAACTTGCTTCTGGGCTTGCCAAAATGGAGACAGTGCCATGAGACGCTCTGAAGAGCGAGCTGAAGGCACAACGCTCACCCTGTCCTCTTCTGCACCATCCCATTTGCACCAGGCCTCTCTTTGGGCAGCTCATCCCAGTTCAACTGCAAACGACATGAAGCCAACTGACCCCTCGTGAGGTGACCAGGGGCACGCAGAGGCGCCGCTGATGTTAAACCTCAGCGTTCCAGCAGACAAAGAAACGCTGCGGCAGCTCTTTCAAATTCCGTCCCTGCCTACAGAGCTGATCAATGCGGCTCCTCCAGAACACTTGCAATGCCTTCAAAGCGCTCCCTGTGCTAGCTCTGGGGGGAAATAAATAAATAAAACGAAGCCCAAAGAGCGTTCGAAGTTTTCCATTAGAGTGTTTTCCAAATTGCACAGACCACCTTTGTCCTGGATTGGCCTCTCTGGGACAGGGATCACGCCGCGCTGCCGAGCTCCCCCATCCTGGCCGCCACGAGCCGATCGTCTCCATGACTGCTCTGCTCACCCTTTGGCTTCGGGCCGTTCCCGACCTGTCAGAGTGCTATCCTCGCTCGGGAAGGTCTGTATTTCAAAAGTTTTTATTTTTTGTTTGGGAGAATCTAAATTACAAAACGCTCCATGGACTGGCTGTCAGTGGGGAACGCGCAGCTCAGCGCTGTTATTCAGTACCCGTTACTTTCAGCGATGCCGTCGGAAGAGACGGATGTCACAAAAGCTAACCTGCTCGCAGGAGGAAACGTGGATCATCCGATACTCTGCACATGGTAAATCTCCTCTGAAAAGAGCTACCCCAGGTTTCTATTTCCTCAGTCTTAAAATAACATCCTATGATAAGAAAGAGATCCCACCAGCTGGATCCAGCGGAATTCCCATGCTGCTGTGCCGGAACAGCCGCGGTTGCACGTGGCAGCTTCTACCTCTGTGCTAAGTCTTCCTTTACACCAGTTGTAAGGAGCACACGCTGCTAGAGCACAGCCCAGCTCCTCGCATACCGCACAGCTACGCGCCCCAGGAGCGTGTCTTTCCCCCACTAACTGCACAGGGAACCCTGGGACATGTGCAAAGGTCTCCCCAGCCGGGCATACATGAGCTTAGCTGAGCAGAGTCAGAAGGATGGGTTTGTCTGAGTCCAACACTCATTTTAGAAGGGGATTACGTTATAGAACCTACTGCAAGTGGGTACTGGGCTGCCTGTCCCTCTAGAGAGGCCTTCGGGCTTGAGGTTGAGATGACTACTGAAGAAAAAGGCTGAGACGCTGAAAAGACAAGTAGGAAGTTATGAAACGAAATTTAACCTACAGGCCAGTGATGACCAAAACCTTAAGATGGAGCAGGGGCAGCAGCCTGCAACTCCAGGCAGCACCTCAGAACCAGTTCTGACACCCCCACCATCACCACCACGTGAGAGCTGACCCCCCCCGGCACTCTGCCCACTGACCTTCTGCGCTCCCTGGCTTCCTCAGCTGAGAAGTCCTTTCCTGTAGTGGAGGCAGCACCGACATTCGCAATACCGTTAGCAGAGCCGAGTACAGCACGATTTGTGATTACACCTAGAGGGGTGCTAGCAGAGGTGCCCTCTGTATTTCTCTCTACGGCAGAATCAGTTTGTTGCCTGAAAGGGGCTCTGAAATAGAGAAGACATAATGGAAAGCAAAGCAAGTGAACTCAGCTGCCGACCGAGACCAGCCACCTCGAGCGAGCACTGACAGTCCGTCCTCCTCTAGAGACTCGTGTGTTTGTAGAGAACAGCACAACATGAAAATGAGCTTTTAAAAACTGGGAGAAGAATGAGCAGGAGGGATTCAGAGTCTGCACATCCCCGGTGGTAGCAAAAAACAATTAGAAAATGTACCTGCTGAATAAGCAGAAGGAACAAACTCCAAGAGCTCGTGCACTCAGCGCCCAAGAGCTGCCTGAGCAACACGCTGGGTCTCTAACAGGGTGGTAAGAGGGCACAACTGACCACTCCAGCGAGTGAAGAAGCTACGGCCACGCAGGGGCTGCTCACTGCCTGCTGGTGCACACGCACGACAAACTGTCCCAACATCACCACTGGAGAACCTCTTATGAGCGTTTCCCAGGTGGAAGCGCGTTTCCAATCCATAAATCCACTCCAGAACTCAGAACGTCCAACCCAACTGCTGATTTTCTGCAGCGTTATCTCAAGCATGAGCCGTTACCTGGTATACTGGCGGGCTGATGCAGTGGTGTTCGCCCCGAGAGGTGTGGGACAGGCAGAGACAGGTTGCCACGGGGTGCCTGAGGAGGTAGATGAGCCAATGGCAGTGGGTGAGGTAGCTAGAGATGTATTGCGACTGGCTGAAATGTAGGGACTGCTGAAGTCACTACTTCTACCAAAGGAAGCGCTGTAAAACATCACAAAATCACGTCCTTCAGAGCACAGTAAATATTCAACAGAATGTCCCCACAGCCGGGCTCGCAGCTGGAAAAGGAGCGAGGGTTTCATCTGGAGACGAGAGCACACCGGGGCTGCGGCCGGGCGCTCCGGCAGAACCCCTCTTAGCTGAGCCCAGTCGAGCTTCTGTATGAGAACAATGGCATGGAGGGGAATCAGGGAAGATCAGTGGAGGGAAGAGCCCTCCCGCAGTGAAAGCGGCACACGCAGAGCACCCTGTGTGCGGGGAAAGGCAGGAACCACGAGCGAGGATGAGGTTGCTTAAAGCAGGGGGGGAGAGAGACGAGCAGGCCTGGCCCAAGGATGCCCAGGACTTCCAGTACAAAGAGCTTGTTTTCAGTGGCTTAAAGCTTTGGCAAAGATGATCAGTCCAGGCTTTAGTTTTCTTTGAGGCATGTTTGGCACAAACTCTGTTTCTGGAAAACAGCCGGTAAAACTGTCCAAAAAATATTCAAGACTGAGGAAGGGAAACACGCATTTTGCCAGTTTAAAATGAAACCCTTAAAACCAGTATTACTGAAACGATGTGTTTAAAGTGCTCATACTCGGAGACGAGACAGGAGGAAAGGAGAAGGGCTCTCACCGGAGGATGTTCCCTTTTGCTTTTTTGGAGAAAATCCACCCAAATGGGGGAAGTTGCAAAGCTCTGAAAACAAACTTGATGAAATGTGGCAAATCCTCCTTGCTGCCAGTGCCAGAGCCCCAGGCACAGGCTGCTCGTCGCCTGCACCGGGCACAGAGCACGCCCGGGGATCCAGGGCCCTGCAACTGGTATTTCTGGCTGCTACTGGTCGGACTGGGCTGTCTGCAGGATCAAAGGCTGGCTCTCCCCTCTGGCATCCCAATGACTCCCCGTGCCAGTTGCACCAGGGATAAAAGCTGACCTAGAAGAGAAGCAACCCGGGACAAGGAGCTGCAGGTTTATGGGAAGCCAGGGACAACGGATTGGAACTGGAAGCGGACACGGGAGCAAGAATCAGAGAGAGCAGCCTGAGGCTGAAATAAAACTTGAAAGGGGCAGGACCACAGCCAAGAACAGGAGGTCAGAGGACGGATCCAGCCCTATTCGCCCAATTTACAAATCAGTTTTACATGCCGAGGCCCCTGCCCAGCCCAGGACAAGCAGCTGGTCCCTAGACAGCCAAAGGTGAGAATGGGGCATCCTGGAAGACCTCCATGGGGAGGAACCTTACATTTGGGCTCTTCAGTTGATGGCTGCTTGCTATACCCTGGTCACAAAGGAACAAGCAAGGTACTGTCATCAGGTATCAACCTCCACCGGACCCTAAACAAAGCGCCTCTGGAAAGCCAGCCCCTGGGCGGAGTACGAGGGAGCAGGAAGTCCTGTTGGAAGCAAGTCCCTCCCTTCTGGGCTCTCTGCACCAGAGAAAAGGCCAAGCCCTGGAGATGGGCTGGGAGGAGGACGAGAGCGGGGAGCTAAGCCTGGCTGGTGTGGGAGTGCAGAGCGAGCAGCCATGAAGGTGCAGAAATGAGTGTACTGAGGAGATGATGGTAGTGGAGTGTGTGGCAGGGGAAGGAACTGGGGGAAAGGAATGCGGGGAAAAGGTGGTGGCAACCCTGGGTAAGCAGGGTAGATGTGGCACCATCCTAGGAGAGGCCAAGGCAGAGAGGCTGGGGCACAAGGGGTGGCTGCAAAAAAGAGAAGGAAGTTGGTCAGGAAGGGAGGACACGGGAGGGTTATTCAGTAAGACCTGACAAGGACTTGTCTTTCAGAAGGGAAAGGTAATGGGTAAAAAGGGGAGACAAGAGGATGGAAGCAGCACCAGGTGCCTGGGGGAGCAAAGAGGGGAAGAAGAAGAAGGACGGGGTGAAAAGAGCATGGTGAAGGTGCCATGCCAACACCTACAAGCACACCCTGGGTTGGAGAAGTGTGGTGCTGGGGCATCACACACACACTCCTGCTCACGAGAAGGGAGCCAAGGCATTGCCAGCCCTGCAGGAATTCACCTCCCCACCGTCACCTCCTTGGGGGGGACACTGGAGGAGGACTCTGAGGCATTCAACTGTTCACATTTGAAATGAAGAAGACCAGAAAACAGCAAGACAAAGGTTAGCTGGGGAATGTTAATCAACAGCTGTGCTCATAGGAATCTGTAAAAGGGAGGATTAAGAATTTATGGCAAAGAATTCAACATTAAAGATAAAAAAAGGCACTGACACACCGCTCCTCATTCTCTAACATACTCACTGTAACACAACCATCGGGGGAACAAGTGATAAAATGGAAAGCAACATTTCAACTCAATAAAAAGAAATCCCTCTGAAAACAGCTGAGGTAAGTAGAATTCAAAAACCTTCAAAACCTGAAAAAGCTTCCACAGATGCTAATAAAAAAGGTCTGCATAAAACATGTAACTATTTTTTTTAACACACTGCCATAGAGTATCGCAGAGATAAAACAGGATTTCCTTATGGAAGTTGGCCACAGAGGTGGCTATTAAGAACTGGTGCCTATTAAGTGCAGCCCTTGGTTCCTAAATCCATGATTGCTGGAAGCACGGGGAGCGTGGGAGGTGGGACACGGCTCCGGAGTTATCCCTCAATGTGTCCTTCAAATGTGTCCTCCGGAGTTATCCCTCATGTGTCCTTCAAACGTGTCCTTCAAAACCAGCTGCTGTCAGAAACAGTCTGGCCTGCATGGAATGTTGGCCTGACTCACCGTGATGGTTTTTACGTGAACAAACCCAGTAAGAATAAGCATATATGCAAATAGGTAAAATGAGGGAGAAATGCACTGGGTGAAAAGTGATTTTGTTCTGGGGTGGGATCCCTTCCTGTAGGGCAGCGCGTGTGGCTGAGCTCGAAGGAAGGATGCTGATTTAATTCAATCTGCTCTGCCAGTTTTCCCCCAAATCCTTCAATACACAGGCAAAGGGAACTGGTGGTTTGAAGGCCAACATGCACTAAAATGGAGACAGGGCTGTCAGAAGAGGTTCTGTGATTTTGGGGCTAGTGGCATACGCATAGAGGGAGCAGAATGAAGGACAGTCACTGCTGTTACAGACATCTGCTTCAACCAAAGCCAAAGAGCATTTGCAACATTGCTGCAATCCCCCTGCCCAGAGGGGCTGTGGATGCTCCATCCCTGGAGGCGTTCAAGGCCAGGTTGGACGGGGCTTTGAGCAACCTGGTGTAGTGGGAGGTGTCCCTGCCATGGCAGGGGGGTTGGAACTAGATGATCTTTGAGATCCCTTCCAACCCAAACCAGTCTGTGATTCTATGAGTTTGGGCCCTTTAGAAGGAAAGTCATTTTCAGCATCTTCAGATGAAGCGTTGCTGTTGTTTACTCTTGTTTGGGGGTCATATAAAGCACTACAGAACTTTGGTAGCTATCTTCATGGAGATGAGTTAAATGCTCAGGTAAAGGGGAAATGCAGATGGACAGAAGCCATCCTCCCAGTAACATCCAAGCATGTCATATTCACTTCAGTTCTTCCTGTCTCAGATCGAGCTTTTATCTTTCGGAGCTGTGTTCAGAGTTTTGTTAATACTTGGTGTCCTGATTTGGCCAGGACAGGGTTAATTTTACTGGAGCCAGGTTATTCTATACCATGCTGACGTGATGCCCCGGGGCCAGTTCCCGTGGGGGGGGGCAGTTCACGTTTGGCTGTTTTTGGTGAGCTCACTCTGTCGCTGTTGTCTGGTATCAATTTTTTTTTGTATTGCTCCTTTCTCACTGTTACTGTTGTTTTTTGTTAACTGCAAGTGCTTATTACATGTTGTTTTCTTATATATATTAAACCTTCCTTATCTCAACTCAAAAAGGCACTTTTAAACCTTTTTTTTCTTTCTCTGTCCGCGACCCGCAGCAGAGGGGAGGGGGCTGGGAGAAGCAGCCACTCGGCTCCGGCCACACCGCAGCCGCAGCTCTTACTAAACCAACACACTTGGGAAGTACAAAGATCTTATCCTTAACAGGTAACCGGGTCCCCACCCTCATCTCAGAGGCTGATGCACAGGGCTGGAGAATCAGAGGTTCAATGTGATTACATTTCATTTCCCTGTGCTCTCCTATAGAAAACCATATGGGACAGAGATCAAATCGATCCTGATTTTACTGTTGGTGCCTAAAATGCAAACCCATTGATTTCTTTTTAAAAAGTACAATTTATTCCTACCTGGCAAAGCTATTCTTTGTAACTGCTTGTAAACCAGCACTCTCCTATGAAAGGCCAGAATTCAGCCTTTTGTGACTAGAAATGGGTATTACCAAAATGCCACCACTGGCCAAACCCTTCGCTGGTCTCCATACAGTTTAATCAAGGAAATACAGAACAATTCAATCAGCTGTGGCTTGTTGGACTGCCTTTGGAGAGAGACAGCTACAGAGGCTGCCCTGTCATCATGTCCCAGGAGAGCCGTGAGGTCACTGGAATGGGTCAGTTGACCAGGAGAAATCTACTGCCTGCAGTGGTGGTTGGGTCACCTTTTGTGGAAATGGGTCTGCAGACGCCCAACAACTGGGTAGACATCCTCGAGCACAACTTACCTCTACCAGCACAACAAATCTGCCTCTTCCCAAGTATCTCAAGCAATTGTTTCATCTTGAGGACACTGGTCTAGAATTTGGTGAAACACGATCTCACACCTTGAAATATTTCCACCCTTTTCCCGATGCACAGATAAATGGCCTTGCAGCGTGACGTGTCCACGCGCTGTTTTGGTGGTTTCCAGCTCAAGGAAAAGGGAGGTGACGGCACGGTACTGGCACAAAGGGCTGGTCCTTCTCACAGCGGAGAGGAAAACTCAGTCACGTATTATTTGCCTGAACAGAGAGGGCTTTCATTCGCCTCCCTCAGAGACAGCCATTATCTCGTACTTCAAGGAAACGGAGCCTCTGCCTTCCACAGGGGTAAAGGACACTGGCAATTAGAGAAGTTACACACGGAATTGCTCTCCTGATTCTGGCTTGGCTGGTTTACCAACAATCAGCCTCTACAACTTCACATACAGAGAAGAAACCGCTTCCTTACTGCCACAAGAAAGTGGTTGGAGACATCGCTCCTACCCCTTCCAAGCCCTGTAAGTCACGCACAAGAACACTGCCACTGTTCTGATAATGATGCCATAAACGTTGACTAATAGAAACCAAAATGAGCTATAAGCAACAACTTACCTGTCAATAGCTATCTGAACAATGCTTTCAGGCTGTAATTACTTTATTCTCTTTTTACGATCAATTTTGGTTTTATTATCTAACCACTACACTGGCATAAAACTAAGAAAACACTTTGCATTGTTATTATGTGAACAAGAGTATTTAAATTCGGTTCAGCAAATTACAAATCAACAAAAATGATGGCCTTTAAAGATACCATTTAGTGCGACAAATGTCGGTAAATCCTAATTTCTACTTCCTGCTCCCAGTAGAAGAGGGTCCCGATGCCAGTGACAGCGATGAGGAAGCAGCAAGCAGGAGGCTGAGGTTTGGGGAGCATGTTAAGAGCAGAACCAACTGCCAGGGAACCCAGGCAGGACAGAGCTGGACGTACCTTTTCAAGTAGGTAGACACGTAGGTCGTAGGTGCACCAGAATGGGGAGTTTCGCTTCCCTTCGATTCCTCCCTCCATGGCTGCCGGCTGTAAGAGCCGCTCCGCACGAGGTTCACAGCCGATTCTCTAACGCAGGAGAGAGCATGAGGTTTGTTTAGAAAAATGCTGTTGAGTCCTTCCCAGTTCCACAGCACAAATCCTGCCCTGGCACCTGCGTGTGCCACTGTTCACGCTGACGTGACTCACCGAAACTCCTCTCCTGGCCCTAGCCACGCGTTCTGTTATGACCCGCTGCATTACCTAACTATACAAGATCCTTTTCGGTCAGAAAAACTCACAACTGAAATTAAGATTGCACATAGGAGTAATGGAAAGTATTAAATAGTGTTGTTATTTGATATTCTCTCCGCCGTCTTGTATCAAGCAGCACGGCACAGATCATAGGATCATAGAATCATTGTGGTTGGAAAGGACCACCAGGATCATCAAGTCCAATCTTCATCCCAACATCTCTCCAGCCACTAGACCATCACCTCAAGTGTTACATCTACTCGTTTTTTAGACCCCTCCAGGGACGGTGACTCCACCACCTCCCTGGGCAGCCTGTTCCAGCGCCCAGCCACTCTCTAAGGAAAGAATTTCTTCCTAATATCTGATCTAAACCTCCCCTGACATAACTTGAGGCCATTTCTTCTTGTTCTATCATTAGTAATTTGGGAGAAGAGACCAGCACCAGCCTCGCTACAGCCTCCTTTTAGGTAGATGGACAGACCGAGCAACTGCAGGAGAAGTTTTAACTCTCCGAGGGAGCCAGGCAATGACAGGAAAGCAATCCCGTGTGGAAAATCCTTCCCTCTGCTCAGCAGCAGAAAACAACAAACAAAATATTTGGCAAATCTAAAACGACTTGACAAGTCATCAGTAAATTACTAGCAGTCCTATTTACCATCGTTATCTGAAATCAGGGCTCCTTCTCCTCACACACACTTTGTCAGGATGCCCTTTTCTGGTCTTGGGCAGGACTTCGAGCTTGTACCGCACCACAAACCCGTTCACTCCTCACCCTGCAATTAGTTTTCATTTCTCAATCACCGTGTCCACACTGATGCCCTTTTGGACACCTGCGAGTTCCGTGAAGTGAAACTCAGCTGTTTCCAAAGGAAAGAATATTGGGAAAAATCTGTAGTACACGGTACGTCTGTGCACCATCTGTTCGTGCAGGCCAGCTCTCCTCGTTCCCTGCTTCCCCAAGCAGAGGACACTTCTCGGCAGGCAGCTGGACATGCCACTCAACAGGAGCCACTGCCAAGACTGCTCAAGCTTATCAGCAGACACAAATTGTCTGCTAAACTCCAAATCACAGTGCCTGGCTGAGATGAAGCAAGACCGCAGCAGGGAGGTTCCAGTAAAAGATCAGCGAAGAATCTCAAACTGTGCTGAGGTTCTCTCGGGGTGGTCATCTGCCGTGACTCCTTCACAACAATTACAGTTCACAATGACTTCTCTGTACGAGCCTTTCCACCCCCCTGGCTGGAAATGAGGCTAAGTTCAAATTTTACTCCTTCCAGCACAAACTGTGAGGAAGCTGTTTGTAGAGATTAGCTTCTCAAATACGCCTTGAGAGACTTAGATATTTATCCCATTTACACCGCGGTTCTGTCCACACAGTCACCGCAGAAACAACCCTGCAAGGAAACCGTTCCACACGCGAGGGGTTCACAAGCTCAAGTGAATCAAGAAGTGACAGATGTGCAAAGAGAGGCACCGAAGGGGACCACTGAGTAAGTGACACAAGTACAAGTGTAGGTGCCAGCTACAAAACGAGGTGCTTGCATATATAAGGAAAATACGTGCATCAATCTAGTCTCCTGGATGGAGACCATATGCGTGTGGACACAGGCGTGGAGAAACCAGCCTGTTGCCCTGCTCACCTCACTGAAAAGCAACGTACCAGAACGTTTATAGATCAGAGTAGCTCTCAGTATCGCGAACTCTCACATACTTGGGACTGCTGAGAAAATATATGAAGCATGACTATAGAAAAAAGGTGTTCTGGAGGAGCTATCGACAGGACAGACACCGAGCATTATGTTCAGTCTCACCTGTTCTCTTTTTCTTCTATATCGCTCGTACTGCTCAGTCTTCTGGGGGCTATTGTGGCAAGATAGCTCTTGCTGTCTTTATCCTGGCGAGGTGAAAGAAGCACTTCAGTTGCACATCTCTTACACTTTCAGCATGTTCAGTAACAACTAAGTTCACATTCAAATTTCTTCAACTAAGAAAGCATCCTCCTGTCTAAGGACAACTGGTTTAAGGCATTTTCTTGGGCAACACACACCACAGCATCAGAGTATCGGTTGTGAAAAGGATTTCCTGGAGACACGCTAGTGAATAAAAGCAGCTTCCAACTAGAACTACTTCAAAATCAGAGAATCGTCCAATGGTTTAGGTGGGAAGGGACCTTTAAGGGTCATCGAGTCCAACCCCCCCACACTGGGCAGGGACGTCTGCAACTAGAGCAGGTTGCTCAGAGCCCCGGCCAACCTGACCTCGAATGTTTCCAGAGATGGGGCTTCTACCCACAGGCAGCAAAGTTACAGTTGGTGAATACATGGGATGGGATTCACAAATGCAGCTGGTGGATGCAGGAGGAATCCACAGAGGTGACAGTGAAGGAGAATTTCCACTGCAGGTATGTGCTACTGTCTGGATTAGATATTTTCTGGTAAAGAACAGGCATGTTGTGCCAGCAGCCTTTGTTCATGGGCAGCCCACTCCAAACCGAGTGGGAATTAGGTCACAAGGGCACCGAACTCCAGCTTCTGCAGAAACAACTGATAGGATAGGAATGATTTTCAAAACAACAAAAAAAAAAAAAAAGGAGAAAGAAAGAGACCTAAGTTTGTTACGGACACAAAACACAGCAATAACTCCAAACGGCCTTAAACCTGCGAGGCGAAGTCTGCTCAACGGGGATGCACTAAAACATCTTTCTGAAAGTCAAACCTTTTCTTTGTTGTCTAATAACGCAGATATCCGAGGACTTGATGAAGAACGGTAGATAGTAGAAGTCTTATCTCTCTGCGCTTCACGAGTAGCAGCGACTTCACTCAACATGTTGTGACTGCCAGTCTTCCGTAGCCCCAGCCGCCACGACGAAGGTGACTCATCCTTCTGCTCGTCTGACTTGCTGAGCCAACTGAACTGTAGAGGAGAAAAGGGGACATGTGGAAGAAGTGAGAGCACCGCAAGGCACGATTTAAGTTCTGAATGCGTTTCAGCAAGCCCCAGTTTTTGCTGGGCTACACCTGGAAACGTAAGATGGAGCGACTTTGATTTCCTACTTAGCTTTAAAAGCTCAAGGTGAACTCCCAGGGATGCAAACTGCGGTAGAGCCCTCATCCCCAAGGACAGATGATGAAAGAAAGCTTGTGTCATTGTGCTGCTCCTTTTGCCCACACAATGCTCTCCCCCAGCTTTGCCGAAAGAATATAAGGAACAATGAAGCTTTTATTAGCACCCGTTGAGGAAGGGGGAATTACTCAGTAAAGGCAGGAAACCAAAAGAGTAATGAACTCTTTTGGGACTAGCTGCAAATAAAACCCCTACACAGATCAAACTGGAGAGGGTCCAGGAGAAGCCGTTATGATCATCAGGGAGCTGAAGTCCACTACACAAAGGGATAGACTGAGGAAACCTGGGTTGTTTAGCATGGAAAAGAGAAGCAAAGAAAGGATTTAATTGATCTACTACTTGGGAGGTGGGTTTACAGAGGATATAGAACCAGAGTTCTTCTCAACAGTCTACAGCGAAAGGAGGAGGAGGAACAGAAAATGGATGTGAAGGAAGACATACCTCCTGGTAGGAGCGATGCTGCACTGGGACAGGGAGCAAAACTGGGGCACATCCATGCTCAGAGACCTCTTAATACTCAGCTGAGCTCAGGTAGTTCAAAGTAACATGACATCAGCCTGACGTTGGTCCTGCTTCGAGCAAGAGGTTGGACTACAGGCTTGCTGAGGCCTCGTCTAGCTTAGACCTTTCCATGGTCAGGTAACTGCCTACTCTCTACATACTACAGAAAGGACCTTCATGCTTTGTTACATGAGGCACTTCTGACAGGCATGTATCTTGTCCTCTTTTAGGACAAGAGGAACTGGCGTCAAGTTATGCCAGAGGAGGTTTAGGTTGGACACTAGGAAGAACTTCTACACCAAAAGGGTTGTCAAAGACTGGAACAAGCTCCCCAGGGAAGTGGTTGAATCGCCATCACTGGATGTATTTACAAGCCACCTAGACATGGTGCTCAAGGATATGGTGCAGAAGTGGCCTGGTAGAGACAGGTAACGGTTGGACTTAATGATCTTAGAGGTCTTTTCCAGCCATAGCAGTGCTGTGACTCTGTGACATTATTCCTCAAATATGTAACTGCTTAAATGTACAACTGTAGTTATAGTTACAAAGTCTTACAAAAAGATGCCCATGGCCACTCAAGAATGGAGCCTGGGCACTGCAAGGGAGGCCTTGTAGACAGACAGAGGCTCACCACCAAGTTGCATAGGAAATAAAGCAAAAAGAACATTAGGAATTATTGGAAAATAATAGAAAATGAAACACAACGTCATTATGCCCCTGTGTTACTGCAGGGGAAGATGCACAGCTCAGCTCCACTGCTCCAAAGCAGTATGGAAGAAGGGGAAGAGATTCAGAGAAAGGCAACAAGAATGAGGAGAGCAAGAGAGCTTTTGTATGAGGAGTTATTCAGTGTCTTGGGAGTCTCCAGGCTGAGATATGACCGAGGTACAGAAAACCCTCAGGGGCACATAGAAGAGCGAATAAGGATCAATTATTCTTTGTTCCTCCCCACAAAGGAACTATGGGCAGCAAACGAACCCAGCTCGTGGCAAGCTTAACAAAACAGGAGCATGAAGCTCTGTGTAATATAGAATCTTAGTATTGAGTTGGAAGGGACCTCAATGACCACCTCGTTCCAACCCCCCTGCCATGGCAGGGACACCTCCCACTAGACCAGGTTGCTCAAGGTCCCATCCAACCTGGCCTTGAACACCTCCAGAGATGGAACATCCACAGCTTCCCTGGGCAACCTGTGCCAGGGTCTTCCCACCCTCAGTGTGAAAAATTTCCTCTTTACATCTAATCTAAATCCCTCCTCCTCCATTTTGAACCCACCATCCCTCATCCTATCACTACAGGCCTTTGTAAAATGTCCCTCCCCAGCTTTCTTGTAGGCTCCCTTCAGATACTGGAAGGTCACAAGAAGATCTCCCTGGAGTCTTCTCTTCTCCGGGCTGAACAACCCCAGCTCTCTCAGCTTCCACAATTAAGCTGAAGAACTCTTTGCCACTGGACATTATAGGACCCTAAACATTATGGGCACTCCAAAAGTGACTGCATAAATTCAGGAGAAGTCCAACAGTGGCTACTGAACACCAAAACCCCCACAGCAAGTCCCTGAAATACAAAAATTGCTGCAGGGTGGGTGGGAAGTCTGGCTTGATTCGGTCTTTTCTAGTATCTTTTGACGGTCACTGTCAAGAGCAGGGTACTGGGCTAGACAAGGCTGATACAGGCATGATTATACCATATTCAACACCTGACACTACCCAGAGTAAATGAAGCTACCACGGAGCTCTGCCCTCAGACTCACTGACTGAAGACGGCGAAGATAAAATGATCGCTGCAGCATGTTAGCAACGTTTCTTAGCGAATGTCATTTGTTCACCTGTACTCTGCTCGTTCCAGTGCTTCCAGTCTGCTGAACCACACAGCTCCAACGCTTCGGTGTCCTTCTGACACCTTGCTCAGAGAAAGCTCAAACCCACAGTGAAAGCTGCTGCCTGTAATTTCTGAATAACCCAGGAACACATCAATGAACTCCACAAAGGGAGGGCAACACAAGCACTCACCTTTTCCCCTCTCAAACCCAACCTGACAGAGTTACAGAAGAATCAAACATGTAAGAGAAGGAGAAGCAGCCGATCTGAAGTGATCAAGGTCAAATAACTGCTCTGCACACAGGCCCACTTCTGTACGCCAACAGCCTTATTCTGGGTTAAATGGCCCTGGTGAGTGAGGGCAATACTCTGCAGGTGGGAAAAGGCTAACGGAAGTGCTCACGCTTCCCAGGACCCTTCTACCTTGAATACTTCCCCTGCTAGGTCAGCCTGTGTGGAACAGCACCAGGAAGAGCTCTACTTCCCTTGACCTGGATGGGAAGTTAAACTTTGGAGCACGTCAAGAAATCGTGACTAAGCAAGAAACGTTTTCCCCTCTAACGTGTACCTAGTGCTTCAGGCTTTGGCAAGGTGCCTGCACTGCATAGCTGTTCTCCATGTTCTGGTGCAAAAAGAAACCAGAAGCGGTAAGCTACGAGTGCTCAGCAGAACACAGAGTCTCCTGGTGCCATCTAGCTGAGTGACGTGAGAGCTGGAGAATTCAGATAAGATTTCAGTGACTCTACTTCACCTTCAAAAAGCTTTCATAGCCCAGCTATCTAGTCAGCTGCAAACTTTATCCTCTCTGCTTACTGGGCTGTAACATCATGCCACTGAGTTTGGCAAGTCAGAGGCGCTTGCGATGACGATGCCAGACTCGCTGCCGAGACATCAGCAGGAACCGGCTCTGGTGAAAGATCTCCTGCTCACAGGAGATCGGCATCAGCCGCCGCAGAAGCGGCAGCGACACAAGCACTCGCGGTAAGCAGGGCTTCTCTCATGAGCAGCACCATTTGCTTCAGAGGGTGAGAGACTCAGAAGGAACCTTATTGTAGCAACACCCTCCTTTCGTGTCAGTCCTTCGCTGTTAGCACAGCATCGTTATCGAAACGGCATCCTCTCGTGCCCTCCTACATTCAAGTCTCACAGCTCCTCAGGAAACCCTTTTCGGAGCATCCATTTCCCAGTACGACCTACTGCTGTCGAGCACTGCTGGAGTCCCCATTGATTCCAAATGCACTTACTCTTCTGGCAGATGCAGTGAAGGAGTTGGGCTCGGGTGGTGGTATTTGCTCAGTGATGCTAGGCCTGGTTTCATGGCTGGAGTGGTTGGCAAAGGGCTCTTCCTTCCTTTCTACAATTTTAAACAAGAAGAGAAACCAAATGTTTCAGTATCGCACTTCCAAGGCCCTTCTTTACAAGCACAGTGTGCACTAAAGTCCCGTTCAGCGTCGCTGTGACCTCAGGACACCTTAGATCACAAAGGTGATGTCAGTGCCAAGGCTAAGCAGGGCTCAGCAAGGAGGCTTCCTGCTTACTAAAAAATACGACGGATACATTTGCCAGGCAAAGCTTTTGACCTCCCCACAGACAAGCAAAATCTTTCCAGAAAGCACCTTAAGGAGAACAAACAGATTGTTTTGGTTATTCAAAAGTTTTGTTTCCTCTCCAGGATTGTGCTTCCCTTGCAAAGTCTGGGGAGAAGAGCAGAACGTGCCATTCCTCCTGTAGGATGTGAGCATGGATTGGGCCCTGAGTGGTCCCCGTGGTGGGTTTCACTGCACGGTTCTGCTGCTTATGCCAGCGGGCAGAATTTCTGGTCTTCTACAGCAAATCCATTTTTCTACCTGAACCTAGAACCAATTCCCAACAAAAATCCTCAATGGGGCTCAAAGCAAGCTAAGCGAACCCCATTAGAGCTCAGAGCTGCCTCCCTGCTTGTTAGACAAGTACAATTGTCTGTGATTCATTTTTTTTTCTGTATGCATCATGTTTGACATACGAACCTCCACCAGACGTCACCAGGGACGGGGTAAGCACAAACTATGTCACAGGCAATGGGTTCCACTGCCAGGGAGCACACGCAGCTCCAGGACAAAGGATTTACCAAACACAGCCATGAGCAGCGCCTGGGAAATGAGCTACCTACACCAACAGACCCGTGGTTTCCTCTCGCAGCTCTGAGCGCCTCACACAGTCACGGGTTTTGAAAAAACAAAGTCATTTTACGTGTAAGCACCCAAACAGTATTAGCAAACGAGGTATGTGCAGTGAATAAAGGTCTCCTGTTGCATATACAGAGCGGTCTGGAGCCTCTGAGGATGGCACCTTGGAGCACGAAGATCAGTCTTTCTGAAACAAATGTTCTCACTCCTGGAAAATAGGATTCAAAGGACATGGAAAATAGAAAAGAGCAAGCCAGGAGAAACACTTAATAATAACAGGCAGTTAGCAGGACTGACAGATCCAGCATCATAGAGACAAAGACGCGTCTCCCCTAGGAAGGTCTGCATGATATTGAAGCCTCAGCCACCTTTCCTCTTTTGTGTTATCTCAGAACTTCCACCAAAGCCACCCAAAGAGAGTATTTCCTGTCTTGAGCCTAACACTCAGACACATGGCACTTTCAAACAGCCCTGGAGGAGTGGCAGTGGATCACCCATTTCTCCTTGCAGGCAGCACTTCATGGCAATGCACACAGACAAAAAAAAAAGATAATAATAATAAAAAAATAAAATCACACACTTGCCATTTGCTGATTTCTTGAGACTGAAGCCTGTAAAACACAGGAGAACCCTCAACACTGCAGGAAGAGGAGAACAGACCTGACCTGACAGCCAGCAGCTTGGTGGGCTGGGCTAGGTGCTGACTGGTAGCCTGCTCTGGACGTTTAGAGCACAGAGGTCAGCCTTAAGGTCAAGCCTAATTACAGGGGCCCAAGCTTAAGTGGTAATGACAGGTTGGAAAGAGCTCTAACTGTGAGCAATGTGACCGAAAGGAGTCAACTGCAGAAGGAGGACACGCCAAGTACCTTGTGCCAGCAGCAGGGGAGCCGGCGCGGCCACGTCGTGGTCTTTAGGGGAGGGTCCCACGGTTTACTAACGTGTCAGCAACAAACCTGACCAATTCCAGTTCACAAAAAACAGCGAGGATTAATCTCCCCAAAATAGATTTGGTGAGACTAAAAATTTAGGCCTCTAATTTGGCATTAAAAAAATTAATAATTTTCTTAAGGTTTCCATTTTGTTGCTGTTAATAAACCCAAAGCACTGACAGCTTCCCTGACCTGCTTTATCCCACGAGAATTACGGATTTTCCTCTTATTTGTATACAACTCGATGCCAGACTGTCAACTGTCCTCAAGATGAATAAAATGGCGTTAACGTACTTGGCTTCCTTGGTTTGAATAACACAAATTTCTTACAGATCTGATGTGCTCCAGCAATCTCACCGCTCGCCCCGTCAAATCTCTTCTCCTCCCACCTAAATTCAACCAATTTATGGCAATTTGAGACCCTTCAGAAGACACCTCAAAACAAACCTCTATTCTACTGCCATGAACCTCTGTATTCTATTGCCAGCTTCTACTTTGCCCTGCCCTAGGCTCACTTACCAAAGGGATGAATTTTTTTGCTTTAAAAAGGTAATTCCTAACAACAATTTGCCTGTTTTTCCGCCCTTCATCTGGGCTGTGACCACTTTAGAACAACTCATCTTCTACCTGTCCACCAGCGCTCACAATTACAGAGCTCTGTGAATATTAAACCTCACAAGAAAGTGAAAATTTCCGTGTTTTCAGAAACATGCCTCCTGCCTCGCTCCAAGCACTTAAAATAAAGCATAAAGATAAAGCATAATTGCTCTTAAGTCTGTCTTTGAAACGAGTAATACCGTGACACTTACAATTTTCTGTGAAAAGCTCTTTTCATCCCTCCTTATCTTTGGAGTCCTCCTGCAGCACGTGGGCTGATGTTGTTATCTCATTAATCTGGTTTTAAAGAGCACCACGAGCGTGTGCCCCATTCCCACAGGCAGCTCCATGGCCAGCTGGCCAAGTTCATGTTCATCTGATTACCGAGCAAGGTTTCCTTTCTGACTGAAATTTCTCAAGGAGCCAAGAATGTCTCCAGGAAAGCAGAGCACAGGTAACCGAGCCTGAAGCCCGATGCTTGATCATTTCTTGACTGCTTTTTGTCTTTGATTTGTAGCTTTAGTGGCTTGAGGTAGATTAGTGTAACGGGCTTTGCTCAGTGAATTAACTCAATAAAAAGACCTGCTCTGGCTTGACACAAAATTTACAGCCGAGTGCTGGAGCACTTTCCTTGCTGAAGGACCTCATGCTGTTCCTGAGTCATTTAAACCCCACAGAAGCTCCACTTCTTACAGCTACACCTACCTAGAGGAGCTCCGGTCAAGCTTCTACACGTTTACAAGAGCTGGCACACAGTGTGCAGGGCTGCTCTCTAGTAAAATCCCGATTTATGGGGCAAATAAATGGGATTTCTACAGCATGCTGCCTCCACCGCTGACTGCTCCACCGCACTGGCTGGATTAAAAAGCCAGAAGATTATTCCACCATGTCACTGTCATACCCAGAGACCCGCCAGGACTCTCAACACCTCTCAATCAATGTTGTAACTGATACAGTCACAACCCAGGTGATGATTTTACTGGCGCAAGAAGTGGGACCAAACTTTACGCTTCTCTGCAAGGACTTATTTATGAGTAAATTGGGATATAGGCCAAATAAACTGATGCTAAAAGTATTTTAACCATTAAACACATCGTCATCCAAGACCCATCTCTGCTTGCACAAATATTAAGTACAAGTCTTGGCTTACTGTAAAATTCCGCATCTTTATTTAAACTTTCTGCGCTGCCCACGTAAGCTGTTTAATTAAGGAAGCCATAGAAATTATGGAAAAAGAATGGGAGCAGGATGTCAGCAGTACTCGATAACGCAGAGGCTAGTGTGACTCAACGTACCGAATCCTTATTTTCCACTAAGTTTTGCAATTATTATACAGCAGTCAGAAAAAGAGTTCCTCAGCTCTATAATTACAGAGAGCAGCTTCAGCCCTTCATTCCGTTCCATTCCTCCGATCCAAATACAACAGCCTGTTACCTTCCTACATGTTCAATTGCTTTTCTACCATCATGCAGTAACTCAAGTATTCATCCTGAAATCAGCCAACAGGAAAAAAAAATGCTGTTTAAGAACAACCTGCGAACGATGTGTTACCTTAAATGCAAGTGAGCTGGAAGTAGAAGTTAAAATACAACCTGCAACTCTTTTTTTAAATTATGCTGCATTTAGATCAGCTTTTTTAGTTCACTAGCTATTGAGTTCTCCACATACACTAGGTTATGTATCTCTCAATACATACACACTGGAAGTAAGATTTTCAGGATGTTATTTAACGACTAAGCAAGAAAACCAACCAACCAACAAAGCAGTTCTCAAGCAGATCCCCTAATATTGCTTGGCTCATTATTCAATCCAAGCTTTACCAAGTCTCACCTGACTCCTTTTCAGCATCTGATTCTGAAACTTCATCTTCAGCTTCTTCTTCTTCTTCTGAACTAGAACTGCTAGAGTCCTTGTTCTCTTCCTCCATCTCCAGGGACTTCAGCGTGTCTTCCTCATAAAGAATCTTCTCTTTGCTGCAAGACATGGAAATTTTAAGGACTGCCAGGTGAGGGAGTTATTTCTGAGTTCTACTTCTCAGGAACACATAGACATGACTTGCTACGCACACGACAGGCAACAGGACAAAACCCAGCTACAGACTCCACATGCCAGCACCTCCAGCATTGTCCACGTGCCACAGACTCCAATGCTGGCCTCATTTCCTAAATTTGCAAGCATTTCTCAACCGAAGAATTGTGGCCTCTCTTCCCGATGCAACACAACCCATCAGCTGGGCTGCAAGGCTCTGGGCAACCGCAACGGTGCAGTTCTCAGCCCAAAGGTCAAACTGATGCTCAGCAAGGGCCGAACCTGGGGGACCAAGCACCAGCCCCATCCCTCGTTCCACTGTTCAGTGGGTGTGCTAAGAAAGAGGTAAAATTGTATTTGAGAGAGCTCATGTTCAAACGGAACCATGAAATGAACATGAACAGCAGTGAGCTTTTTTTAAACCGGCTGACTGCAGAGATGAAGCTGGTCTCCACCTCCCATTACTCCTCATGCAGCTTCTTTTCAACAGAGGAAAGAGACCTACTTGGTGAAGAGTCCACTTTGAGGCTTGCCGTTCATGTCAGCTTCAATTAACTTATTCCTCGTCTCCTTCTCACTTCGCAACTGCCAAAAAGTCCAAGAAGATTGGAGAAAGAATGAAAAGAAGCCACCTCAGCACAATCCAATAATTACCACAGCACGGGGTCATCCCAACTTCATTAGATGAAAACTACTGTGGATTTAACAAGCCAATTTGACAGATGTGCATCTGCAAGAGCACTGGAGGTCCTGCACTGGAGCTCCACACAGCCACAGCTACACACCCAGCACGTCCTAGGCTCAAGCTGCCATTTAATAAAACCTTCAGAGAAGTTGGCAGCAGTCCCTGCTGAGACCCAGAGTCAAACCCTGAGTTCCCCAGCACCTGCTCAGGCAGACGCGGTGCTGAAGGTCTGTCCATGTGTGTTTGCATGCCCATGAAATCGGGCTCAATTCAGGTAAAAACCAGCTGCTTTGGTAGCTACTATTTCCTTGCTCTCAGAGAATTCAAGTACACCCTGGACTGGGAATCGATAGATGTCCCACAAGGATGGGTCACTTCTTCAATCTCTCCCTGCCAGCACAAAGTCATCGCACAACCTGAGAGCACCACAGCGACTCAAACGCTTTGCCCAGAGAGCTCCAGTATGAATTTTGCCATCACCGACAGACAAAACAGCAACTGAAAAATTGGTTCAGCAGCTTCTAGAACACAGCCAAGGTGGAAAAAGGGATGGCAACTGGAGGCTCGCTCTGAAGGCCGTCTCCTCGGTGCCACGTTGTTCTTCCTCTCTTGATTGGAGCTGACACGAGGCGCAAGAAGCAAAAGCTCTGCAAATTCTGAAGGTGGGGAAAGCTCCCCGGGGTGAGGCGAAGAGCCAAAACGTGGGGTGCAGTGTGATGTTCAATAGAACACGCTGCTGGAGCACGGCGCAGGCAAGAGCCTGCTCCGTTCACGGGAAATTCAGAAATTAGGGGAAAAACGAAACCCAAATCAAACGAATTGCTTCCAGCGAATAAAATTCCCTCTTCTCTCAGCAACAGGAGCAAATCTTTTAGCAAGGACGGCATATTGTTCTGCTGCGAGCTTTAGATTAAAAAAAAAAAAAAAAATAATCTGATTTAAGAACCATCTTGAAAGTGAAATAATGGACTTGGAGGGATGTTGTGGAACTGCCTATTTCATCCTAAAATACAAGTTTTTCTATTTCAAGTGATAAAAATGGCACATGATAAACATGCACGATAAAATGGTATTTCTATTAAAAAAAATCATACCCACCAAAAAATAAAGAGTATGAGAAAACCTAGATTCTTCTCTTCTTCCCAGTTCTACTGCGTCTTGCTACATTCATTTAGTAAATGGAGAAGGCCTTTTTATATACATGTTCTCCATATATATATAAATATAGAGTATATATATAGCAGCACCATATGGAGCACAAGGGGGCTGCTCACCCCTGAGAAGCAGGCCTAAAAATGGTCCAGCACCCACCCAAAACAATTCTTGGTGTTGTTCTGCCCTTTCTTTTTTTTCTTTTAACGTTTCTTCTGAGCCGTGCAGCTCTCTGCAGAATCCTGGTGTAGCGAGATAGGAGGAAACCCAAAATCCAACACTGATAATATTTATCAACCTCTGATTTAGGGAGAAGCTGATGAATTTTTAAAAAGATTCAGTGAACGTTACGGATGCTATTTAAGGATGAGAGCAGCTGTGTTATGATCAGAGGCTTGAGCCCTGCCACCCACACTGCCAGTTCCTCCAAATACTTTACTGGGGTTTATCAGCAGTGTTCTCATTATGTCTGTTGCTGAACCCAGTGTTTTACATGATACTGAATTTTATTCTTTTAAAAGAAGGTTGGTTTGTTTTTTGGAAGCACCCAAATGTGATAATTGAGTAGAGCAGATAAAACAGGAAAAATTGTAATCCAAAAATCAACTTTCTGGCTTGACAACTGGCTTTACTTTGAGGAAGATGTATTTTTGCTTTCCTTTTTCATGCCAGCTTTCTGCTTGCAACCTCTTCCAATATCTCCACTGCATTATGAAATGGCCATTTAATCTGGTTGTGAAATAATCAATTTTCTAGTGCAGAATTCCCTGAAGTCTATAATTTCTTCTCACTCCACCAGAAGTCTCCCTATGGCAGGGCAGGCGGACACGGTGACAGACCCTTCTCAACACTGAGCCCGGTTCCTCAGACGCAAACACTTCGTTGACCTGGGTGATGGCTCATTAAGAGCGGTCTGATGTTGGACAGCTTGCTTTGGTCAAAGCAACTGCAGAATAAAAACAAGGCCAGAGATGGAACTATACATTCCTTAGCAGCTTACAGAATTCTGCATGTCAGCACACTGATGACCACCTTGATGCAGTCACCCAGTTTTCTAGATTTCACGCTATTAAAAATATAGGTGTGATTAAAGATTCTGAATGAATAACACACAAAAAAATTAGCTGGGCCTCAGGTTCCTGCAACTGTTGACGCCATATGTGCTAGAAAATGCCCGTCTGTGAACAGGTAACTGGAGAGGTGGAAAGTGATCTGCCAGAAACTCACCACAGTCTGTTTCTTCTGCAGCATTTCTAAATGTTCAACTAGCCCCTCGTCGGCCACGTCGAATGGCGTCTGGCCCTGATGCAACGAGAGAAGACAAGAGGACATCTGATCGGGCACGGTGCGGATGTTCAAAAAAAGTGAAGAACAAAAGTGAACGTGGCCCACACCCTCCCTCCCCCAGTGCTGAGTAACTCCACTCCAGAGCAGGGAAAGCCACTTGACAGCAGTGGTAGCTTTGTGACTCAGCCGTGAGCAGAGCAACCTTAATCATGGACATGCAGGTCCCTGATTGCTGCTGCTCAAACCTAACAGCCAGGACCAATGTATTATTATGGTCCCACAGCACGTTTGTGGATGACACCAAGCTCAGTGGTGTGGTCGATACACTGGAGGGAAGGGATCCATCCCGATAGACCTGGACAGGCTGGAGAGAGGCAGGCCAAGGCCAACCTCATGAAACTCAACAAGGCCAAGTGCAAGGTCCTGCACCTGGGTTGGGACAATCCCAAGCACAAATGCAGGCTGGGCAATGAGTGGATTGAGAGCAGCCCTGAGGAGAAAGACTTGGGGGTGCTGATTGATGAAAAGGTCAACATGGGCCAGCAATGTGCCAGAACAGCCCAGAAAGCTCCAACCACATCCTGGGTGGCATCAAAAGAAGCGTGACCAGCAGGCTGAGGGAGGGGATTTTCCCCATTTACTCCACTCTGGTGAGATCCCAACTGGAATGCTGTGTGCAGCTCTGGAGCCCCCAGCGCAAGAAGGGACACGGACCTGTTGGAGCGGGGCCAAACGAGGCCATGAAGATGATCTGAAGTCTGGAACCCCTCTGCTATGAGGACAGGCCGAGAGAGTTGCGCTTATTCAGCCTGGAGAAGACTCCAGGAAGACCTTATTGCAGCCTTGCAGTATCTGAAGGAGGCCTACAAGAAAGCTGGGGAGGGACTTTTCACAAGGGCTTGTAGCAACAGGATGAGGAGTAATGAGTTCAAACTGGAAGAGGAAAGATTTAGATTGGAAATTAGGAGGAAATTCTTCACTGTGAGGGTGGTGAGACACTGGCACAGGTTGCCCAGGGAGGCTGTGGATGCTCCATTCCTGGAGGTGTTCAAGGTCAGGTTGGACGGGGCTTTGAGCAACTTGGTCTAGTGTGAGGTGTCCCTGCCATGGCAGGGGGGTTGGAACTAGATGATCTTTAAGGTCCCTTCCAACCCAAACCATTCTGTGATTCTGTATTTGAGTTTCCAGATTTCTAGAGGACATTCCTGTACTGAGAAGGAATGTGATCAACCTGTTCTACTGCATCATTGTTTATTTGAACTTCCCGCAAGACTGCCAACCACCAGCAGGCCAAAAAAAATTTGGGAGCCATTTCCAGATTCATGGACATTTACAAAATAAAACTCACCAGAAAACTTACTTTGGGCCACAAACCAAGAAATCAGTTACATTTTCACCATGGCTAAAGCTATAGCCACCATTCAATTAACAACACATAATGAAACCTGATGGCTTTGGCCATCTGACGCAGCAAGGTAACGATCCGTGACTGGAGAGTGCAGGTAAGGCAGCAAATAGCTGTGTCCATTTCTTTTCAAGATTACAACCCCCTCTCCCCCCAAATTCTCAATGTTTTGGAAAGCACCTGACGGCACCTAAACCAAGAAAGACTCTCCATATTTTGGATGCCAAAGAGCTCACCAAGCTAAAATGGCTCCTTCTCCAAGAGCCACTCCTGTGACATCAGTTGCCAGGACAGACAGATGCTCTCAACGCATGCAGTGCCACATTTCTCCTACTGATTTATCCTGCCTGTTTCCATTCCCCAGGGCCGTTCCAAGTACACACCACCGCATTTCCTCCCCCAGAAGCAGCCACGGCACAACCAAATCTGCTCCAGCAGGAAGCGGGTCATGGGCACGAACAGGAGAGCAGCAGGGAGGAGGACACCAAGAACCACCCTGGACAAGCACACATCAGCTCTTCAACATCCACTGGCTCTTCAGGGAGAAACTTCCAACTATTGGGATGGATGAGGAATTTTTTTCTCTCCATTTTTTGTCTTCTATTTTTCTTTACTCATTTCTTATGAATCTGAGTCAATTTTTCCATTTCCCTGTTTATGACCGATACAGTAGAACAGGAAGGATTTCAAGCTGCCACTTTCTCAAGGGCTCACTAGTTTTCTGTGCCTTATACTTTAATATTAGCATATAATTTTCCACTCCAAGACTGTCTTTTCTGTTGTCGTTTGTCAGGATTACATTAAACCAGGAAGACACAGATTAGCCCCTTTCTTAAACTCTTGGTCCTGAGGTTTAATCGCTCATCTTTTTCAGTAGTACTTGAAACCTTGCCTGCCTTCCTCCAGTCAAGATTCTTCATTTTCTGACACTTTTAAATGCTCCAGTGCATGTGCCAGGAGAACTGCTCACCACTTAACCACATCATGGCGTTGGATCAAGCGGTAGCTGTAAAGTTCGTATTTAACCAGCTCTAAAATACATTGCGTAAGCTGGGCCAACATCTCTGCGTACTCACCAGCTTGTTCCTGATGTCCATGTCGCACAAGGCCTCGGCCAGGATGGAGCAAGCTTCCTTCACTCCCCAGTGCGCAGCGGCGTGGAGCGGAGTCCAGCCATCGTTGTCTTGGACGTTCAAATTAAACCCAGCCTGGATCAAGAGCCTGAGGAAAGAAGAGATACTGGTTTTCTGGGCACCCAAGAAAGACCTCACAACCCAGAAGAGTTCACATGTGAGCTGCAGAGCAGGCTGCATGGTTCACAACAAGCCAGGAGGTTCTTAGCTCGTTTATTCTCCTAGGCAGCATCCCACTGGACGTGCCTGCAAGTGTAACAGAGAAGGGCAGGACATGAGAAGTGATGTCACTGCAAAAGCTGCTGGAATGTGTCTAATTGTTAAAGTTCCTTTTCAGCATGTCCTAAACTGGGAGAACACCTCATTTCTAATCTGGTGTCGGTGACCCTGTCTGGACTCCTGCTCCAGTGGACAAGAGACATCAGACTCACTCAGGCACTCAGCAAACACAACATCTGTGGACAGTAGGTCAAGGGAGGGGTTTCTGTACCTCTGTTCTGCTCTCGTGAGACCCTGCCTGGAGCACTGCATCCAGCTCTGAGTCCCCAGTAAGAGAGGGACATGGACCTGTTGGAGCAGGGCCAGAGGAGGGCCACCAAAATGATCTGAGGGCTTGAACATCTCTCCTACAAGACAGGCTGAGAGAGTTGGGGTTGTTCTGCCTGGAGAAGAGAAGGCTCTGGGGAGACCTCATTGCAGCCTTCCAGTATCTGAAGGAGGCCTACAAAAAAGCTGGGGAGGGAGTGATGTTTTACGACGGCCTGTAGTGATTGGACGAGGGGTGATGGGTTCAAACGGGAAGAGGGGAGATTTAGATTGGAAATTAGAGAGAAATTCTTCACTCTGAGGGTGGTGAGACACTGGCACAGGTTGCCCAGGGGGGCTGTGGATGCTCCATCCCTGGAGGTGTTCAAGGTCAGGTTGGACGGGGCCTTGAGCAACCTGGTCTAGTGGGAGGTGTCCCTGCCATGGCAGGGGGATTGGAATGAGATGATCTTTAAGGTCCCTTCCAACCCAAACCATTCTGTGATTTCTGCAGCCAGGCAACTCTGTAACAAGAAGCCAAGCACAGCTCTGCCATGGGAAGGACATTTGGTAATCCGATCTCAGTCTGGGTTCTAGCAGAGAACAAGGCCGCACCTCTGCAATGGTCCACAAGGAGACTCTGCCAGCAGGACTGCCGGGTAGGAAGCAGCAGCTTTATGTGATTGACAGATGCGAAATTTGTAGGTGAAATAACCCACCTTTGGGTTAAAGAACCCGAGATGCTTTTTTGCAGGCTAGTCCTTGCCCAGTTAAAACTGATCTCACATGAGTGAACCTGCCTGGGAACACCCTCGCATCACATTCCCTGCTGGGCACCTTCCACCTGCTCCCTTCCCGACCAGACCAGAGCACTCGTGTTTCAGAGCAGCTGGAGCTCGAATACGTAAGAACAAAACAAGCAGAAGGGAGTCGGTTCTCGTCTGAAGCTTCACAGACACACGCACTTTGGTTCGCCAATGATCTGACAAAGGTCCTGAGCGGCTCGTGTATCAAAACTGACTAATTTTAAGTTACTTAAATACTGAAGAACATCTCAAGGGAATTCTGCCAGACCAGTAAAACCGCTACTGGAAATTCCCATTGTGGGAAACTCCACCATGCAGAGGCACCTTCCTGCGGCACAAGGGAAAGCCAGCACGACCCCAGGATGTCACCAAGAGTGGCACCAATCTCCTGCAGCTTTACACCGAGGTGTTCCTGTGCTAAATAAAACACAGGCCAGCTATAGCAGCAGCGTGCCTCTCTGTGAAAGAAATGTCAAATTAGGTGCTGACTTTACGTTGATTTTCCAGCTGGCAAAGGGGAGGAACATAGCTGCTAAGAGACTCAAGGTCACAGAGTCCTCACCTCATTTGAGAGCTCATTCCTGGCTTTCAGCCCCTTTGGATTCAGTCACTGAAGCTTTGTATTAGAACTGTGCCACCCAGCAGAAAGGGACCTGGGGGTACTGACTGACAGCTGGCTGAAGAGGAGCCAGCGTGTGTCCAGGTGGCCAAGAAGCCACCAGCATCCTGGCTTGGGTCAGCACTAGTGTGGCCAGCAGCACTAGGGCAAGGATTGTCCCCCTGGACTGGGCACTGAGGAGGCTACACCTTGAAGCCTGGGGCCAGTTTTGGGCTCCTCACTCCAAGAAGGACAGTGAAGGGCTGGAGTGTGGCCGGAGAAGGGCAGTGAAGCTGGAGAAGGTCTGGAGCACAAGTCTGGTGAGGAGCAGCTGAGGGACCTGGGGGTGTTGAGCCTGGAGAAAAGGAGGCTCAGGGGAGACCTTCTCACCCTCCACAACTGCCTGAAAGGAGGTTGGAAAGAGGTGGGTGCTGGTCTCTTCTCAAAAGCAACAAGCGATAGGACAAGAGGAAATGGCCTCAAGTTGCACCAGGTGAGGTTTAGGTTGGACATTAGGAAGAACTTTTTCCCTGAAAGGGTTGTCAGGGACTGGCCCAGGCTGCCCAGCGCAGTGGTTGAATCACCATCCCTGGATGTTTTTAAAAGCCGTGGAGATGCGGTGCTGAGGGACGTGGTTTAGCAGCAGACTTGATAGAGTAGGGTTATGGTTGGACTGGATTATCCTGGAGGTCTTTTTCAACCTAAATGATTCTATGATTCTATGAACTTACAGGGTGGCCACAAAATACACACAAGGAAAACAGTGTCAGCTCTCCGTGAGATCTCTTTATCGTTATAACAATTAATGCCAAGGACTAACTGTCCAGACCTAAGCCACCCTGCAAACAGTGAACGGAGCCTTCCTTGAGGAGTACTGGATATACACTCTCCACTGAAGGTCCATGGGGCCAGCACCACAAATTCAGGAGACACTTTGTTTCTATTCCACATAAGCTGTGTTAGATTTCTGTTCCTGGGCACAGCAGAGGCAGGGACAGATGATAACTCAGTTATAAACTCTTAATGAATGAAGACAAATAGGCAACATGGAGAACAACAGAATCACTAGAGCTTGGTAAGAATCGGCTCTTACACACCAGATCCTGTCACTTAGAACTATGAAATTAAGGATCAAGATGGATGAAGGTTTCCAGAAGCGATTTTAACTTGGGCAACAGAGTAACCTTGCTGATGTTTGTGGGCAGCTCCACCCATACATAAAGAGCAGAGAACAAAGCTTTACTGATGGAAACCTTAATTTGACCTTACCTGTAAATATATTAATGGTTTATTACCAGGAAACACTACACTGGGCAAGTCTATGTTCATAACAAGCTTGCTAGTGCCAGAGCGGTAGAAGCAGAAGTGCCTTGTGTTGGAATCCTCTGATGCTGCTGAAGGCTGCAGAAGCAGGAGCATTAAGGGGAAGGTGACAGTGAGACAGGGGTGGACACTGCATCTTCTACTCAACTGGCCATGGAAACTGTTGGGGGGTCTGCGACTGTCACACAGCAGGTATGTCACTTGTAGGCTGAAATGGTACTTTTATCCCCTAATACTGTGGTACTTGCTAGTCCTAGAAGTATTATTCTAACAGTGAAAATTAATCCTTCTAATTTACGTCTCAGTCTCTGAAAAGCTTCCCTCGCTTTAAAGGCCTAGAGGTTCCAAAGGGAATCTTCCAGTCCCCCTGTTCTAGGAGAACACTACGGTTGAGCACATAAATCTACACAGCTTTGAGAAACAGCAGCCTGAAAATCTCAGTATGAAACAAACTTCCCTCACCGATAAAGCTGGATGTGATCCTTACAAAAACCAGCCTGAATCCAGCACATCAGCCCTGGAAGGAGCTCCTACCTCATGACTTCAGAGTAGCCCTTTGCCGCAGCAACATGAAGAGCCGTGGCACCCGTTCGAGGCTGCTTTATATCTTCAATCCTCCCACTGTTCAGCCACTGCCGGGCATCCTGCAGCATTTGCTGCTCCTCTTCCTTTCTCGCTAGGTCTAGGTCTACACCTAAAAAGGTGAAGCAGAGAAGAAGAGGTTATGAAGTGAAAGTTCTCATGAACATGTTAAACTCACACAGAATCACAGAATAGTAGGAGTTGGAAGGGACCTCTGGAGATCATCTCGTCCAACCCCCCTGCCAAAGCAGGGTCACCTAGGGCAGGTTACACAGGAACGTGTCAGGTGGGTTTGGAATCTCCCCAGAGAAGGAGACTTCACAACCTCTCTGAGCAGCCTGGGCCAGGTTCTGCCAACCTCACAGCAAAGAAATTTTTCCTCATGTTGAGGCAGAACTTCCTGTGTTCCAGTTTGTGCCTGTTGCCCCTCGTCCTACCCTATGTTTCATTGGCTATACAACGATAGTAACCTCTTTCGTGGAGTTGGGAGAACTACTGCATCACTGACAGGCTCCAAAGCTGTCTGAAATCATCTGAAAGCTGAGCCACCGGTTGCACCACAAGCCAGCTAACTACAAGCTCAACCGTGAACCAACTATGGGTGGAAGGACTACGCTCTAAACATGCCGTGATTGAAATAACCAGGTCATAAACAATAGCCTGACAAACTGAAGTAAACAATATTGTGGGTATAACCTCGAGTGAAGATCTGAAGAGATGATCCCAGGATGTTTCCTGTAAGAGCAGCCAACCCCAACTGTAGAGTCACAAATTCAGAACGACTTACAAAGCTGCACATATGGAGAGCTCTGTACCACTCCAGAGCCATTCGTGCCAGGCATATCAAAAGAAATATTTAGTTAATTCCACTGAGTGGAAAACCACTAGATTCTGACAAAAACTTCTACATCATTTGGGGGATAGAAAGCAAAAAAAAAAAAAATCTAATCTGGTGGCTGAGGAGATCTGCTTTAGATGAAGTCAGATCAAATAAGTCCATCAATAGACATGTCTGGTATGAGAGAGACAGGGACCTTCTGATAAACAGAGGACAAATTTTCCACCCTAGGGAACAACTGCTGCTGTGTGGGGAGACCAGGCAGGTCTGACTGATGGGCTGTGTCAACTGTCACGAAACCAACAAGAAGCAAAACCATCACAGAATCATAGAAAGGTTTGGGTTGGAAGGGACCTCAAAGATCATCTAGTTCCAACCCCCTGCCATGGCAGGGACACCTCCCACTAGACCAGGTTGCTCAAGGCCCCGTCCTACCTGGCCTTGAACTGAACACCTCCAGGGATGGAGTATCCACAGCCCCCCTGGGCAACCTCTTCCCAAGTCTCACCACTCTCAACAGTGAAAAATTTCCTCTTAATTTCCGATCTAAATCTCTCCTCTTCCAGTCTGAAGCCATCACCCCTTGTCCTATCACTACAGGACTTCGTAAAAAGTCCCTCCCCTACTTTCTTGTAGACCCCCTTCAGATACTGGAAGGCCTCAAGAAGGTATCACTGGAGCCTTTTCTTCTCCAGGCTGAACAATCCCAACTCTCTGCCTGTCCTTGTAGAAGAGGTGTTCCAGGCCTCTGATCATCTTTGTAGCCTTGTCTGGCCCTTCTCCAACAGGTCCACATCCTTCTTGTGTTGGGAGCTCCAAAGCTGGACACAGTGCTCCAGGTGAGGTCTCACAAGGGTAGAAAGGCAGAATCCCCTCCCTCAACCTGCTGCCCATTTTAGACTTGCTTTTATAAGTGGAGTTCTCATGATAACGAGGTCACATAAGGATGATCTATCAGTCAGAAGCACAATACAGCACCATACAAGATTAATCAGACTGGAGCTCAGTGACTCAGGCAAAAATATGAGGGAGAAGATGACAAATCTCAAAAATAAAGAAGGGTGTTGAAGAGCAACTGTCCCTATGGATTAGTTCTTTCAGTATAAGAACAACATGATTCCAAATTAAATTATGGGGCATTAGGTTTAGAAAAGAAAACACTTATCATCAACTGGGAGTCTGAACTGTGAAAATCCACTACTGCAGGACGTTGCAGAGTTAGAAATGCAACCTGCTTCAGAACAAGGACGAGGTAAATTTGTAGTTATCAACCATAACTCTGTACGTGCCAGGATTTCCCAAGAAGGGCTCCACAAGTTCATGAAGCAGAAATCCACGGGAGATTCCTGAGCACACAGAGAATCCATCTGGCTCAGGAATGCTTGAGGCACAGTGGCTGGAGGCTGGGAAAATGTCTGCAAGGGGAACCACACACACTTGTCCTGATGTTACGATTTGCAGCAGGCATCTGCTTTTAGCTACTGCTGGAGACAGGCTACAGAGCTGGATGGACACTTATTTAAAGTTTAGAACAGATTTACTCCAGCAGTTACGATCCCTTTAAACTGTGTCAATGGGAAGCTGCTCGGTGGGGACAGATGGTTGTTTCAGGACATCTTAGCAGGATGTCGCTAATGTGGCAAAGCGATGAAAAAGCCAAGCAGAATCCCAGGAAGTGTCAGGCAAAATATCTGCAGTTGAGGCAGAATCAGGTGAAGAACTGTGTCTACAGTCAGCGTTTGTTTTACCAGGCTGGCCAAACCTCGCCTGTCTCCTCCGCAGCCAGGCTTCCTTGGATGCCCTGAGAGAGACAGATGCTCTCTTTACATCAGTGTAACTTCATAGAATGGGTTGGGTTGGAAGGGACCTCAAAGATCATCTCGTTCCAACCCCCCTGCCATGGCAGAGACACCTCCCACTAGACCAGGTTGCTCAAGGCCCCGTCCAACCTGGCCTTGAACACCTCCAGGGATGGAGCATACCCACCTGGGCAACCTGTGCCAGTGTCTCACCACCCTCCAAGGGAATTTCCCCCCAGTTTCCAATCTAAATCTCTCCTCTTCCAGTTTGAACCCATTACCCCTTGTCCTATCACTACAGGCCTTTGTGAAAAGTCCCTCCCCCACTTTCTTGTAGGCCCCCTTCAGATACTGAAAGGCCACCAGAAGGTCTCCCTGGAGCCTTCTCTTCTCCAGGCTGAACAAGCCCAACTCTTTCAGCCTGACTTCATAGGAGAGGTGTCCCAGGTTGTCTCTTTAGAGTGGGTATCCAGAACCGCACTCGGTAATAGCATGGTTGAAACCTTACAGGGCACGGCCTGGATGGCTCAGCAAAGCAAACGCTGACTGTGGACACAATTCCTCTTTTTAAATACCTGGCAGACTAAACAAAAGGCAGAAGGGCTACTTAAGCTTATTTCAAAATGGAGGGAAAAGGGGAACAGAATAAGCTTAACCTCGTCACAAATATTAGAGTAGAAAGTGAAAAGTTTCTATTCCCCAGAAGGAACATGATCCTGCATCAGTTTTCCTGGAGAAACAGTAACACCAGTAACAACCAGCTCTCAGCAGGCAGCTACAAACTCACCAGGGGAGCAGTAACACCGAGTAGCAAGGGGCTGATCCTTTCCTAACAGCACCTGAAAACTGCTTCAGAAAGAAAGTAACCATCATGTGCCAAGCAGGACACATTCGTTAGAGAGGCCGGGATTCAATCCGGCTCACAAACAGCCCCAAGGCCAACCTGCAGTCATAAAATCATCTAGACTGGAAAGAACCTTTGGGGTTCTTTAGCCCAAAGACCTGCTCAAAGGGGGGTAACTTCAAACCCAGATCAAGTTTATGAGCTGAACACAGCTCAGTTTTGACTGCCTCCAGTGATGGAGATTCCACAAGTTCCTTGGGTCCCTGTTCCAGCACTTTCTGGGAAACACTTTCCCCACATATATTTATATGGATGTATATGTATGCAGCCAGAACGCCCTTTGTTCAAACCTCCTGCGTTCCTCATCCTGTCACTGTGCAGCTCCGAGAAGAGCCTGGCTCCGTTGCTTCTATAACCTCCCTCAAGGTAGTGGAGGACAGCAAGATCACCCCCATCAGCTTCCTGTTCTCCAGGCTAAATACAGTTTGTATTAATGAACAAAGGTATGGTCGGGGACGTGAAGGTTGGGGGCAGCCTTGACTGTAGCGATCATGACATGGTGGAATTCAGGATCATGTGAGAAAGAAGCAGAGCAGCAAGTGCCCAGTGATAGGGCAAGGGGCCACAGGCACAAAGTGGAACACAGGAAGTTCCACCCCAACATGAGGAGAAACTTCTTGACTGGGAGGGTGACGGAGCACTGGAATGGGCTCCCCAGAGAGGCTGCGGAGTCTCCTTCTCTGGAGACTTTCAAGACCCATCTGGACACGTTCCTGTGTAACCTGCCCTAGGTGACCCTGTTTTGGCAGGGGGGCTTGGACGAGATGATCTCCAGAGGTCCCTCCAACCCCTCCACTCCGTGATTCTGTGACATATCTGATGTGGATGGTTTGGCCTGTACCAGCTCAATCTGCCTCAGTTCATCGCTTCCCACATAGCTGAGATAAACACATCCTTCAAAAACATTCTTGACGAACTTCATTCATAGGGTTTAAACTTCTTATGTGTACGTACAGACCCCGAACCACTCACAGAATAATTTGAGTATGAAGAAAATTTTACACTGACGAAACATTTCTTAATCATAACACAAGTTATGCTGTTCAAGATGTTTCTTCTACCAGGGCTGTTTTTGCAGGGACAGGACAGAGCAGCCCCTCAGACAGGGATTCCTGACAAGAAAGGGGAAATGGCAGAGCAGATGTGCTGCAGAAGTTGTCGAGGGAAGGATCAGGACAAAGCAGGTCACTCCAGGCCAGGCACACTCATTTTCCCATCCCTACTCTCAGCAGGGCTCTAGATGTCACCCCTCTGTTATCAAGCCTCAGTGAAACAAGACCTCTCGTTGATACCAGAGGTCAGAATTAAATCTCACTTTAAAAGCACACACATCTAATGAATCAGCGTGGTGTGGTGTCTTGCTCTGAAGAAGCTTATTAAGGACAGAGACCGAACGCCACAGACCTTCTGCCTCTGTCCCACTGTTCTGCTACCACAGCAAACTTTGTCTGCTGCCTCTTGGGCCAGATATTCAATCTCTTCACCTCTAGACAATAAGCCAACAGAATTTTTCTACAGAAATCCTTAGAGGTCTAACTGTCCCATATTCAAGCCCACGACCGATTTACCTTGTTTCTTTACTTGTTCCAGAAGCAGGTCCTTCATGGCTGCTTCCTCCGCGATGTCAGACGGGACGTCACCTTCACTGTTCACAGCAGCCACGTTGGCTCCATGACTAATTAAGTACCTACATGAACGAGACCCACACCAACGTATTAGACCTTGTGTGCAGGCTCCAGTGCAACCTACACAGTAAATCAAGGAGCAGAACAAAGTATTTGGCCTTCTCATTCAAGTTCAATTCCCAAATGAGTATCTTGATGTTACTGAGTTTCGAGACTGAAAACGTTCACTGTTAAATGCAAGGTCCCTGGTCACCGGCTCAGAGCTTTTGCTTCTCTGTAGTTATTGAAATACCCCTCACTCTGGGACTAACTGGAGAGATTCTGCTTTTTTTTTTCTTTTAAAGAAAGTAATCAAAAGATAAGCCAAGACATCATCTATTTTTTAATTTTGTCTTTTTATAACTATATCAAAAGTTCATTTGAGAACAAGAAATGTCTTCAGCTTGTACACCTTGTAATCAGTAAAGTTCTGGGAAGTAAAAAAAGTATCTGTTTAAACACGCAGATACAGGAGGATGAAGTAGCAGAAGATAATTTTGCCTGGTTTTGTTCTAAACTGTATTTGGAATGCCTTTGAGATAATTATCCATATTCAAATTTTGGTCACTTTTTATTAGCTGTGATGGACTAAAGACACAAGCATGGTAGGACTGGTAAAGAATAACAACAGCTTCCACTGGAAAAACTAGGATTGGGGAAGAATAAAGACCAAACTGATAAAGGGTCATCTGAAGAGCTAAGAGCTGTTCTAGGAGGAACACACCACAGACATAAATGAGTCCCTCATGTTGTCGCCATGAGAACAATTAGGCATTGGAATAATCTCCCAAGGGAAGTGGTGGATTCCCCCACATGGGGCACTTTTAAGATTCAGCTTGACAGGGTGCTGGGCCATCTCATTTAAACTATATTTTTACCTTAAAAGGTTGGACTAGACAATCCTTGAGGTCCCTTCCAACCTGGTATTCTGTGATTCTATGATGATTCTATTTTTTTTTTTTTTGTTAGAATATATTGGAGAGGACTATCTTGAGAAATACTGTGGTTCTCTCATATCCTTCTAACCCATAATGCAGCATTTATCTCAGAAAAATTATTTCACTTGGGAAACTACCATTTCTGTTTGTCTGTTCTTTGGTTCTAGTTATTTAAACACTCCAGGTCATGTGTTTGAGCAACTCCTGAAGTCTCAGAGCTGTTTGCTGGTGCACACAAGTGGCCTGGTATTAGTATCTTCTCTGGGACAAACCGACTGTTAGTCCTTGGTAAGCATAACGAGCACTCAGATCAGATGCAGAATGTGATTTCAAACCCTGGAATCAGAAACACTCCTTGTTGGGAGTCACTTAGAGCAGGTCACTGCTGTGCTTTAAACGGCTACTGGACAACACTCCCAGTTACACTGACTCTTTCAGGTGTATTTTATGTTTGCACTCACTAGATTGTCTCATCTTTCTATGGCAGGCCACAGCATTTCACCTGGTTACGTCCAAGCTAAGCCCAACATGTCTTGTAATCAAAACAAAAAAATACAAATGCTCTAATTGTAAGTAAGGAGCTGTTACTTTTACCTACTTCTCCATCTTTTGACAGTATACCAGAAACAGAAACATAAGATCTGAACGTGAAGAAAGAAATGATGCTGCTGGCATACTGGTGACTCTGGAGCCCAGAACATTGTGTTGCCCTCTCCAAAGTCCCCTCATACCTGCAGCCCTGCTCACAGAGGCCTGTCTATGGTGAGAAAACTTTTGCAAAGCCCCAGAACAAGAGTAAGCAGTGGTGCTGTCAAACAATGCACAGAGGGACTGCGCGGCATGTACAGTGGGCAGGTCGAGGAGGGGATTCTGCCCCTCTGCTCTGCTCTGGTGAGACCTCACCTGGAGCACTGCATCCAGCTCTGGAGCCCCTAGGACATGAGGGACATGTACCTGTTGGAGAGGGTCCAGAGGAAGGCCAAGAAGAAGATCAGTGGGCTGGAACAGCTCTCCTGTGAGAACAGGCTGAGAGAGTTGGGCTTGTTCAGCCTGGAGAAGAAAAGGCTCCAGAGAGACCTTCTTGTGGCCATTCAGTATCTGAAGGGGACCTACAAGAAAGCTGGGGAGGGACTTTTTACAAGGGATTATAGTGATAGGATGAGGGGTGATGGGTTCAAACTGGAAGAGGAGAGATTTAGATGGGAAATTAGGAAGAAGCTCTTCACTTTGAGGGTGGTGAGACGCTGGCACAGGTTGCCCAGGGAAGCTGTGGATGCTCCATCGCTGGAGATGGTCAAGATCAGGTTGGATGGGGCTTTGAGCAACCTGGTCTAGTGGGAGGTGTCCCTGCCATGGCAGGGGGGGTTGGAACAAGGTGATCTTTAAGGTCCCTTTCAACTCAAACCGTTCTGTTTGGGGTTTACACCAGAACAGCTACATGTGTGTAATTATGTAACATACAGTCGGTAGAAAGACAGAAATCTTTTTGGTTTGAGGAATAAAATCCTAAATAGCTCTTGGGTAACACTCTGAATTCTACCTGGGCTCTCCCAGCAAGGACAGGCAGCAGCAGCAGCGTTGTGCTGCCACACGTCTGTGTTAGCGTTGCTGTCAGCCCTTGGGTTTCCCTCTTGCTCGGCACTTCAGCTAAAACATCTAACAAATCATAAGTCACCGTAACACGCTCAGCAACAACCAGCCAGTCGCAGGCTCTGCCTTAATCCTCACAAATTAAGAATTCAGTAACAGAAATGCATCGATTTTCAGCACTGCTTCCCAAGCTGTTGTATGAGTCTCAGAGCATCCATGGCCTGCGTACCCGCTCTGAAGAAGACGATGTAGAAAGCATTAGAAATACCCAGAATAGCCTGAAACTCACTCACTCTGCTATGTTCAGATAGCCACACGATGCCACCGCGTGAAGAGGGGTCCAGCCCTCGTTATCTTGCTGGTTCACATCAGCTCCGTTTTCTACGAGGAACTTCACCATGTCCAGGTTCTCATCTATACAGGCCTGAGGGAGAAGGGAAGTGGGGGGACATGCAGGGGAGGATTGAAGAGAAAAGGAAGAAAAAAAAAAAAAAAAAAAGGTTGTTGGTGTTACATCAAGTGTACAACCTCCATTTGCAGTTGCTTGGCAGCAGGTAACTCCGGGGCTGAGTTTCCCCACACTGAGCTGGCACACCTTAAAACTTAGGCAGCACAAAGTTGTGAACTAAAAGCATTTCAGAACTTTCAAAAATTTATTGTAACTCAGAGTCCCTGGGTGGACAACCTCTAAATTTGCTCCAGCTTTACTTCTGACCCATTGCCCCGTTTCTGTCCTCTCTCCCGTGCTGTTACCTCCCTGGCACAGGGACACGGTAAAACGATACATCTGTACTAGTTTTAGGTATGGCAGCAAATTCCTCTAGGCAAGGCAAGCTGCAAATTTATCCAGATTACATTGTTCCCTCAAAATGTCAATGAAATAATGTTGTAACAATGAATGAAACTAGACGTCGCAGTAGGACCAGCAGGGAAAGCACAAGCTCAGGAAGCCTGGCTAAAGCAGACCCCCTGGATACTGGATGTTGCCTTCTAAAAGCAGAATTTTAGAATTTATTCAGCAGTATTTCTTCACTTTCCTGAGTGTAACAAAGTACAAGCTCCTCTGTTAGCTCTACAGACCCCGAGAGCTACTGAAGAGAACGACAACCCTTTATTAGCCACTGTGTTAATTCCAGAGCCTGCATCTACAGAGACCTGCCAGCTTTGAAGTTGCCAGAAGAAAACCCAGCTAGATTTTCAAGTCTCAGCACTTCTCTTGGGTGGAATTCCTCCTTCCTCAAATTCCTGGCTGCGGCACGTTCTGCACTGCATTTACAGTTCACTGGAGACTGCTATTTACAGATGAGCTGGCAATTTAATACATACACCCAAATGCATGTGCCTCAGCTGAGGAGCACCCGGCATGACCAGGAGGCAAAAGGAGGGGGGGGGTGTTGTGTTAGTGTGTGTCCATCTCCAGGCAGAAGTCCAGGTCCTCAGCACTAGAGAGGGAATCAGCTTGGCCAAAATTCCTCCAAAATCACAGGACTCACTTGATGTGGGCACATCTACCAGTTACAGCAGTCAGATGACTTCCAGGGGATCATCCTTCTAAAATGGGCAGCACTATCTATTCCTAGCCTAGCAAGGAACAAAAATGGGAAAATCGCCTTCACCCAACACCCTCCCTCCGAAAAAAAGGGACAATTCTGTATTATCTAACACATTCATCTATGCTGCATTGCTTATTTCCAAGGAGAGCCGTGCCCTACACAGCACATCCAGCTCCGGTTGCTTCTACTGCAGGTGCAAAGCCCAAACCAGCCTTCTGAGCACAACACAAGTTACTCCTACATTTGTTTGGTCCACAAGTAGCTGTGTAAAAGGCTACTTGTGAACATTAAAAAGCAAAAGTTTTTAAATACCTTGCCTCTAATAAAGCACACTCCAGAAAAATAACTCCTCATACAGCTACTTGGCAAATGCGGGAAAACGCAGGTACATCTGTGGTGCCAGGAAAAGGTGTCCCGAGAGCAGACTCAAGAACCCAAGTCCAGACTGTGCCTATGCTGAAGTCAGAATCATAGAATGCTTTGGGTTGGAAGGGACCTCAAAGATCATCTCGTTCCAGCCCCCTGCCATGGCAGGGACACCTCCCACTAGACCAGGTTGCTCAAAGCCCCGTCCAGCCTGGCCTTGAACACCTCCAGGGATGGAGCATCCACAACCACCCCTGGGCAACCTGTGCCAGGGTCTCACCACCCTCACAGTGAAGAAGTTCCTTCCTCCTCTAGATTTCCAGTCTAAATCTCCCATCTTCCAGTTTGAGCCCATCACTCCTTGTCCTGTCACTACAGGCCGTTGTAAAATGTCCCTCCCCAGCTTTCTTGCAGGGTCCCTTCAGATACTGGAAGGCTGCAAGAAGGTCTCTCCAGAGCCTTCTCTTCTCCAGGCTCAACAACCCCAACTCTCTCAGTCTGTCTTCATAAGAGAGATGTTCCAGCCCTCGGATCATCTTCATAGCCCTCCTCTGGACCCTCTCCAACAGGTCCATGTAGTGTGCTTCCTCGCTCTGTTTTAGACTGGTTTAATCTTACTCTTCGCCAGAAAAGAGAAGAGTAATAGAAATAGTTTACTTTAGGGGCTGATCCAAACCCAGAAGAGATGAGGCTACCCCTGGCTTGGCTCCATCCACCCTGCCCAGTCCATCGACACTCTCCCACTGTCAGGCATGAAACAGCTTCATCCTGTAAACCCAGCTCTGGCGAGACTTCCCTTAGATTACCTCAGGCACTAGAACTGGAAAAAAACCCCAAGAAACCAGAAGAAAAATACTGGGGCCTGGAGAGCATCACACTGAGGTCAGAGGAGTCCCAGGTCCAAGCATGATGGGGTAAGATATGGTAACGTCTGAGCAAAGTGGATGTAAACCAGGTTCTACCACCAGCCTCAGGAGAACGACTTGTTCCTTGGTCCTCCTTCTCCCATAAATTACACTTATAATCTTAGTGATGAGGTATTTACATTCTTCACCTGCAAACCCAACCATTACATATCAATTTTTAAAGAAAACTGACTTCATCTAAAAGCATATAGCTCTGAAAATAGCCAGGACAAGCTCACTCACGCAGCGGTTTCTTTTGAGCACGCTCACTTCTGGCTGACTAAAGAATTAGAGCCTGCAAGAAGAATTTTATCGGCCGTGGCTCTGACAAAGCAGTGAGGTAGATGTTTCAGTCCTGTGTATACAAAGTGCTCTGTGGTTATTTGTTTATTATCTGCAGTTTGAGCGTAAATCTAAATTTAGACCTGAGAATGTCTCTACAGCCTGAGCTTTGTATGTATTTGATAGAGAATTATTTGCATTGTTTATCATTTCAACCACCCGAATACACCCACTACATCTGCACAGACTGGGAATCGGCCAAGAGAAGAGACCAGCTCCTGCCCAAGCTGCTGGATACACTGGACTCTAAAATTAAATATCTGTTTGGATGCAGAAAAGATCCTCCCTCCACTCCTAAATTTCTGCCTGTTCTTGGCCTCGGCATTCTGCCGGTCCCCGTCTCCGTGGTTCCTATGGAACGCATGCTAGAAACAGCAGGGATAATGGGATCAACCCCCACCTGTTCCTACACAGAAATCTGCGGTAATTTGACTCGCCCGGCTTCTGAAGAGATAAAACAAAGTGACAAAGCTCCACGGGTGCTGACAACCGCCAGCGTTCGCTCTCCTCCCCGGGGAACCGCAACGCATTTCATCCTGGCTGTTTGCATCAGCCGTGAGGAGAACGCCAAGGGCAGAGGTGGGTGAAGTCCTTACTGCACAGCAATGGATTCTTTCATATCTAAGAAAAATAACCCTCACTCCACCCTTCTGTACCTACACACCACGAGAAACTGGCTGTTCAAGTGATGGGATCGAGCAATGATTGGACTGCTTGGTAAATATTTATATATCGGTTAGTGACACAAAAGGATAGAAATGGGCCCAGAGTTCAGTAACAGAAGTCTTTTTCAATGACCTGGGGCTGTGTCAACCTCAGCAGCAGGTGTGACTTCTGGCCTGCCTCAAATATTGAAATGCAAGAATTTTTCGCGTTTTTGTAGTTTTACATAGCGTTAATTATATTGGGCAAGACTTTGAAAAGTGGAGATGGAGTTTCAGAAAATGGCATTGCACAAACAGAGGTCCTGAACCAGCCCTGTTCATGCCATGATGTATTTAACACATATTGGAGTGAAAATTATGAGGCCAACCATTGAAATAATGAATAAAATCGGGAATTTCTGAAGACCTTCCAAACTAAGAACTTTAGAAAACACGTATAAAAGAGCTATGCCAGAATAAATGGCAGCTTTTCCAGGCTGCGTTGTGTATTTTTAAAGTGGCAACTGATGAACTCTTCATAAAATCACAGAACAGTTTGGGTTGGAAGGGACCCCAAAGATCATCTCGTTCCGACCCCCTGCCATGGCAGGGACACCTCCCACTAGACCAGGTTGCTCAAGGCCCCATCCAACCTGGCCTTGAACACCTCCAGGGATGGAGCATCCACAACCCCCCACTGGCACAACCTGTGCCAGGGTCTCACCACCTTCCGAGTGAAGAAGTTCCTCCTTACATCCAACCTAAATCTCCCCTCTTCCAGTTTGAACCCATTACCCCTTGTCCTATCACCACAGGCCTTTGTGAAAGTCCCTCCCCAGCTTTCTTGTAGGCCCCCTTCAGATACTGGAAAGCCTTAATAAAGTCTTTCTGTAGCCTTCTCTTCTCCAGGCTAGAGATGAATATGGATTCCATTTTTACCAAGCTATACGTTAAAGAACAAATTCTCACTGTCTAGAAGCACTTGGGGAACACACTTGCCCACTGAAGTTTGAGAGCCCCGACTGCTGATGCCTCTCCAGAAAAGTCTCTGCTGCTTGTTTTATTACGCCCATCAACCAAAACCAAGCACCGTAAAGCACCACGTGAGAAAAACGCATTCACTGAGATTCAGAGGGTAAAGTCCATCTCCTGGCCATGCAAAACGGGTTCCCTGAGGTTACTGGAGAAAGGAGAAGAGGACAAAGAGGAAGTAAAAGGGGTAGATATGTCCTGCTTTAAGTACTATTAATCCTCCAACCTTAAATTTAGGAGAGTGGATAAGTTTAGTAACCTGAGAGGACCTATTGCTAGGCACAGTTCTCTTATTTGACACAGCGTTCCTTGGGAATGTTGTAAGAACAAGGACATCAGACAGAGGTGTCACAAAGCAGACACCTGCCCCTCCAACACCCAAAGGCAGGAAAGAAAGTCATGGAACTCAGTGGAGAAGTGACGCTGCCTTTCTGGTGGGTAGTTATTTAATGTGAAGCAATGCTCCCTCCCCCAAATGAAATTGAAATTTGCCCTTGAAATTTGCTTTGCATAAAGAACATACTTAAGTGGAGAGGGTTATTTCCTTCCTTTTTAGGCACTGCTATCCCTCAGCTCCTTGGTTTCACACGTAGGAGACGCTAAAATCAAGGTTAACTACAGAGCACAGCATTTATCTCTCTACATTTTTAATTCTGTCTTTACCTTCTGTCTCTGTAATAGATTTAATACAACCTTCAAGGCAAAGCGGTGGGGTGGGAGGACGCGGTTATGATCTCTCTCTCTCTAATCGGAGATCTTCTGCAGGCTAATCTCTTGCCATCCTTGTATTTTTCTTGGCAGCTGGTTAGCTGCAAGTGCTCCTGGAACGGCACTAATGTATTACAGTTTTAGCAGTCTTTGATGCAAACTGCATCCAGTGCCCAGAATTACCCACTAACCGCCCAAAGAAAGTTGGCTCACACGGTTTAAATCCTGGGCATCACTGGGCAAGCCTCCATCCGCAGCTCGTGGTGTTCCTCCAGCTCCTGGCAGGGCACCAGCATTTAGCAGTTTTTCCATAGGGAGGAAGTGCTCAGTTTCTAAAATTTGCAGATACGGCAGATTAGCTTCCCCCTCCGAGCTGACAGGTGTAGCCCTTTACAGCCAGGGACACTCGCTGCATTTTTTTTTTTGGCCAGCAGCTATTGCCAAGGCATTCTTCTTCCAAGCATGAAGTTTACATTACAATAATGAAACGGGGGACACCAGGAAACGTTACGGAACAGCTCCGCAAAACTCTGCTCGTCTGGCAAGGCTCGTTCAACAACCAGACAAAATCTGATCTTTATCTCGAATGAAACCTCATTATTATAATAGTATTGTTAGTGTTTGCTCCTTCCTCAGAGCGTCCAGAGCACACAAGCCTCAGCAAACTTCTGATGAGTATCAGCAACGCAACAGCTCCAACCGCCTGCCAAGGTTTTTTGGTTTGCATATCTCCTGGGCATCCTCACGGGACAGAGGTAGGGAGATCAGGGAGTAGAAGGAGATGCAGCATGAGGCTGAAGGGTTCAGAGGACCAAGAATTGAGCTCCAACAAGGTGTACACGGTATAACGCTGCTCCCTTTCTAGGGGCAGCATCACATTTAGCAAAACCCCAGCCTAGGACTGGTGTTACATTCTCACTATATGACGAATATGTACGGGACAGCAGCGAGGAGAGCAACTAAACCACCTGACAAATTCCTAAGGAATTGCTTGGGATCAGCTGAGTGAGAAAAAAACCCACCCTGTTTTCACCTCCTGGAGAAAGGGGGGTGGTTACAAACCCAGAAGGCAGCAGAAGCCACGGCAATAACTGCACATCAGCCACGCTCTCACGGGCTCCCACATTAAGGCAACTGTTTTCTCCACAACGTACCCAGTATTGTGGTAGTTTAACATAAAGACATGAAGAACATTCAGAGTGACTCTTTGCAGGTCGAACAGGTCTCATCAGCACTTCAGCTCCTCAGGAGCACATGTCCTTCAGCTGCCGTCTACCTGAGCTGGTAGCACCTCGTACAGTAGCACCCATCACCAGGGTGAGCTCGGCCCAGAGCACGGTGCCCTTCTAAACACAGCCCCATTGAGCAAATATTTAGTTTACAAACAGTATCACTCAGCATCATATGATCACGGAATAAAATAGCAGCAGTGTGCATACAAGAGCTCGGAATCAGCTGGCCAGGAAACGTGTAAGAACTGCTGTGGGTTTAATTTTGGCTGGTTTTAATTCCCCGGTGCTCCCTCCTTGGCTGGTCAGGATTTGAGAGGGAGAACCTATGGATTGTCTCAAGGCAGAGGAAAGATGCAAGAAGTGAAGAGAAGAAAGGGCTACAAGCTTGGCTACGTGATTCTACTATGAGTATGTCAGCCTTGTGACAGAACCCTACCTCAGTGCCTTCTCTGTGCAGAAGGGTGAAAATCTCGTAATCCCACCGTGTCGGATTCTCGGGTCACAATCCTCATGGTTCCCACACAGAACTCATACTTGGCAGCTCCGCTTGTCACACGTAAATACAGTACGTGAACTAGCTACCCAGACACATGCTGGCCTTCTTCATCAAGTATCAGAGACACCAGGCCAGTTGAGGCCATGCTTCATCTCTTCTTAATTACTCCAGTAGTCATCTCTTCACCCTCCCAGGAGTACAGTACCTCCTAGCCTCTGCAAAATGCTGCTGTTAAATCAGATTGCTCACGAAATCCCCACTAATTCTCTTACCAGATTCTCCTCCAATCCACAAATCAAGTGTTGACACCATCTTCAAAGCTCTTTATGCATCCCGCCCTTCCTGACGTGATTTGTCTCCCTCTGTTCCATCAGTGATCTCAGCTGCGGTAACTCTTACATCAAAGTATTAACGAGCAGCTCAGATTCTCCCCTACAACCCTCCATCCACGGTACAGCACCCTTCTCCATATGTCAGTTTGCCCAGAAAGCCACTCCATTCTCCCGTATGGTGAAACGATGAGATCCTCAGAGCAATGACCACCTCCAATTGTTTGAAGAGCACCCAGCTCTCCAGACACAACAGCACTGGCCAGGTGAAGAACAGCCACGTGTACACCACTGAACCACTGCCGTTGGAAAGGGGCCTCAGGAGACTTCTCATCTAGCTTCTCCTGCTCAAGGCAGGGTCTACAGCAAGTTCTCACCAGCTTTCCAGGCTGAGGATGTGTGTGACACATTTGCGTGTGCAGGCATCTACATAACTACAAACACAGACACTCATATTTACTCTTTATAATCCAAGGAACTTTACAGGCAGGACCAGCACAGACAGATGTGTGTCATGTCTGCAGCCACTCTGATCCAGAACTGACTCACCTCCATTGCTCAGATGCTTCATTTGTCCAAGCCTATAGTTTTCTCCTCCTGAATGTTGTTCTCATGCTGACCTAGTCTTGTTTGGGTGGCAGAGGCTGCACTGCCCATAAGTGACAAAAGATTCTGCATTAGATACAGGGTAAAAAAAGTGGGGTTTGTTCACCCAGACCAAGCACGCCCTTTCCTAACACTGCCAGTGGGACCATATTTGACAAGATCAGACAGATCCACATCATGCTCAACCCCTACCTTTAAAAGGGGATTTTGAGGCGAAATGAAGAGCCAGAGAGTTACTGCAGTGAATACAGGTCATAAAAAAAACCCTAAAATAAAAGCAGAATATTCTGTGTGCATGCAAATGCAGCCCTGAATTCAACGGAGACCCCCACAACAGCTTCAGTAGGTTTAAGTCCAGGTTGCCAGAGTCCCTCCTGACCCAGCCATATGTTCCCACACCTTGCCCTGCACAAGATTTACGTCCTCCACATTTTCCAAGTGTAAAGAAACAGATGTACCCAGAGGGTGCTGCCTGTCTAAGCTCGGTGGGATGTATGACCCTCACAGGACCTGTCCTTTCCCACTGCCTGCAGACCAGCACCAACCCATTTACGACAGGATGAGATCAATCCCACCCTCCGTGATTTACCAGCGGTCACGTGAGAAATCTCCAGGAGTCAAGATTTATCAGGTCGCTCCTCAACCTGAGGCTTGAGATGGTTTTCTTTACTACAACCTTACGCTATTTGATTAGTGCAACAGGAGCTTTTTGAAGAGTTTCAGAAATGGTTAAAGACTGACTGCAAACCAGGGGATGATGTTGACACCAGCAGCGACGTTAACCTTTAATACACTGGGCTGGAAGAATTAGCAGGCCAGTTAAGTCACGCTGTCACAACACACAGGTCACAACGGGATTAAATGGGAAGACTGACTTATCTACTGTTCTCCTGTCCTAAGTCTAAAATGTATGGAACAAGGTTAGCCAGGAGATGAAGGGAGTCAACCTTCCACTGAATGCAAAGAAAGAGTGAACGTATTATGTCAACGCGCACTGCAAAGCGGGTCCCCAAAGGAAGGCAAGCCCGATGACAGCTGAACAGCGTCAGGGTTAAATCTGGGAACACAGAGAGAGGAGTTCACAGAAAACAAAGAGAAAAGCACTCCCAAAATAGCCCTGCAACTGTCACCACTAGCGACTGTCAGCACTGGAAGGTATGACCTTGCCATTGTGTCTCACCATTACAGCTCTACTCTTCAGAGGGCATTTGTCAGAGCCAGCACTACCAAAAATTCCACCTCCAAGTGATCCCGTATCTCCAGCAGCACACATTACACTCCCCAGAGATTTTGGGAACAACAAACAGCTCTTACGGCTGGTCCTACAAACCCATGGAGCTTCTGCACTTTCTCCTTCTCTCTTCCCAGCCCTGGTTTCATGGCATCCTTATCGCTACGACGTTCTGCTCAGGCACTTCTGTACCATGAACCAGGTGGTAAAATCTTCATGCTTTAAAAATCCTGGTGCGAATCTAATTCTGACACAATCACATTAGCCCCAGCAGAAAGACATAAATTCTGTTTTAAGGAGAGCAGGGGGAAAGGGAGGGAAATGAGATAAAAAGGGTATTATTCATTTTCTCATCTGATTAATTAGCTCTGTCGCTTCATTTTTTAACAGCGGTTGAGTCATAACTTCTCATGTAAGCAGGAAAAGAGATATGGATTATGTCAGATTTTTCCATTGGAAAAAACCCCACAACAACAAGAAGTGCTCGGCGGTATCCACGCCAGCCATCAAAAGAAACCAACAACAAATCTCTCAGAATGATTAGCACAACAAAAAACCCAGCAGAGCACAAGGGAAGAGAGGGGTACGTGCAAAGGCATAATTATTTCATGAACGTAGCATTTTCAAGATGAAACAGCAGCATGAAGTGTCAGGTGGAGAACCGCTTTGAATAGAAGCCATGGCTTGAAACTCTCCACACCTTTGTACGTGCGCTGGGGCCGTCAACATATTTAAGAGGAGGGAGATGTAAATATCTACTGCACTAGACTATAGGTGGCTTAGATAAACGTCCGTGAAATTCTTCATAATTATCAGGACTTCTGCTTTAGCCATGCAGCCACGGTACTGGCAGCAAACGCCGAAGCACCACGCTTCGCTTCACCCCTGGCCGCTCCATTATCTGCTTCCCCCGCGGTCCCCTCAGCGTGCCAACGCTTCCAGCTCTGCGTCTTTAGGCTCAACGGGAACCACCGTGGCAAAGAAAGAGAAGGTCACTTGGACACTCACAGGCTCCATTTTAATGAAATGGGTGGAAAATGGGAAGAAAGCCGAGTTGCCCTGCTTTTACTTCTGCTAGGGCGACCGGCGCAGGCACGCGGGGTTGCCGTCCCGTCGCCCCTCATTTAACATCTCTAATCAAAGAGCATTTGGGCAAATCTAGGAAGGAGCACAGATACAAGTATTTCACTACAAGGAGCCACAGGATCAACCCTTTACGCCAGCCCCTCCAGCCTTGCACTATTTGTGCTCCCATGTGTCCAGCAACCAACACTTACTTCACCTCTCGTTCAAGCAGGACCCAGTACAGTGATTTTCCACTTCCCCCCTGTGCTTCTCCTCGGCAGCCCAGGGACTGGGTCACCATTTGCACCCAGACCAGAGCACACCACTCTAAACCAGAGATGGGCCATGGGGGACTGGCCTTAGAATCCAGTCTAGATTATCATTTTACCACCTCCCTTTTCTTCATCCCCCTAATTCCAATGTGATTTTCAATACCCATTATTTCAACAGCAGTTGAAGGCTAATACTTTGTACCATCTGAGAAGAGCTTGAAACGAGTCCAGTACTTGATCAACTGCCAACACTAAAAATAAAGTCTTTCTGTCACTAAAAAGCAGGGACTGCCAGTTTTCAAATGGTGTGGAGCAGCATTAGCTTTTCAAGTCTCACCAGTTTAGTCATTCTGACCACTAAGTATGTAATTTCTCTCCCACTCAGCCAGTCCTCTCTGGCACTGGATCAAGACAGCATATATAAAATCCTGCCCTTAAATTACTGAATTTTTAGTTCCTGCCTGAAATAACTCTCCATTTCATAATTAGAAAGCTCACAAGCATTCAGTCCCACGTGGAAAAAGGAAGCTCAGCTACTGCAGGTTTGCTTAGCAAAGAAACGTTCTGCTAAGAACCACCTTGTTCTCCAGCTCTGCAGGTGCTACACCAGTGGCAATCCTGGTCCTATTTAACGCCGTTCCTAAAGGCACTTTGATGCAAGAAAAATAGACACGCATTTTCTGCCACCAGCCGGTATCACATAACCATATTCTAAACTTCCAAGACGCAACCTTAGAAGAGCTTCAGCCAGGCTACTGTGGTCTCCTGCAGCCCAGGGCTGACACTTGCCCTGTTGTTCACTGGAGGTTGCAGAGCAGCGTGGCAGGGTCAACGCCAAACAAAGACTAACCTTGCCAATAATGGGGAAAATAAATACATTCAAAAAAAAAAAAAGAAAAATCACTTTTCAGCCCACTTACGCAAGGCTACTCCCCTCACACCGTACCTGCTAGAAAGGCAAGGTGGGGTAGGAAGGCATGCCAGGGCCACCGCGTGCTCCAGCAAACCATCCTCCACTGGAAGAGTCTCTTTAGGTCTTCACCTAACTGGCTGGAGACATGGAAAAACAGCTGCAAATTATTTTAGCTCCAACTTAGCAAAGTAGAGATGGGATTTGTGTTACCTAACTATAGACCTCAGAGAGACAGAGAAATCTCTGCTGGACATTCAGGTTTCAGTAGTCTCTCCCATGGCAGGATTTTGCAGCAGGCTCTGCCGCCTGAAGCCAGGGCTGTCTTCACCGTGCCCTGTCTCACCCCTGGCCAGCAGACCCTCTGCTACCCCACTAAACCAAGCCAGGAGCTAAACTAGCTCAGTGGGACCAGACAAGCACTTAAACTGGTATGAAAAGCACATGACAATAGCAGCAGCAAGGGGAGGACCACGACGGGCTTAAGCTGCTGCATAACCATGTGCTTGGACTTCTTGCTTATGTCAAGGCAGCTCATGCCATATATAGCCCTTAGAAAAAATGGGGTTTTTTTCCAACAGAGAATGCACCAAATTCACTCCAGGGCTAGTATCGCTTTCACTGAAACCAGCTCCTCCTACAGACACCAAAACTCGTGTAGGGGAAGTACCATGAACTCCTGCAAACACCAAGAAGAGCCCAATTAGCACTAAGTAACAACCGAGAAGATGAAAACTGTGGCTATATGCAGAACACCTTGACACGACCACAAATGAAAAGTAAGAGGAGATTTCCTTTGGAGGATTCATACACAGAATATTAGGCCCTTGGTTTTCACACCATAGAATCACAGAATGGTTTGGGTTGGAAGGGACCTTAAAGATCATCTCATTCCAAACCCTCTGCCATGGTAGGGACATACTCTCTATGTATGTCTCCTGGGTGTCCCCAGGGGCTCAGCAAAATCCATCACTGGACAGACATGGAGCAGCTCATTCATTTTCCAGTCCTGCAGAACTCAGAGCCTTCTCATTCAAGGAAACAAGGGGTTCTTCCAAGTCTTGTCTTTCTTCCTGGCCACAACCTGAACAAAGGACTGGTACCCACCACGGCCCAACTGCCCCCAAGAGTTACCATTCCCAGCAGGAAAAGGCACCACATCAATCACAGAACATAGAATTTTCTTTGAAGCATAACAAACAATGGGGCAGTCAAAGAGGGTGCTGGATAGAAAAAAAAACCAAACAAAAAACAAACAAACAAAACCTCCAACTTTTTAAAAAGAACATGATTGCACATCCATACCGGCTTTGGTTTTTGGCCCCTCAGTACAAGAAAGACACTGAGGTTCTGGAGCATGTCCAGGCCAGGGCAATAAAGCTGGGGAAGGGTCTAGAGCACAAGTGTGGTGAGGAGCAGCTGAGGGACCTGGAGGTGTTGAGCCTGGAGAAAAGGAGGCTCAGGGGAGACCTTCTGGCTCTCCACAACTCCCTGAAAGGAGGTTGGAGCCAGGTGGGGTTGGGCTCTTCTCCCAAAATGAAGTTGACAGGACAAGAGGAAACAGCCTCAAGTTGCACAAGGGGAAGTTGAGGTTGACCATGAGGAACAATTTCTTGCTGGCAAGGGCTGTGAAGGGCTGTGCCAGGCTGGGCAGGGCAGTGGTGGAGTCCCCATCCCTGGAGCGGTTTCCAGGCCATGGAGATGTGCTGCTGAGGGACACGGGTTAGTGGTACCCTGGCAGAGCTGGGGGAACGGTTGGACTTCATGATCTTAAAGGTCTTTTCCAACTGAAATGATTCTATGATTTCTTCCCAAGAGGACCTATGATTCAGTAGGACTTCTGTTCCCAGTGCCATCAGGGGGATTTGCAACATCACGAAACATGGTGCAGCTTTTAGGAAGTGTTTTTTTTTTAAATGCTAGTGAAACCTTGATATAATTTGCAGCAGAAGTTAAGCTATATATTTTCTTTAAAAATGGCAAAAAAACCCTGCCTAAACACAGCAATCTAAGGTCTGGACTACAGCTGACATTTTTAGAGCTGTAGCTGAAGGAGAATACAGGAGTTCAGAGCCCCACGACAGAGTCTGCACATCTCTACAGTAACAAACTTTTCAAGAATTCCCAATACTGGGAAGAGACGTGTGCTCAATAGATGTCTGAGAATCTGAGTCGTAGGAGTTCTCAAATGTTGATTACAGTTTCAGGAGGAGTTCATCTGAACTTGCTTTTTTATGGTTTCGCAAGTAACTTCTGTCAGGACAAGAGGAAATGGCCTCAAGCTGCGCCAGGGGAGGTTTAGGTTGGATATCAGGAAGAAGTTCTTCACTGACAGAGGGGTCAGGCAGTGGAACAGGCTGCCCAGGGAGGTGGTGGAGTCACCATCCCTGGAGGGGTTCAAAAACATCTAGATGTGGTGCTTCAGGACATGGTCTAAGGGTCAGGGAGATGTTGGGATGAAGGTTGGACTTGATCCTGGAGGTCTTTTCCAACCTAAATGATTCTATTATTCACAGGAAAATAATAATTAAAAAAAAGGGATCAGTTGACACTATTAGGGCTGCTCAAGCCATAGGAAAGTGTCTTTATTTTGTGTGGTTTTTAATCCTGTGGGAAGGAAACAAAAGCAAATCTCCACACAGCCACCAGTGACAAAATCACTCCCTGATGGCTTTGGAGCATACCCCCCTCATGCTGCCGTCAGGAGTCCAAACAGCTTAAGGACTCTGTTCTGGTGATGCTCATGGAAAAGGAGAGGAGATGGCAAATATGGCACCAAGAAGGATTGGTTACAGAAAATAACCTGCAGAATAAGGTCACTGAAGGGGGACAAGTGCTGCTGGGATGACAGATCTGTGCTAGCCCCTCACACGGACACTCTTAGGGCGACTGAGCACCGTAAGCATGTCAGGGATGCTGTCACACACCGAACTCTTGTCAGAGGGTGACACTAGATATCTTGCTAGTTTGAAAGACGGACACAACTAAGGTGTCAACTTTCCCTGGTGACATTAATGACATTTTGAGTCCCATCAAGACCTGTGATCTCTACGATCAAAGAAATACAGACCCGGTACAAACTTAAGTTTTCCTAAGAGTAACGTAAACCCAGTTGCCTGCCTTGATGCCAGGCACATGCCCTGCGTGGTTGAGATGCTGGCAGCCCAGGGTCAACTCCTGGTTGAGTGCTCTGTCAGGACTTCTGAGGTGTCACAGAGCCCTGGCTAGCAGATGTCAAAAAAAGGCCATAGCCAGAAATGGAGAGAGCAACAAACATGAAGAGCAAAGGGAGGAGTGGTGGGGAGAACAAGCTCTCCACCTCTGTAACTACTGCTTAGAAGCAGCAGGACTAGGCTTACAGGTGAACACCATAATTATCCACCCCTGAAGTAAAACAAAACCTGGTGGAAGTCCAGTGAGAGGATGGTGATTTCCATCTGTGTCCCTGGTGCCTTAGTCTGCCTTGCTGGAGGGTGGCACAGGCAATCCTCAGAAAAAGTGCTACAACTTGGGGGGTGAACAGGAGAGATTTAGAAGAAGGTAAGGTTTGTTGACAAAGCCCAGCTGCTGGAGCCATGAAAGTGTCTCACTTCTGAAGGGATCACCCCATTTCTGCTGAAGAGGGAAGAGAAGCAAAGATCATCACGCAGGAGGACTTTCAGAGGTATCACAATGCAGCCCCACCTCCATGCCAGGTGTAGATGAGCTCACAGGACAAAACAGTGAGCTGATGGTTGGGAGAACAATCCTGCAGATGGGTCTGTCTCACTAGGAACACAACTGCGTGTCTCCAAGACCATGGATGCACTCCTGGTTGTGGGTTGGGTTCCCAGCTTGAAGGAAGAGCTGGGCCATGAGCAAGTGATCTTGTGATCAGTTTATCTTGTGGTCAAGCAGACAGACAGACAGGTGGTGACAACCATGGACTGTGTGGTACCTTGCCTGCCAAAGGCGTGATGGACACAGCCGGGAGAGCCTCCAGAAACAAAATGGCTTGTTAGAAAGTTGGACAGTGATACTTCTTGGGTGTCATTCTTGGAAACCACGTCACAGCTACATGTAGGACCAGAGAAATGGACAAACATCAGTGTCTCAACGTATGGCTGAGAAGATGGGAAGTGGGAGTCACTTGGAAGTGAAGAAACTCCTGAAATGGAGAAAGGGAGAGACCTTCTCAAATCCAAAAAGAACCAGGCTGCTGGTGCTTACATTAGCAGATGGCATAACACAGAACCAGATGCATGGGAAGTTGTGATAGTCCTTCAAAAGGTAAATAAGCACAAGGGTAAGGGAGATCCAGGTGATACAATCCACAGAGATGTCCTACAGGCTTCTCACCAAGGCTCCTAAAGATACAGAACTGCGCGGCTAAGAGGGAAGATCCTTGCATGGTTAAACATATTTTTATGATGGTGAGACCAGAATACATGGTAGATTTTCTTCCTGGAGATCTCTGCAGAAACCTCTCCTGAGGTCCGTACCACCAAATTTAATAAAGGATCTGGAAGAGGAGGTGATGAGTGAGGTGATGAAGTTTGCTGATGAAACTATCCAAGAGGGTAAAGAACAGGATGAACCTGAAGAATCTTACAATACCGAGCAACTGGTGATAAGATGAAATTCAACGCAGATAACTGTGGAGTGAATCACAGGCAAAAAATACACCTAACGTCATAACAAAATGAAAGGCTCTGAGCTTACTACTGCCATTCAGGAAAAAGCTCTTGGGATTATAACAAATAGCTGTAGGAAAACATCAGCTCCAAGCTCAGAAATCAAAGCAAATTCTAGAAATTATTTGGAATGGAACAAAACAAAATAGAAAATATCTTTAGGCCTCTATGTGATGGTGCTCTAGGTTCTCAGTATCACAAGAAATTCTAGTCTCCACAATTGGAAAAAAAAAAATGTGGTAGACAGGAATGGGGCATGAAACAGAAAAAGCTTAACTTAAAAACATGGAAATAAACCCCAAAGCCAAACAGTTTTCCTCATTTTCCAAAAGTGTTTCTCATGGATTTCTGTGGCATCACAACCATGGTTTAGAGTATTTGTAGGGTACCACAGAAACAAACACCACTTTAGGAGAAAATGCTGGCTAAGAAGAGTTCAGAAAGATAAGAAGAGAACAAGTTGTCAAAGGTTTGGGTAAAACAGGACCCTTGCTCTGCACCCGCTCCACACTTGGCTGTAACCTCGGCCCACGGCAGCCGTCTGTGCAGGGACTTGGTCCATGTGGGAAGCGCAGGATTCGACACAGACTGAGGAACCTTGAGCTGCAGAAACACTCATCTGAGTCTCATCAGCACAGACTAAGCAGGCCCAGCTCTGCTCCTCCTCTTCAACAAAAACAATCAAATCATGATTTACTGGTGTGAGGTGAAACCAAAGCGGAGAAGGTGGAGAGCTCCAGGGAGCAGAACCCAGACTCAGTGTTCCTGATGAATGTTCTCACAACAAAGTGAGACAGGAAAATTCCTGTGCTAAGGTGGGAGACATGTAAAGGCAAAACAAGGACAAAAAGGACACAGAATCAAGAGAATGGTGGGAGTTAGAAGGACCTCTGGAGTTCATCTTGTCCAGCCTCCCTGCTAAAGCAGAGTCACCTGAGGCAGGGTGCCCATGATCACATCCAGGCAGGTTTTGAGAGAAAAGGAGACTCCACAACCCCTCTGGGCAGCCTGGTCTAGGGCTCCATCACCCTCATGGTAAAGAAGTTTTTCCTGATATTGAAGAGGAGCTTCCTGGGTTTCACTTTGTGCCCATTGCTCCTTGTCCTGTCACTGGGCACCACTGAAAAGAGTGTGGCCCCATACTCTTGGCACCCACCCTTCAGATATTTATGAACATTGAGAAGATCCCTTCTCAGAACACCGAGAAGTCTTCTCTTCTCCAGCCCAGCAGCCCCAGGGGTCTCTGCCTTTCCTCATAAAAGAGATGTTCCAGTCCCTTCATCATCTTTGTAGCCTTGACTGGACCACTCAGGACAGGTCTCTCCCACACTGCAGGTCTCATTCATGTGAGGGCAGTTCCGCTCCCACCAAGCCTCGGCCACTGCACCCAGGCACCACAGCAGCTCCGACAGCTCCCATGCCGCAGGAAGCTCATTGCTTGTTTAGTCTTAATCTTTCAAACCAACATTTACTAAATCTATTGTTATAGCACTAATGATTTATACCATTACTTCTAATTTTGCTTTACCATCCCCTCATCTCTGTCCCCACTGGGTAATTAAGGCTGGGCTGAATGACTCAGTGGGGTGCTGCTGAAGAAGAAAGCATATCTCATTCTGGAACACACTACAGATAATTTTCTTCAGGGCCTTACCAAGAGCAGTTATCCTTGGGCTGGAAAGATCTCCACTTAAGTGTCACACTCAATTTGAAAGCAACATCCTCCTAAGGAGCCCAGAGGAGAGCAATGAAGCTCACTGCAAGTTCAGAAGACATCGACTAGTTGGGAGGGTTAAAAAAAAAACAAAACCAAACAGCTTTGCTGTATCTAGATAAGAAAAAAAAGTTTGAGGAGAACAGTGTCTTCCAGTAGTGGGAAGGCTGTTAGGAAAGGGAAGGGAATTGCAACCAGAGGGAAAAAAAAGAATTCAGTTTCATTTGGAAGAAAGCAGAATTGGATCAAACACTGAGAAATGCTTCCCAAGTGCTCAGCTTGCCAGGCGCTGGAGCGGGCTTCCCAGAGATGAGCTCTTCATGAAGGTGTTTAGCAATGGATTCATTAACTGTCTTTCGGAAAAAGCTCTGATCAACCTGAGTGCAGCGGTTTAAACACCTTAGTGCAGGGGCCTGGACCAGAAGGTCATCTGAGATCTCTTCCAGCCACTAGACAGCTGCAGCAGACTGTCCTCGCCATTGAGACAGCACCGACCAGTCCTTCTCAGACAGCTCTGAGAAAGCAAACGACAAAACACCAGCAAATGGCAGAGGAAGAGATGTAGCTTTCTGCGTCATACAACAGGAGAACTATTTAAAGCACTGCTCAGAGAAGCCAAAGGATCAGGAAGGCAGCTTTGGTGGACTGGAGAAGGGGTGAGTGGTGAGAGGGAGACCAGGCCTTAGCAACAAATGAAAATAATTATTTTAAATAAGAGCTGGTAGCTTTATCACTAACAGGTATCCCCAAATCTCCAGGACTGAGGGTTTCATCACCATAATTTAGACGTTAACCCTGGAATCAGGTTACATTAAAATGTCTTATTTTCCCTAATGCAGCAGTTCTCGTTTCAGACAGGGCTTGAATTTTTCAGCCACCAGCACAATTTGCAGGAAGCTGGGCATCAAGTCAGCACACGGATTCCCTCCCAACAACCACAATCAATTCTTTGTTCCTTGTTCACTTTCTGCAACGCTGAACAATTTTCTTAAAGATTAAGAGCACCTAAACTAAATGGAAACTAACGGATTTTGTGGACCGAGTAGCAGACTGCAGACAAGCCAATGCTCCAAATAGCTATTGGACAATATTTCGCCATAAGCACAGGGCTGCTTCTATAGCAGCTATTAATAAGGGATCAAAAATAACTCCTGCAATATGCTCTGAAGTTTAGACCTTGGCTCTGCTGCCATACAGGTTGGCACAGACCTGAAGTCTCTCATCGAGAGACAGACAAATTTACCACTTCTCTTTTTTCAGTGCGAGGGAATGCTCGTGGAGAATAACTCAAGTGATATCCATTTAAAAGACCAACTATTTAGGGCTGCGAAGGTCAAATTCTGTTTGTCAGTCATCCAAGGAAGACAAGAAAAGCTAGTGTGAACCACGGAGGAAAGATGAAATCCATCCTTCGCAGGAATCCCCAGACACTGCGCTCAGTCAGATGTATTAGCGCGGGTTCCTACAAGCCAGGAACAGAAAAAGGTTCAAAACCTCACGGATTAGCAAGGTGATACCCCCTACACGTGCATATTCTTTCTTCTAGTTTAGAGGACATGATGAGATCTAATCTTCATGCTGCTGCAGCAAGTTACCCAAGAATTCCATAAAATTGCCTACTAAATATAAAGCATAATTGCCCACCGTTTATGTAATGTAGCCTTCAAATTGCTGAATGTTCCTTTTAAAAGGATTGCTTTAACATCTGAGAAGGTATTTGGCTGTGTTAATTCTCCCCTATCTTACTCTCTCTTCTTGACTCTACTCTGTAATAAATAATGCCTTTTTAATTATTCTTTGTATCAGAGAGATACAGATTCCTGCCACACCATCCTAGAGCCTGGCACACTGTAGCTTAGCTTACAGAGTTAGAATTCACAGAATTATAGAATCCCAGCATGGTGGGGGTTGGAAGGGACCTCTGGAGATCATCTGGTCCAGCCCCTGCGCCAGCAGGTCACCCAGAACAGGGGGCCCAGGATCGTGCCCAGGATTGTGTCCAGGCGCCTTTGGAATCCCTCCAGAGAAGGAGACTCCACAACCTCTCTGGGCAGCCTGGGACAGGCTCCGACACCCTCACACCAAACAAGTTGCTCCTCCTGTTCACATGGAACCTCCTGGGTTCCACTTGGTGCCCGTTGCCCCTTGTCCTGGCGCTGGGCACCACTGGCAAGAGTCTGGCCCCATCCTCTTGCCCCCCATGGGCCCTTGAGCTCTTGATCAGCATTGATCAGATCCCCTCTGAGGCTCCTCTTCTCCAGCTCAGCAGCCCCAGGGCTCTCAGCCTTTCCCGGGCACAGAGATGCTCCAGGCTCCTCAGCATCTTCAGAGCCTCCGCTGGACTCTCTCCAGTAGTTCCCTGTCTTTCTTGAACTGGGGAGCCCAGCACTGGACCCAGTACTCCAGAGGTGGCCTCAGCAGGGCAGAGTAGAGGGGAAAGAGAACCTCTTAACAATTCCTAGTGTCTGATTTGCCTTTTTACCCACTGCAGTATTCCACGCCATCACATTAATCTGCAGAAAACCTTTTCCATCCTGCAATAGCTGGACTCAAATCCGTTTCCCATTAAACATGACTTCCCATTTACCAACAAAATTTTGCCAGCTGTTTTATCAGCAGATGAGCCAGTACCGTGAAACCCTTCACCACCAGCTTTCATTTTATTATCCTGACCATCCAGCACCATCAACAAACTTACTTCACTCTTTATACCCTTTTCCATCTCCCATCTGGGTGTGCAGAGCAGCGCAGGCTCCAGGCGAGATGCACAGGACAACTCCACTTCCTGGTGTAAACTGATCTTTTACTCCTAGCCTTTGTTTGATCTCTTTCAGACACTAATTAATCAATGATAAGATCTCTTTTTATTTCACAACAGCTTCATTTCTCAGCACTTCCACAGAGGGACCTTGTCAAAGGCATTTTGGAAATCCAAACGTACCACCTCAACCAGCTTGCTCGTCTCCACAAGCCTGTTGACTCCTTCAGGTTATTTTTGTTTCCCATGTTCTCCATGTAGTCCTTTCTGGAAGCTACACCACATGGAGAACTGTCACTTCTCATCATGGCCCTGCTGCAGGGATGATCCTCTGGTAGCTGGTTTGTTTTAAGTGACATGCTATCCACAACAGGTAACAGCTCAGCAACTCCCAAGGCCAGTTCCTCCTGAACAAATACCAGCTGGTGCTGAAGACCCGACACTTCATTTGTCTGGAACCTCTTCTGTCAATACTGCAGCTCGATAAAGCTCAGAAAGTTAATTTCTTTTGTATTTAAGATACCTTTGTACAGGAAGGAATGAAGGCGTGCACACAGAGCATTGCTGAGTAGCAACACAAAACTGTTCAGCACAAAATGGCAGAACTGGGACAGAACTGTCATTTGAAACGATTGAGCTGAGCTGTATCCACGGCTCAGACTCTCTCAATACTCCCCAGAAAAAGCCCGATACTGTGTGCTCCCTGACACATGGCAGAGAGCAGCCAGCACACAGGCCACCCTGTATAAAAGATGACATGTCACAAGGAACAATGTATCATTCTTCCAATTTTGAAACAATTAGGATTTAGAATCCACTAAATCACTTTTCAATTTTCTTCATTGAAATTCCTGTTCCATAGATCCAATACGCAGAAGTTTGTGTAAGTTCTGTCTGTCTGCAGGAAATACACTCACCCTCACGCCTCCACCTCGAAATAAATTCTACCTTCCAGTTCCACGTACAAGAGGAGATGGAGGAACACACGTGTGAGCAGGGCAGGGATGCTGGAAGCCTCATGTTCTGAGCTTAGCACAGATGTCTAACACCCTGGTATGTAAGAGCGGAGAGGGGAGGAAAGCTTAACAGCTCCAGGGCAATCCAAACGCGGGGAGCAGTTCTGCAGTCCAGAGAGTGTCCATCCACCCCGAGCAGCACACACACCTACAGATGCAGGAGCAGCCACCACACAGTGAAACCACCCAGGAACAGCAAAGGAACTGGAGTCAGAGCCCACCCAGGACTATCAAAGGGAATACAGAGCAACAAGGTTGTCAAACGGAGCTATTTTCCTCACCAGATCCTTCTCCTCCTAGCTAGAGGCTGTTCAGCTTGGTCCAAGGGAAGGACTCAAGCTGTCGAAATCACTCTCCTGTCCCTGCTCTGCTTGCAGAAGGGCTGGTCTGCAAACCACAGGGGCTGCTCAGGCCCACCTACCAGCCAGGTTTCACAGAATCACAGAATGGTGGGGCTTAGAAGGGACCTCTAGAGATCATCTCATCCAACCCCCCTGCCAAAGCAGGGTCACCCAGGGCAGGGTGCCCAAGATTACATCCAGGCAGGTTTTGAGCGTCTACGGAGAAGGAGACTCCACAACCTCTGGGCAGCCTGGGTGAGGTCTCTGGCACCCTCACAGCAAAGAAGTTTTTCCTCCTGTTCCTCAGTTCTTCTGGTTTCTTCAGCTGCTGGCGGTAGCAGTGCTTTGCCTGCATGAAGGTTTGCCACTCAAAGCCTCCTCCTAAAGCCAGCTCCCCAGCGCAGCACATCCATCTGCCGGGCACAGGCCAGGCAGGTAGGACCAAACAGCCCAGTCTGGTGCTTCACAAGTTCATGTAGGTTACTCTTGAACATAGGAAGTTCCATCTAAACATCAGGATGAACTTCTTTACTTCAAGGGTGGCAGAGTACTGGAACAGGCTGCCCAGAGACATTGTGGAGCGTCCTTCTCCAGAGACAAAAACCTGCCAGGACGTGATCCTGGGCCCCCTGCTCTGGGTGACCTGCCGGAGCAGGGGGGTTGGATGAGATGATCTCCAGAGGTCCCTTCCAACCCCCACCACGCTGGGATTCTGTGGGCGCTAAGGTAAAGTTAAGATGGACCCTGAGATGGGCTTTTTGCAAGGACACAAGCCAGGCCCTGCTGACTTATGGCTGCTCACTCTCACAGGCGATCCACAGGGACCAAGCAGCCATCACCCATGGGCTGCTTGCAATGGCTGCAGCTACTCATCCACCTCTGCAGAGCCCAACTCGTACCCTAGTGCCTCCTGAACCCCCTTTCCGCACTCAGATGACACTGAGCAACAGTTAATATCTGAAGTGCAGCCATGATTAAATTGGTACTGGACTGAAAGTAAAAAGAGCTCCATTAAAGTGAACTCAAGCCCAAACTGGCAGCTCAGCTTGCTTTAGAACATTTCCTACAGCATCAGCCCTTCTGCACGTGGGAGCGGCACGAAGAGAATTGCTAAGCCCATTAATAAAATTAAGGCAGCCAAGAAAGATAAAGAGAACATCCCCAGCCCTAAGAGCCTCAGACGTCTGTACTGCAGGGTGGCTCAGAAGCAGGTACCGAAGGGGCAGTAAGGAACAGAAACCCACAACCATCATCTCCCCGGCAGCACCTCTTATTGCATGTCTCCTCCTGAGGAAAGGAGGTCGCGACATGCCTCAAAACTGAACCAGTGCCGACAGACAGGCAGTTTTGAAGCATTTTAGTCATTGTGCAAGCCTGCGCCAAGAAGCAGGGAAGGCATCGCAGGTATGAGATGATAACAATTGCTCAGTAGCCGAGTTCCTGCAAGACTGAACTCTGAAGAGATTAAGAGACAAGTCAATTAGAAAGAACCCCCTCGTATATCCCTCCCGGCAGGACCTCACCTTTAAACTTAAATTTTTTAGAAGGGGAAAAAAGAAAAAAATAAATCAGGGAGCTAAGGAAACAAGGAAAGTGCCCTAGAAACGTTTCGCTCGCTGTGCACAGGAGTGTCGGACAGTTGCTGCAAAGAGCTGGAGGCAAGACAGAAGTTTCAAGCAGTGCACACAACTCCAGAAGCTGCAGCTAAGGAGGCTGGTACAAGGACACACACACGAGAAGGAACAGGCTAAGGACAGTTCCCAGGAAAAGCCAACTGGTCCTGCCAGCTACACAGCACCAGAGCCCCAACCCAGGGAATGAAGGGGAATGAATAAAGGGATCATTTTTGGGATGAGGTGGGACACAGACACAGCTGAGGAGGGAGCTGGCTAATGCCACTGTCATCTTTCAAAGGTCATGGTGAGAAAGCGAGGTTCCTGATGACATACAACCACCACCCATCATGTAAGAAGGATCCAGGGAACTACAGGCCTCTCAGTCTAACCTCAGTTCTTAAAGGCTATGTAGTAAATCTTCCTGAAAGCTATTTCCAGCCGCATGCAGGAGGTGGTGGTGACTGGGAACAGCAGCGTGGATTTACCAGTGGCAAATCTTGCCTAACTGGATTGCCCTCCACATGACAAGCTGGCTGGGTGGATGACAGGAGAGCGAGCGTGGGACACCTCTGACACCGTTGCTGACAGTATTCTTAATAGGCAGATTGGTGAGAGCTGGACTGCAGAAGCAGACGATAAGGCGATGGAAAACTGTCTAGAGTATCAGGCTCAAAAGGTGACCAGCCGTCCAAAGTCCAGCTGGCAGCTGATTACCAGTGGCAGCCCTCAGGGCTGATACTTGGGCCAATACAACTCAAGGTCTTTATTAACAAACTTGATTAACACCAATTACGGGACAGAGAGCACTCTCAACAAGTTTGCAGATGATACCAAGCTGGCTGGCACAGCTGGGGCAGGAGATCATTCCCAGAGGGATCTACACAGGCTGGAGAGGTGGTCTGATGGCGAGCTTGTGAAGGTCAACCAAGGCAAACAAAGTCCTGCCCCTGGGACAGAGTAACTCCTTGCAACAACAGACTGGGGCAACTGGCTTGCAAAGCAGCTCTGCAGAAGAAGATCTGCCAAGTTCTCAGGGAGGCAGAGCAGACAGATGAGAGGCAGTCAAGTATGGACTATCAGTATAACTGTCTGGAAGAGATTCTGCCACACAACATTGACTTTCTGCTCCTCAAAAGTCTTTGAAGCAGTTATTTTGAACACACCTTTTACCTTTCAAAGCTTGTGCACGGTACAGATTCTCCTAAAAGCTCACGACACTTGATGAGAGAACATCAGCACACACTAAGCTGAGATGGCTGGAGCATGGTGTAGTTCTGTTGGCTTCCTAAGAACACAGCAAAGTATGAAGCAAGACAAGAAGTGAAAGCCAGCATCAAGTGATGGAACCAGCTTTGAGGGTTAAACCTACATGCTGCCTCCTTCAGAAGCAAGGCAGCAGCACTTCCCAACCTTCTCAAGAGAGAGCTATTTCAGCTCAGTATTCATCATTCTGCTGGAAATGCTTGCTGTGGACGGCTTTAAAACCACCTCTTGCATCGAAAAAGGAAAATATTGTCATAATAGGCTAGAATGTGCCATTTCACACAAGCCACCAAATTGCTGTGAAAGCATCTTTGCCTCTGAAACGGTTACACTAATGCAATGTGTAGCTCATACCAACGGCACCAACATCACTTGTGCTGTTCATTCAAAGACTCAAGCACGTGGTTTGCTAGCACAGGAATTTCTGCTGGCATGATCACATCACTTACAAAAAAAAAAAATTAAATCAGCCCCTTGGCAAGTCTGTGGTGTCTGTGTGACTGTCACGGGTGTAGCTGAACTCCCACCCCGGCTCAGGACAGGCACCTCTTCCTGGGCAGGTGTAGGCCAAGCTAATGCAACTAGTTACCTCAGATTTGGTCGTTATCCACAAAAAACCCAAACCTGCCCACATTGCAGAGCATGTCATCTCACTTGCAGAAACCAGAGACCATGGAGGGGGGGTAGAGAAATGGCTTGTTAGATAATAATTTAGAACATTTCATCCTCCAAAACCACAACAATATTTAAAATAAATATTCTGATGATTTCTGCCGGCAGAGGCAGGGTCTCGGTTAATGAGGGAACTCAGTGTCCTGGCTATACCAAAACAACTAAGCAGTCCTATTACTCAGAGCCTGCTGGGTCAGAGTTCACCTGCCCCAGCAATCTTCCAAGGGAGAAATCCCTATTAACACAGCTTGCACAAAGTATCCACGTGTCACTCAAGATCACTCCATTATTAATAATTGTTTTGGCTAAGACTGACAACTCACATGAATTCAAATTGTGGAGGAGGAAGAGAAGCCCTGCTTCATACCTTGACATAACAGAATCACAGATTGGTTTGGGTTGGAAGGGACTTCAAAGAGCACCTCGTTCCATCCCCCTGCCATGGCAGGGACACCTCCCAAAAGACCAGGTTGCTCAAACCCTTCCCACCTGGCCTTTAACACCTCCAGGGATGGAGCATCCGCAGCCCCCCCTGGGAAACCTAGGCCAGTGTCTCACCACCCTCACAGTGAAGAATTTCCTTCTAATTTCCTATCTCAATCTCTTCTCCTCCAGTTTGAACCCATCAACCCTTGTCCTGTCACTACAGGCCTTTGTAAAAAGTCCCTCCCCAGCTTTCCTGTAGACCCCCTTCAGATACTGGAAGGCCACCAGAAGGTCTCCCTGGGGCCTTCTCTTCTCCAGGCTGAACAAGAAAGGAAAGAAAGGAAGGTTTCAGAAGGAAACCATTGCAGCAGTAATTCAGGACACAGCAACTCAAGCACAAAACCAGGACGGTTCATTCGGCGCAGCTCCGTGTACAGGCCCTACCAGCTTCAAGCTGGTTTACATCTGTTTGGGTTATGGTATTATATTTACAAGTCCAAACTAAACAGATGTAAGGCAGGTTGGGCCAGCAGAGCCCACACACAAAGTTCCATCAGTTCCTTAAATCACTGCTCCAGCCACCTCTTGCTAAACCAGCAGTTGTTTGGACAAGGCCTGATACTACGGGTTGTTGCTATCGCATGATTTCAGATGTAAAAAAAAAACCCAACATAAAGCTTTGTAATGAAATTGCATTAACTGTCCAAGACAGCGAGGAATGACGAATTATAAATAGGAGGTGGCTTCAGACAGATTCCAGAAATGGATGGTGAGCAATCACTGTGGCAAATCAATGCTCCGGCTCAGAGCAGCAGAGGGGCCAGGTTTAGTTTTACCCTGAAAAGGCAGTGACACAGAAGAGGCTAATGGCAGGTGGTCATTCTGCATTCTGTACGTCTCACAAAGATTTATGAGCAAGGCTGAAGGCTGGAAAAGCAATGCTGGAACTGCTGGTGTCCCTCTGCAAGGTCAGCTTATTGTATTATGGAAACATTTCCAGTGAGACTCTTGCAAGTTAAGACTGTTCTATTTTTTCCAGCTACAGGAAACAAGCTACTAAGAAAAAAACAGCGTTAAATAAAATTCATACCATTTACTCTTAAAGAGTGAATTTTCAGTTGTTTTCAGATCAGCAAAGACCATATTTAAGCTGAAAGCTTGAAGCTGGAAGGAGATTGATCTTTGAAAAACGTGTTTAAGATGAAAATATTTAACAGGAGCGCACAAAGATATATTTTCTAAAATCCTACTCATTTGCAAGTACTGCACGTTGTAATTATTACAAATGAATGCTGTCACAAGGAATTGCGGAGGTGTCTGAATCAAGACTTTTGATGTTCATGGCTGTCAACAGCTTGAGAAGAGCGAGGTCTGGCTGTCGGACTGGGATGCCAGCAGTGCAGGACATCACTCTCACTAGCCTGGGAATCTACCAAAGCACATTTCCTCTGAAAAACATGTTTTAAGAATTAAGCATGGTCCTGTTCCACCACAGTAAGTGATGCATCTCTGGAGCGGAGGAGGAAATACAATTTGGCCCCAATAAGCTGTGCAGGTTGGAGCTTCATCAGCCTGCCCTTGAAAGCTCCATGGCACCAGCAGGTCCCATCACCTTCCATCTTCAGGAGCTGTCACCAGCTTGAAGCGTTTCTCTGCGCAGACCTCATGGACTACGCTCACCATGGAGTTGTTCATAAACCCATTCATGCTGAAGCAAGCCCTGCAAAAATAGGCACCTAAATCCCTACCAAATCACTCCCTCAAGATCCCTACAAGCTGAAATTTTCCCTGCAGAAGCCCATCGAGCACCTCCTCCCGCGAGCTGCACCTTTCCTCCCCGCGCAGCTCAGCTTGCTGCAGCCCAAGAAAGGAGATTGCAGGGACAGCTGTTGCACCTCCCTCCAGAAGGACAGCTGAAAATAAACTGCAGACTCAGATCCCAGGACTTATACTGGGCACCTTCACCATGCTGGGGCCAGACCAGGATCACTAGGTCAAACCGTTTGCTCACTGGGAGAGCTTGCAGCCGGAGGGTGGGGGCTGCTGTTCCCCCAATGGGGTCTACGTTGCTCTTTCCTTCATTTTTTTAAATCCCATTCTTGTGCACAAACAAAATTAAAAAAAAAAGCAGCAGATATTTCAGAGTATTTAACGATCTCCTCGCCCTCATTTGTATTCAAAAGTTAGAACGGAAAAATCTCAATTTATACAACCACTTACATAATATCCCCCTCTCCCGACCTGCTTAAAAAGATTGCTCTAATACGCACGGTCTGACAGGCCTCTCTGACTTACGGTATACAATAATCCTCAATTGAGAGCTAGCATACCAAGTCAGAACTCTTATATTTTAATATTACTCAGTTATTACCTCAGTATATTACAACACACAGCACTTGAGATGTCTCACAGCACCTCATCTGAATTCTCGAAACCTGTTTGCAATAGGAACAGCTCCCAGCCCCTAACACTCCCCAGTAAAATAAGCCATTATAAACTGCAGAAATAACACCAGGATGGCAGCAGGTTCATCCAGGTTAGAGCTGAGAGTTGTGCACGTAAACGGTGCCTTTGTGTTTCAGACTGTTTCGGCCACGCCAACAGGAGCTGCAAGCCCCGGCTCTGGAACCGCGGCTGTTCCAGGCACCGCGTTCCTGGCTCCGCTGGCATTTTTTGCCGAGCTGGCTTTTGATCTTGTCAAACAGTGTTGACTCGGACACGTAGGCAGCCTTATAGACTTGTCTCCATCTCTAATGCAGGTTCAAGAACTTTATTTGCAAAAGTCTGAAAGCTTTCAGCATGTCTCCATTACAACAAGCTTTCCCTAAAATATCTTGGCTTCCCAAAGGAGATTTCCAGGGGGGACCGGAGCTCCGGACCAGCCAGCAGTGCTGCTGTAGAGGTGATACCTCCACAAACAGCACTAAGGGACCTGGATCATCACTTGGAACTGCTGCCAGAAAGGAAGTTGCAGCTGAAAATCCTACCAGTTCACTTGCTGGGGAGCAACAGAGCTTGACTCATCTCATCACTAGACAGGATAAACAGAGGCTGAGGAAGGAAAGAATGAAGATGCACATTTCCCATCACAAATATCCACCTACTAGGACAGGGTAAGCTTCCTCCCAGCTTCCAGTAGCCAAGTGAACACTGTGGTTGGCTTCGGTTTCCAGAAGCCTGATCAACCAGTGGGGAACCTACCCCCAACCAAAACAAAGGAAGACTTCCTCCAAGCACTGCAAGGAGCAAGCAGCTCTTCCAATGCTCCAACTCATTTCAGTTCAAGGTTAGTTTGTTTAGTCTAGAGTTAATTCTGCCCACTTAGGAGATTGTTTTGAAATAGATGCAAGGGACAGACAATTGAACTAACCCACAGGGACAAAATATCAAGCCAAACAAGGGACTGAATAAGCCAGAAGAAAATAAAAGCATTAGGTTGGAAAAGCAGCACTTCAGCTTTTAACCAGCTTTGTCCAAGAAATCCCTGGTGTGCTGTAGGTAGCTTCCAAGGACGACATACTCCTGTACTCCCAGTTATAAGTTAAACCCCCCCAAAAAGTATTTCACTTACCCTAGTGACAAACCCTATTTTTGACAGTGTCACATTATTTAACACTGCTTGTCAAACATCCCTGGAGGAGTTTCAAAGCCATGGAGATGTGGTGCTGCGGGACATGGGTTAGTGGTGACTGACAGTGCTGGGGGAACAGTTGGACTCGATCTTAAAGGTCTCTTCCAAACCAAATGATTCTTTGTAGCTGGTGTTAATAAAACAGCTGGTGCCTTCCATTTCCACTGGCAGGAGCCTACCCTCAAGAAAGCAGCTTTGCAGACTGCAGTGGAAGAGGTACGACTCTCCCTAGACAACCTTCTCTTCCCAGGATTCACATATTTTTAGGCAATGAAGCCATCCATTCTTAAAAAACGCAGCTTGATGTATGACGCTATCATCACTGATTAAAAGATGAGAAGCTAAACTACCTTGACGTGCCGCTGTGATGTCCCCAACGTGTACGTGGTACCGAAATGCTCCATTCAAGAGTTTTCATCCCACCGTACACTGGGTTATAGCCTCACATCTCAGGCACAAACCAGCTTTTACCTTTTGGTGATTAAGAAACTTGCCCTAGAAGGTGTTGCTGTACGAACGCTCTGTGGGTAACGCCTGTTGGGTCTATCTCACTTACCCCACAAAACAAACCCAGGCTGCTCCAGCCACCGCTGCGGCCCCAACCCTTTGCTCCACGCTCTCTAGCAGCGATGTCCTAGCTAGAAAAACCCCCAACTCACCGAGGAATTCTCTCTCCCTTCCTCTCAGTCCCACGGATTTTGTTCTTGGTGATTGTTCCAACAGTCTCCAGACTGCTGTGATTAGGGAGAATGGTCTGTAGCGTGGTACTCCTGAACATGGTTTTGGACGGTTCAAAAATTCTGCTCTGCTAGGGCTGCACACAATGTTTGGAAGTAGGTGAAGGGTCACGCTTGCTGAGTAGCAACCAAAAATTCACCAGCCTCAGTTTGGCTTTAGTATGGGGCCTTGAGCAACCTGGTCTAGTGGGAGGTGTCCCTGCCATGGCAGGGGGGTTGGAACGAGATGATCTTTGAGGTCCCTTCCAACCCAAACTATTCTAGGATTCTGTGATTCTATGATAGACTCTACTTTATAAAACTGAATAGCAACTAGATGTGCTTGCAGTTTTACAGCTCTGGCTCGAAGCAGGAATAACTTAAACCGGGGCTATCCAAGAGGTTACGGCCTCTGCTACCTAACCCGGAATCACTGTGCAACGTACCTGGCTTATCATGAAGCACCTTCTGAATGACCGCAGGTGCCCAGCACCTGAAAGTAAGTCAAAAGCAAGTGGCAAGTGACTTTGAGAGTACTGTAAATGACAAACTCAGCAGCTATTTCATGAGCAACTCACTCCTCCATGGAACAGGCAGAAAGGAACCAGAAGGTGAATCATCGTAGGGGAGACAAGGGATAAACAATATTTTCTATTGTCATCCTTTGTGAACCAGTCCTTCAGACAAACCAGCATTGCCTCCTACACTGGGAGATGCCTTCCCAACTAGAAGCATCAGAAATTTTTTCCCCTTAAGACTCAATTTTGTAAAAGTTTACTCTTCGGTTCCACCTGTCACTCAGAAGGAAGAGAGAGCGTTTCACCCCTGCTTCCCACCATCCGCAAACACTGAAGAAGTTCAACCGAGACCAACAGTTTGTCTCAACCACTGGTAGAGGTTTTCTTGACAATTTCCAAAGTTCACTCAATTACCTAGTATCTCCCTCTCCATTCTGCATTAGACACAAATCCACTGCCAAAAATACACTATATTTAATGAATTAAGTTCATCACTGAGAAGATGGGATTGATGTTCATTCAGAAGCACTTTGCAGGTGCCGAGGTAAAGACTCGTGTATAACTGATGCCACGACACCAATAACATGCGGCGCAGGTTTATGCTGCATCTGAAGAGGAGGCTCAGAAACACTTGTCATTTAAAAGATTTTCAAAATACAGCTTCACAGCTCTACGTAGCAAAGCCAGCTTCGCACCCAGCCCGTACACAATGCTTCCTGGTCACAGCGGCCCAGATAACTAGAGAAAGTGCAATTTTACCTTTGTTGAACGCCAGGGAACATTTAGGGCCATGGTCCACTTCAAACTAACCCGATTTGTAAGACTGGTCTTAGGTTTTGTAGAAGCATATGCCTGCCCTGACAAATTAAGTCGATTGACTTTGTTAACCCTTCCTCTACCTAAAAAGACATTTACTTGCACAGAGAAGCCTCACTTAATATTAAGTTCTTTAACCAAAGAAGAAAATTGTTACTGAACCTTTCCTTCAACAAAGCAAACTCTTTCCAAAGTGTAGGACTTCCTTCCTCTCCGCATGGCTGCTTGTTTCTGCAAGTATTAAACAAGAGCAGACGGTCGCTACCATCTGCCCTGTATCTTATAATATTATGTTTCTAATACTAAAAGAATTGTTATTAAAAAAAATCCTCACACGTACTACGTTCATTTGTCAACCAGCACTCTGGAGACCCTCGACCTAACCGGACCTCCACCGACACTTTACCATAGACAGTATCACTCTGCGAGTACTACGGAAACAAACATGTTTTGGACATGGTCAATGATAAAGACCTTGTAACCTCTTCAACCATGATGATGGAGATTTTAATCTGATACAGATTTATAGAGTCCACGTATACATGTACAGCAAAACCTCTAACAAATCCGTGTCTCTTCCAGTTGGGCGTGCAAGAACACCTCAGCGCTCTTCAGTATTGGCCAAGATATGCAGATGAGAAAATGTTAATACATCAACGGGAGACCGGAACAAAGCTTTTATTAAATTCAGAGTAAGGTCAACCTCCTTCTCTGTAAAGGTTCTGAAGAAACACTCTGTAAGAGACTTGCTTGTCAAGCTACCATCTGTTTGACCACTCAGTCATCTCAAAGCTCTTCCATGTATCAAGCCCTCGGTGTTACTGTTCAGTATGTTACCTGATATTTAGCTCCTAAGACACAATTCTTTGTATATATAGAATTATATTTGCAGCCTGCTTGTCATGTATTCAAGAAGCTTGACCTTGCAGAGATAATCGCCTGTTGTCTGATGAGTCTAATGTACTTCATGGTACACTTTTGGCCAAGTGTCACATTACGTACATCAGTGAGAAACCTGGATACTTCTGAAGAGGTCATCATCAGTCCTGGCTGGAAGGCCCTCATTAAGTCACCCCAACTCTACCACACTTCTATCCACCTTAGATTCAGCCTTCTTGCTTGTCAAAGTGCTTTCAATAACCAGCTCTCCAGTAGCTGTCTTACTCGTGTCCACACAATTACTTATTTATCTGACAATAAATGTACACACGCTCTACTGGAGATTACTTAAGCAGTGTAATTTATTTGCCATTATTATACCAAAAAAAGCTGAGCTGTTACAAAGCCCAGGGCTTCTCCAGCTGAAGTCTTATTCAACCTGACGGTCCTCAAGCTCCTATGCTCTTTGCTTCGCAACTTATTTCTGGAACTCCAGAACAAAATGAATAGATATCACTGTCCCTTGTTCACTGACAGCCACGAGCAAGCGAGCCTGTGACCCGAGCTCTGAATGTCCCAAAGGCTTCAGTTCAATAACACCAGCCCAGCAAAGGAGAAAGTCTAATCAACCCAATTACCACCCTGCTATTTGTGCTATTAAAGCATTATTCTTTACAAACACATTATTTCCAGATGTTATTCCTGGACTGGGCTTCTTTTCCCGGTCCCATCGCTACGCTACATGCTTAATCTACAAGATCTCGAGCTAAGAAAACTTTCTTCCTGGGGCTGGCCCGGATTCCAACCAGATGCATTTCGCTGACCAGATGCAACAATCCGGGACGCTGATTTCGCATGCCCTGCTCGACATTCTGAATCAGCCCGAGCCAGCAACAGGTTTCCCAATATTCAAGGGTAGCAGTTTCAGATGCTGCTCTGCCTTCCTGCTGCTTTACAGGGGGACAGCGAGAGCTCTGGCCAGGCAAGGCTTCACCGCTCCGAAGCCAACTCCTGCCACCACTTTTGTACGATCTTCAGCACATTTAGATGAGTATTAATAGACTCTACGACGCTTATCTGGGATGCGGGCACCCTCTGACCTCAGCAGAGGCTGCCAAAGAGCAGTCTGGGGAGTTTCAAGGCAACTCCGATGGAACACACACACACACCCCCGAACCCGGGAGACACCTCTGACCTCGCAAAAACCACCCAGCCCCCGGGGGAATTTTCCTGGTACTGCTTCTAGACCCGCCGCCGCCAAGCACCAAGGCAGAAGTTTCCCAAAAACCGGCCACCAGGCCAGGCTGCAGCCCCGCCAGCCCAACGCTTTATTTTGTTAATTAAGCTCCTTAATACCCCCTGTGAGAATCCGGTGCACCGAGCTGCCCGAGGGGAACGGCTCCCCCCCCGGCCAGTCCCTGCTCCGGGCACACGGAAGGCGCAGGACGAGGCTCGGATCAAAGCTTGGCTGTTTACAAACAACCCGCGGCCGGTGCCGCAGGTACCGCTCTGTCCCCCCCACCCAGCACCGGGGGAACCGCCTGAAGCCCGCGTTTCTCCGGGGCCGAGCCGCGCTGGGCCCCGCCGGGCGGAGGGAAGCGGCCGCTCCCC
>VZZY01016924.1:244945-465310 GCA_013400335.1 Eurystomus gularis
CCCGCGGGGCCGGAGGCGGGAGCTGCAGCGCCCGGGGTGAAGTCCTGTCACCCGGGGACAGCGGGCATCGCACCGGGACACCCCGTGTCTGCCGGTGTTAATGGTGACCCGCTGTGGGGCCAGCGCGAAGCAGAGCTGGTCATCAGCGCTTGGCAGAAGGGCTGGATGCTGCCAAGTCGCAGCGTGAGATTTAGGGAGGGATGGAGCCGGGGAGAAGGTGCAAGCCCTCATGTGAGCTCGGCTTTGGATGCTGCACCTCCTGGCTCTTCTGGTGGTGAGGCTGGAAAGGTGTGGTGGTGCCTGAGAGCACTCCTAGCCCTGGGGAGGACTCGCTAGCTCAGTGCTGCTGCTCCTCGATGGGCTGCGTGGTGCCTTCCCTGCTCCTGTGGGTCAGTGGGCACCATCTGTCTATCTTCTGGCTCACAACCATCCTCTCCTGTCTCCTGGATCAGGGCTTCTCTGACTGGGATGCCCATGCCTGAACCCTGCCTGTGGAGTGGCCGAGCTCAGCTCCCTGCTCCTGAGATGCTGCTCTAAAGGACGTGCCCAACAAGGGGAAATAAGGGCTCTGCAAACGCTAAAGTCAGCCTGGCCACGTTATGGGTTTTGATTCCTGCAGGAGTCAGTAGCTTTTCTGAGCATACCTGAAAATGCTTCTGGGTTTTGTTCTGGATAAAATTGAGTTTTCCCTTGAGGAACCCAGTTGTGATAGGAAACTTTCGAGTTGCCTTTGTAAGGCAACTTTGACCTTTGTGTGGCCAACTGGCAATGGTGTGTTGGTCCGTGGGCACATCGTGGCTGGTGAGTGCTTGCCCATAGCCATGTCTGGCAGGAGGCCCCGCATGGTGCTGGCCCCTGCCCTGGCACAGCAGACCTGAAGGCTGCCTTAGCGGTGGCAGAAGTCACTCCTGACTGTGCTACTTTGGGGACTGCAGAGCAGGTGAGCTATGTGTGAGGATCACTCTGGAGCCCAGACCCTTCTGACTTTCTCCTCTCCTCTCATGGCAAAGCCCTCAGAGGTGCCTGCTTGGATACAGTTGCATCTCCTGGGCCACTTTGATTTCTCCATGGTAATGCCCAGTGTTCTGCCGTGTCCCAGTGCTCACCTGTCTCGGGACCCCATTCTTCTCTTGCTCACCAGTTTGACATCACTATCTCACAAATGACCTTCATTTACACTCATTTACACTCTTGGCAGCCCAGAGTCTCCTCATGTCACGGCTGCACCCAGGTGATTACGAAGCAGGGGGATGAGAGGACAGTTGTAACTTGCCTCTTGAAGGGTTATTTCCATCCATGCCTGGGGAATGTGAAAGCTGCTCTGTGACAGATACCATTTGTCTGGGGTGGAGAGTCCTCCTGACCCTCCATGAGTCTCCTGTTCCTCAGTGGTCTCCAAGAACAAAGTGGTTGCTCTGCAATTAATTACTGTAGGATTTTAGTAGAACATCTGGGTACATGTGTGGGAAAAGTTTTCCAGCTGTTGCAGAAGCTTGGGTGGTTGAGCTTCCACCTCAACATCAGGAAAAACTTTTTCCTGTGAGGATGATGGAGCCTGGCCCAGGCTGCCCATTGAAGTTGTGGAGTCTTCTTCTCTGGAGACTTTCAAAGCCCACCTGGACATGATTCTGTGTGGCCTGCCCTAGGTAACCCTGCTTTGGCAGCGGGGTTGGACAAGGTGATCTCCAGAGGTCCTTTCCAACCCCCACTGTGACATCCCAGTGGCTACAGGTAGAGTTCATTAGAGGGTGCAGGGGCAGAACCCATGCTGCTCTGGGTGCTCCCGAGGCAGTGGAGCTGTGTCCACACCTTGGTGGGGGTTGCTTTGGCTCTAGCAGTTAAAAACCAGCTGCTCTCAGGCAGGTAAAATGGTGGTTGCCATCCTTGGTGTGAGTGACATGAGCACACTGATCTTTCAACCCACTCTAAAGAGAGGCTGACCTTGTGTTCCTGACGGCTTGGCTTCATCACCCAGGTTTAGGTGACATCCCAAAGCACATAATGGTTCCATTCTGCCTTATGCCTGGTAGGTTAGACGGCCTCCCAAACTGGTGCAACACAAGCCCGTCGGAAACGTGGGCGAGCCTGTAGCTTACACTTGGCCTGATGAACTGCTGCAAAGTCAGACATCGGACACTGAAACCAGAGTTAACCTCCAAAAAGTGTCCGGTGTGTGTGGTTCTGCACAGGCTTCACTTGTGTCCATGCTTCCCGCCAACACGGCTGCTGATGACAGGGTGGTGGCGTGGGTTTTGAGGCCCCTTGTCCAGGGCAGATGATGGATGGGCTCTGGGGCTGAGCCACACTTGGTGCAGAAGATGCTGTCTGTAGGACTCTGCTTGTGTTTGCAGTGAGGTTGTGGTACATGAGATGTGGAGCTGCAGAAGGGAGGAGAAGAATCTTGGTTTTTGGAGCCCTGGGTGTCTCTCTTGCCTGTGCTCAGTGAGGTCTTTGGGTGCGGGACAGTCACCTCCTGTTCCTCATTCTGCCGGGGTCATTCGTGCTGTGGAGAAGTGCGACTGTGGTCAGAAAGTGTTGCTATTGGACAGAATATGGTGCTCAGCCCCACAGTGCAACGTACTCTGAAAAAAATGCTGAAAGCATTGCCAACTGACAGAAAGTGGTCAGAAAGTAGGGAATTGGGATGGGGGGTCGGTCCGGGTGGCCACTCTAAGGATTTTGCCTCTGAGATGACTGGCGCAGGTCCCAGGCTCTCTGAGCAGGGTGCTCCAATGCTTTCTTTTCCTGCTGATTCCTGTAGTGTAAACTGCTTTTTGGTCTCCTGTGTGGCCTGCGGGGCTCTCAGCGTGTGCCTGGGTATGTTGTGGACTAAGAGGGAGTTCCCAGCAACTGAAATCTTCTCTCAGGCTCTCTCTGCCCAGCTATGAGCTGTCACAAGCCCATGTATCCCCAGGACAAATGCATTTTCATGGTCTCCCCCTGCAGAAAATCCATCCCGGTGTGTGCCAGGAGGTCTTGCTGGGATGTGGCTTTGCTGGGGCAGCATCTGTGCTGTTGCCTGCTTCATGGTGACGGTCACCTGCCAAAGTCACAGTGATACTGTTTAAACTGCGTGGAGGCACCTGCAGCCTTCCCATGGTGGATGGGGGAAAATAAGCAGCAAAAGGGTTTGAGCTCCTCTTGTGGCAAACATAGAATCATAGAATTGTTTAGGTTGGAAAAGATCTTTAAGGTCATTGAGTCCAACCATAACACAGCTGAGCCAAGCCCACTGCTAAACCCCCTCGCCATGGCAGGGGGGTTGGAACGAGATGATCTTTGAGGTCCCTTCCAACCCAACCCATTCTGTGATTCTGTGATTCCATGTCCCTCAGCACCACATGTACATGTCTTTTAAAACTCTTCAGGGTTGGGGACTCCACCACTGCTCTGGGCAGCCTGGGTCAGGCCTTGACAACCCTTGAGGGGAAGAAATTGTTCCTCATGTCCAACCTAAACCTCCCCTGGTGCATTTCGAGGCCATTTCCTTTTGTCCTAATGAGATGAGCTTCACCCAGAAGCACATTTTCTCTTCGCACTGATTTAGAGACAGCTCAGAGGAAGGTGTCCCCAGTGCTGATGTCTCAGTTTGGGCAGATGAACCCTTCTGTTTGGGATAAACAGCCTCTTCCTTTGCTGCTGCTGTAAAGGGGAAAAAAATGTGCTATGGAGGCAGAGGGGAACAGCTCGGGCTGGTGAGTCCCAGCGATGGGTTCTGCGGCTGTCGTGTTTGGAAAGGGATGGAGGGACCCAAAGAAGTTGTAGCTGGTGTCAGGTGTGACACAGGTGGGCACGGCGGCAAAAGGGGCCGGTGGGCTCGACACCGTGCCAGCGCGGGCATCGCCGCTGCCTGGGCTGGCAGGAGGATGCTGCTGGATGTTTCTGCCCTCCAAGGAAACTCCTGAGCCAGGTCAGGTCCTCCTCTTGGTGCAGGGGGAAAAAACAGGCTCTGGAGAGAAGCATTTTGTGTCCTTTTAAGGCAATCCAAAGGCTGGGACTGGAAGGCTCAGGCTGGAAGGGAGGGATTTGGCTCGGGCTGCGCGGTGCTGGGAAGCCCGGCCTGCAGGGCCTGCAGAAAAGAGACTTCCCGGCTGCTGCGATCACACCCCAAACACGGCTCCTGGCACCCCTGGAGCCAGCCCAGCCTCTCCAGCCCCGCTCCCAGCAGCCTCCACACCTCCGTCTGTCTGTCTGTCTGTCTGTCCTGCGCTGAGACCCTCTGTGCACCCAGGAGCTGGGAGCTGAAGCTGGGCTGGAGTGGGACCAGTGCCGCTGTGCAGCCCTGCCAGCGTGTCAGCCCTGCCTGCCCTGCCCGTCCTGCCTGCTGCTGTAACCAGGCTGAGGTCAACTTCCCTTTCCTCTTCCCTGACACAATGCTCGCACACAGGGAAGAGCTTGATTCTCCCGTCTAGAATCAGAGGATGGGTTGGGTTGGAGGGACCTCAAAAATCATCTAGTTCCAACCCCCTGCCATGGCAGGGACACCTCCCACTAGACCAGGTTGCTCAAGGCCCCGTCCAACCTGGCCTTGAACACCTCCAGGGATGGAGCATCCACAGCCCCCCTGGGCAACCTGCGCCAGTGTCTCACCACCCTCAGAGTGAAGATTTTTTTCCTTATATCTAATATCAATCCATTCTCAGTCTGAACCCATTACCGCTCATCCTATCACTACACCCCATGATAAAGAGTCCCTCTCCATCTTTCCTGTAGACCCCCTTTTAAGTATTGAAAGGCCACCAGAAGGTCTCCCTGGAGCCTTCTCTTCTCCAGGCTGAACAAGCCCAACTCTCCCAGCCTGGCCTCCCAGCAGAGGGCTTCCAGCCCTCCCATCATTGCTGGGGCCTCTTCTGGCCCTGCTCCACCAGGTCCATGTCTCTGCTGTGCTGAGGACTCCAGAGCTGCCCCAGCACTGCAGGGGGGTCTCCCCAGAGCGGAGCAGAGGGGCAGGATCCCCTCCCTGCCCTGCTGCCCACGCTGCTGGGGATGCAGCCCAGGAGGACATTGGCTGCTGGGCTGCGAGCGCACGGGGCCGGCTCAGCTCCAGCTCCTCAGCCCCAGCACCCTCAAGTCCTTCTCCACCGGGCTGCTCTCACTCCATTCTCCACCCAGCCTGTAGCTGTGCTTGGGATTGTCCCAACCCATGGGCAGGACCTTGCACTTGGCCTTACACTGACGTGTACTGGAAGGTACAGAGATCTTGCTGTGCATGTGAGCAAAAGGTTGGCAGCACTTTGTCCTCCTTCATCTCCCCAACCATCTGCCGGGCAGGGCAGTGCCACTGACTCAACCACTGGGTGGGGAATTGGAGACCTAGAGGTGGGGGACTGGAGACCCAGAGATGGGGCTTCAGCTGCCTGAGGTGACCCAGGGATTTGGAGCTGCTGCAAGGAGCAGGCTCAAAGGCTGAGCCAGGTGTGCAGTGAGGAGGGTGACTTCTGCTTCTTGTCCCCATGTGGGAGCAGGATGGAGAATTACAGAAGTGTTGCTGGAGAGAGGCCTGTGGAGACCGCCCAAGCTGCAGCTGACCTTCCTTATATCATTTACCACCACCAAAAAGTATTTTGTGTTGTTGCCTTTGTAGCAACACTGGGTTGTTGTTAGATCCTCCTTAAGCTCCTCTTGGTCACACTCAACCAGCCTGCCTCCTTCAGAATCTTCCTGTAGGACTCTGTTGCTTAAATGTCTTGAGGCTTATGCAGGTCTGGTCCTCAGAAGTATCAAGGCCTCTCCAGGTTGGAGCTCTGCTACTTGTGTTGGCTGCTCACATTATTTTGGGGTTATCTGCAAATTTGCAGATCAAGAGACCTCTTAATCATGCCTCATCAGACACATTTCAGGAAAGATGAGAGAGAAGTAGAAGCATTTATAGCCTGCCAAGGAATTGTGTGGTAGCTTAGGTTGGTGCTCAGGTGTTTGCCCTGCACATGAGCCTCTGTCTCTGGGGCTGCTGATTTCCAAGCCTCTGTGACTATACATAGAATCATATCACAGAGTGGTTTGCGTTAAAGGGACCTCAAAGATCATCCTGGAGGAAACTGAGATGCCGTAGTACAGGAGGAACCTGTGAGCAGCTGGCCAGGCAAGGCACCAGCTGATGATGTACGAGGGACATTGTGCTAGAGCCCACTGTGTGCTGCTATCAGGGCTCAGCTCCTGCCCTTTGGGCAGTCCTGTACCCCGGGTTTAGGGACTATACCCCTGCCCTGTGGTGGCAGAAGTGGATGAGATGTTCAAGGAGGAGAAGCTGGAATGGTTTCCAGCTGGGGTGACAATCTGTGCACTCTCCAGTACCCGGGATCGGTCACTCTGGCCATTGCTGCGTTGCCCTGTCAAGGGGTAACAGCAGGGCTGGGATCTGACGAGGTGCCGGTGCCGTGGGTGCCTCTGCAAGTCCCGTCTCCCACCGTTGTCCCACCTCCTCCCTGTTCCTGGCACAGAAGGAGTTCTGCAGCTCCTGGCTGGCAGGAGCAACAGTCCCCAGGAAGCAGCTGATGCAGTTGGGACAGGACAAGGGGGCGTCGTTTTAAACTCTGGGAGATTTACAGTAGAGAGAAGGAAGAAATGTTTGACACTGAGGGTGCTGAGCCCCTGTCCCAGGTTGCCCAGAGAGGTGGTCGCTGCCCCATCCCTGGAACCATTGCAGGTGAGGTTGGCCGGGGCTCTGAGCAACCTGCTCTAGTTGCAGATGTCCCTGCTCCCTGCAGGGGGTTGGACCAGATGAGCTTGAAAGGTCCCTTCCCACCCAACGATGATTCTGGGTGCTATAACGATGGGTCCTGTGGGCATCCCGAGTTCTGCTAATTCTGCTAATTGCCAACCCTGCGAATCAGTGCAAACAGCAAACATCCACGGGTGGTCTCTGCGTGTGCAGGTGTGGGACGGCTCCTGGAGCACTGCTGGTGGGTGCCTGCTCCGGCTGCCTCGCTCTGTCCCCTCCCTGCCTCCTGCCCTGCCTGACCTCCTGCCCCGACACTGTTTCTCCTTGTGCTTTTTCTGCAGGATGCCAAACTGGGGAGGAGGAAAGAAGTGTGGTGTCTGCCAGAAGGCCGTGTACTTTGCAGAGGAGGTGCAATGTGAAGGCAGCAGCTTCCACAAGTCCTGCTTCTTGTGCAGTGAGTACCAGCCCTTCCCTCACCCCCCCGCCCTGCTTCCTGGCTCTCCTCCAGCTGGGTGCGCTGTCATGTCCTGTTTATGGGCCTTGTAAATGCTCATGAGGGTTTCTCGACACACAGCCCAGCTGTAGAAGCTCTCTGGCAGGATTTCTGCTTTCCTCCAGACTCAGAAGTTAGTTCTGCTGAAGGAACACAAATCATCCTGGGACACCTGGGGCTGTCCAGGCTGTCAGGGCTGACCTCAGCCAGCACTCATGCAAAGCCTTGGTCTGTCCCTACACCTGGGAAAGGCTAGACTGAGTCCTCTGGACTATCTCCAGATGGTTGAGGTTGGAGCATGAGACTGGGACTCTCCAAACAGTGGTGGCGGGAGGTGGCACATCCCATGCAATGCTCTGAGGTGATGTTAAGTTTAGTCTTCTAAGTGGCTTTGTCACACTAAGAAGGTGGTTTGGCCCTGGGAACTGGCATGTGATCTGTCCCTGGGTCCCAGGAGATGTTGGCAAAAAGATGTGGTGCTGTCCTGGCCCTTCTACCACTGGAAGGTCTGCTGTGAAGTGCTAAAGTGTCACCTCCAGCCTGCTGCAAACCTGCTGTTGAGGGGGGTGTCTCTGTTGTATGTTTGGACCCAAGTGTCCCCTCCAGGAAGGGCAGCAGAAGAGGATGTGGCTGTGGGTTAACTCCATGCAGAGATCCCTTCCTCCGCCTGCTCTGCAGGATCCTGCAAGTACTCTTGGTTCATGCTGCAGGTCCCCAGATGCCTGTCCCCTCCCTTGGGGACACCAGGGCAGCAGTGCAGGCACAGTGTTCTACCAGAGTTCCCTCCCTGCCCTTGAAGACCATCGCATATCAGAACTAGTGATTCTCAGGTGCTAACAGGAGCGCTCACGTTGCCCGTCCTCACTGATGGCTCATGGACACATTGCATCTGACACAGAGCAGCAGGAGTAGACGTGCCTCTTCAGAGCTGCCTGTGCCAGCAGGCCCCATGAGGTCTAACATTTTCTCAGCTGTCCCTGTACCCCGTTCCCAGTCCCACCATCCCCCTGCAGCAGGGAGCACAGATGGACAACAAGCAGAGCTGGGCTCTATAAACAGGCACGCAGCTTGGACTAATCTCAGTAGACCTGTTCCAGCAGGGAAATACCAGTGTCCTCATGGGGCTGATCCTTGCTGAGCTCCTGTGTCCACCTGGCACAGATCCTGGATACTCCTTGGCCAGCCTGCCCGGGATGTGGCGTGCACGGATGGATGCAGATGTGAGAGGGACAGGCTGCTGCCGGTCTCTGCTCCCTGCGCAGCGTGAAGAGTGGCCAGTGTGGCCAGTAGCTCCAGTATGTGGGAGTTCCCAGGCTGGAAGCCTTGCTTTGGCAGAGAGGAGTAAGAAGGGAGGTTGTGGAGCGGCTTTCCCCGGTTGGGCAGCAGGGTGAGAGGCTGTGTCCTTACTGCAGCAGCAGGAAGTTGTGTTTCCTCTGCAGCCCCAGATAAGGAGGGTGGGGAATGTTACCCTCATCTTGCTCGTAAGGGCACGAGTCTGGTGAGGAGTGGCTGAGGGACCTGGGGTTGCTGAGTCCTGAAAAAAGGAGGCTCAGGGGAGACCTTCTCGCTCTCCACAACTCCCTGAAAGGAGGTTGGAGCCAGGTGGGGTCGGGCTCTTCTCCCAAGGAACAAGTGACAGGACAAGAGGAACCAGCCTCAAGTTGCACCAGGGGAGGCTGAGGTTGGACATGAGGAACAATTTCTTCCCCTACAGGGCTGTGAAGGGCTGTCCCAGGCTGGGCAGGGCAGTGGTGGAGTCCCCATCCCTGGAGGGGTTTCCAAGCCATGGAGATGTGGTGCCGAGGGACAGGGTTTAGTGGTGCCCTGGCAGAGCTGGGTTAACAGCTGGACTCAATGATCTTAAAGGTCTTCTGCAAGCTAAATGATTCCATGATCTCCTCCCCACCACTGGCTTTTACCATCTGAGTCCATATCAATGGAAGACCTCACTATGGGGCCTGAGATCCCATTGCACGGCTTCTGCCCTTCCCTGCCACCCCTGTGCGCACGGATTGCTACGGAAAGCTTCTGCTGTGTCATGCTGGCACCCAGAGCTTGAGGCAGGCCCCCAGGAGCTGCAAAATCAGGCAAAAGGCATCACTTTGAGAAGGGAACACACAGCCAAAGTGTGGTAGAAGATCATCCCACGACTGCTTGTGGAAGCAAGTCACCAGGGAGTCATCCAGAGCTGCCTGCAGCCAGGGCTCCTGTCCCTGCCCTTTGCAGAAGTCACAGTCACTCTCCCCATGTGCCCCAGTAGTTTTGCCTGTCCTGGCTGGGGGTTCCCCAGTCCCGACCGTGCCCCACATGCCAGCGCCCAGTGCTGCCAGCTGTCCCCAGTGCCCTGCCGCAAGCCTTGGGTGATGCTGAGCTGCACCCAGCTCCGCATTCTCAGCCTGTTCCCCAGCGCTGCGTTCCAGCCTCGTCAGGGAACTCAAAGCCATTATCTTTAGGGAAGAAAAAATGAATACTTTGACTTAATCTGCCAAAAAGATAATAAAGGAGCCAAACCCTCCACAGTGTGTTAGGACTGGAGATGGGCTCGGGGAGTGACTTGGTGATTGACCCGGTGGCATCGATCCAACTGAGACAATAATACACGGCAGAAATGTGCTGTAATGAGCCCGTTTGGCCTCTGAGGTAGCAGCTCCTCTCTAATGGTTTTATGGAGCTGCTCTTAGAAAAACAAAGGGTCCTTAACTCATGAGTGCGGTGCGCTGGAATTTCTGCAATGCAGAAAGCCGGGAGCTGGGGGCTGATTTCTAGGAAGCAGGCAGGGAGGGAATTTTTCTGCTGCCTCTCAAAGCGTCTGTTGCTAGTACAGATGAGGGGCTGTGAAAGCTTAGGTTAGAGCTTTAAATCCACCCAGCGTGGTGGGAGAGAAAGGTGTCGCGTTCATTCACTCCCACCCCTTGGACAAAGCTCTTTAAACATGACAGTAAAAGTACCCAAAGTCCCCTCCTGGAAGGTCTAAATCATAGAATCATGAAGGTTGGAAAAGACCTCTAGGATCATCAAGTCCAACCTTCGTCCAACATCTCCCTGACCCCTAGACCATGTCCCATAATGCCACTTCTACTTGTTTTCTGAACACCTCCAGAGATGGTGACTCCACCACTGCCCTGGGCAGCCTGGGCCAGTGCCTGACCAGTCTTTCAGTAAAGAATTTCTTTCTGATATCCAGCCTGAACCTCTCCTGGCACAACCTGAGGCCATTACTCCAGGGTAGTGCGGAGACAACCTCAACACCAGCCCATTGGCAGCTATGGGACCGGTTAACCAGAGCCGGTCTTTCCCAACAGGGATGTGTTCTCCATTGTGGTGGGACAAGGGAGCCCGTAGCCAGGAGAGGACCCTGTCAGATCCTCCTTAGATGGCAGGAGACGTTTCCCTTTCCACCTCCTTCTCCCAGCAGCAGCACGCGGGGTTCTCCGTGGCCCCGGAGGAGAAGCACCATATTTAGTAATTGGGTTGAGGAAGGCTCCTCTGGGCCCTGCGTTCTGTGCCGTGGTTTGAGCTGCTCCAAGAGGAGAGCTCTGCTGTGTTTGCATTCCTGCGATATTGGTAAAGGCCAAGAAACTGTTCTGCTGGTGAGGAGGTCAGCGGGCTGCTGGAAGCCTTGACATTTAAGGCATATAAGCGGGGTGGGGAAGGCTGTGTGGCAGCTGTAACAGGATCTGTTTTGGGGCTGGCTGCCAGCTCTGTGGACTCTGCCCCGGGCGTCTGGATCCTGCACCGGGGCAGGTAAACACGGGAGATCACGGCGAGCCCGTTTGGGTGCTGCTCGCCTCCCGCTCTGGCTTGCTGGGGCTGCATGTTCCAGGAAGGGTTTGGAAGCTGCGATGGAGGCTGAGATCAGAACTGGGATAGGAGTCAAGAAAACCTAAAATTCGGGAGAAGAATCTGTGTGGCCTGAGCCCAGCACCAAGCTCAAGCTTTGCATGGGCTCAGTTGGGTGAACGAGCCTGGCTGCTCTGTCCTCTTGTCCCATCTCATGTCTCATATTGATCCCCAACGCTCGAGCACCCAGCTGAGTTGGTGTTCCTCACCTGAGACCACCCTATGCACACATTATGGCATGGCCCAGGGGCAGCGTGTTAGCAGGAACTCTTCCACCGTGATCTCAACTTGAAGAGAAACTTCTTTACCATGAGGGTGACAGAACCTGGCCCAGGCTGCCCAGAGAGGTGGTGGAGTCTCCTTCTCTGGAGACATTCCAAACCTGCCTGGACACCTTCCTGTGTGACCTGCCCTACGTGAATCTGCTCTGGCAGGGGGTTTGGACTGGATGATCTCTAGAGGTCCCTTCCAACCCCCACCATTCTGTGATTCTGTGATTCTGTGATTCTGTGATTCTGTGATTCTGTGATTCTGGGTTCTGGAGAGGCAACTGTGCACAACGGAGTAAGGTGCCAAAAAGGTGCCTCCAGTGCATCAGCGGTGGCAGTGGCTGCGGGTCTGCTTGCAGTCTGTCCAAACACGAGGAAAAATCAATTTACTTACGTCCCCTTCCCCTGCGCGTTGGTCGCTGCGGATTTGCAGCAGACTCGGAGCGTGGCAGAGCTGCGTGGTGCAGAGATGTCCACCCCTGTGCTTGTGAATCCTGCAGTGGTGGTAGGGAAATCTCACACCCTCCCTGGTTTTAAGTGTGTCTCCAGGATACCAGCATCAAGAGGGTTAACAGAGCTTCTTCTTAGTATCAACCTTGTAGCTTTGGTGGTTGCTTCCTTTTAAAGCCAGACAATGTGCTTGTTGTGATCCTTATCTCTGGCTGCTTTGCATGGCTCTGTTTGGTACTCCTTGAAAGCTGAGCTCTCCTATCCCTTGTGAGGACTTGTTGTCTCCAGCTAATTAGGGAGCTCTGGAGGAGCAGGCTAATGGCTCGGCTCTCCCCTCTTTTCTAGTGGTCTGTAAGAAGAACTTGGACAGCACCACTGTTGCTGTGCATGGAGAGGAGATCTACTGCAAGTCCTGCTATGGCAAGAAGTACGGCCCCAAGGGCTACGGCTATGGGCAGGGAGCAGGGACCCTGAGCACTGACAAGGGCGAGTCTCTGGGAATCAAATATGAAGAGTGAGTTTAAGTCTTGTTTTCAAAGCTGGGGCTGTTGTGGGCACCATCTCCCCCACATCTGTTGGCTTGTGAGCTTGGCTGTGTAGCCAGTGCTGAATCTCCAGCAGTGTCTAATGTGGAGAGTGCTGTGGGTGCCTTTCTGCTCCTCAGGGGAAACCCGTGAACTCTGTTTGCAGGGTGGGATGGGGCTTGATGGGACATGTCCCCATTGCCGGAGCACGCTGCCCATCCCCTCCTGGCACAGAGCCGCTGTGAGGCTGAGGTTTCCATGGGGCTCCATACCTTGTGCCTAAATCTCTGGGCCCTTCAAAACTAGGTTGAGATTTGTGATCTCCTAGCTCTTCCCTTCTCCACCTTGCTTGTGCAGCCCTGATCATGAACTCCCTCCCACCCACAGGGGCCAGCCCCACCGACCCACCAACCCTAATGCATCCAGAATGGCCCAGAAAGTCGGAGGTTCTGATGGGTGCCCTCGCTGCGGTCAGGCAGTGTACGCAGCCGAGAAGGTGATTGGAGCTGGAAAGGTAAGAAGGGGATGCAGTTGATGGGGCACACATATATCAGGAGTTGCTATGTGGCAGGGAAACCTTCAGTGAAGGTCTTGACCTGACCCAGAGGCTGCTGCAGGCTGGACTGCCAGTGCCTCCAGCCAGGGCTGGGCTTGGGGTCCGGTGGCCAAGCTCATTTGGAAGCCTGGCACCGAAAGGAGATCTTGGCATGTCTGGAAACCAGGTTCTCCAGGCTGCATCGCTCTTACATACTTGTAGATGGGAGAGAAATAAATTTTATACTAAATATTCAGAGCACTGCTCAGCAGAGGTCACAGTGGACATCCCTGCTGCTAGACATGTTGAGAGGATGAGCAGTGGTGTGGGCCATGGCCACTGCCACCGCTGTCTGAGCAGGTGCAGCATCCAACGAGCCTTCCCCACCCTCTCCTGCAGGCTGGGAGGCTGCAGCTCCAATTCAGGGAATAAATTCCAGCGGTCAGAGCTGTCCATAGGCAGGGCAAGGTGGTTGGAGGTGTGGGCATGGGCCTGGTGCATCTCTCTTGGACTGTTCTGCTGGTGGACTGGGTCTGCTCAGGGTCAGATGTAAAGGACACCCTCAACAGCCGTGGTACGTCCTATGTCAAGTTCATCACTTCACCAGAATCCTTTGGATCCCGAGCTGTAGCCTCATCCTAGCCCAGCTCTGGGAAGCCCTCTGTAAGACGTGGGCACACCTTCTGCTCTGTCAGCCCTGGGACCCTGGGTGAGGTCCCTGCCCTGAAGCAACCTTCCCTCTGAGGTCAGGTACATGTGCAGAGGTTGCCAAGGCAGCCGGGCCAGGATGTTGTCTTTGTGCCGCAGGGGACGGGATGGCTGTGCTGGGAAAGCCTCACTGGTGACGTTGGGTCACCCCCTGACCCCTGCTCTGCTCTGTCCTCCCCGGGGGTTTCTGTGTTTGTCCTACGTCCCCAGAGCGAGGAAAGGAGGCATCTGGTCAACAAAAGGGCCCCCCAGCATCATCGTACCCTAGCTGGTGGTGCAGGGATTTGTGATGGACACCTTGAGGGTCAGCCTAGGGTCAGGAGCCAAGCTTAATCTTAAAATCATGAGCTGGGCTTCCTGGTAGGCTTCTGGCCTCAATGTTTACGGGGACCCAAAGTTGGCAAAGAAACTACGCTCAAGCAAACCCGGAGAGGATTCCAGAGCATGTATTTCATGTGCTAATGTTTGCTGGATGACTCCATCTGCTACCTCCTCCTCCTCCAGCTCCCTAATTTCGCATTTTCTTCCAAAAAAGGTTTCGTGTTTTCCAAAGTGTTTATTTAAATTCCTCAGTGAGCAGCTCTGGCCACTCTAGGTCTGCCCGAAGGCTGTGAGCTCATTTATCCCAGAGGACCGGCGCAGTGGTGGGGGGTGTTTATTTTTAAACGCTGGCTGATTCCTGCATTCTTCATGTCTGTTTGCTGCCTTCCTTGGAGCTGTGGTGGTGTCGGGGCAGGTATCCCAGCCCTGCTGCCACCCCCTAGGATGACACACAGCAGATCTCAGCTGGATAACTCAGGGGTTTCAGGGGGAACACTCTCCAAAGAGGGGGGTGACTGCTCCTTACAAATTATTGTACAGATGACTTTGGTGAGTGGGGCGAAAGCTCTCTGAAACCAGCTCAGCACAGGAGCAGTGACCACACCTGGTCTTTCCTCTCTGTCTCCCCCCGGGGCTGGGAGCATTGCTCCTTCCAGAGAAAGCTTTCACCTGTTCAGACCTCTTTGCCCATTGACCCACTTGGGGCCAGAGACGGAAAAGTGACCCTGTTTGGTAGCCAGAGTTTTGCTGGGTGTTGTCTGACTGGGCTCTGCTCCTGTCCCGCAGTCCTGGCACAAGTCCTGCTTCCGCTGTGCCAAGTGTGGCAAAAGCCTGGAGTCCACCACCCTGGCAGACAAAGATGGGGAGATCTACTGCAAAGGTGAGTGCCACCTTCCCTGCTGGACTCCCATGCGGGAAGCCAGGGTGGGGCTGAGGTCTGGGGAGGTGGTGGCCCTAGCAGCTATGATGGGGACCAGTTATGGAGATGGGGGATTTCCCACTGTGCCTGGGGCCTCTCTGTTTGCCCAACAAATACGGCAAACCCTGTCCTCTTTAGGCATTGCCTGCTTCAGGAGGAGGACATGCTCATGCTCAGCTGCTGGCTTACCCATCTCTCCCTTCCTGTCCTCTGCAGGTTGCTATGCCAAGAACTTCGGTCCCAAGGGCTTTGGCTTTGGGCAAGGCGCCGGAGCACTCGTCCACTCTCAGTGAGGCACCAGGAGCCAGGCTCTCCACTTGTTCAGGGCTTCTCCGTACCAGCCAGTGCCTCCCAACCCTTCCCGCGCCCATGGTGAGCATCCTCACCATCAATAGCCACCCGCTGCTTCACAGCATGAGCCCCTTCGTCCCTGCCCTGACCCAGCATGCCCTGAAGCTGGGGAAGCCCCAGCATGGTCCTCATGGGGTCCTGCTGGTGTGGGTGCTGGCGGGGAGACAGCTCACACCCGCCTGCAGCGAGGCCCGTGCGCCCAAAGCGTTCTGCTCTGCGCTGCCCATCCCGGGCGGCGTGCTCAGCCGTGCCATGCCGTGCCACCGAGCAAGCAATAAACATCAAAGCTGACCCGCGACTGGCCTTCCCGTAGGGTTCATTCCCCAGCAGGGGCTGAAGAGATGCATGGGGTGACCAGAGCTGGTGGTCAGCAGGTACAGGGAGGATGGGAAATGTTTGCAATCGTAGCTTGCAATTAGGGCTCCAAGGCAGGAACTGCTTGGTGCAATTTGACATAGAATGGAATCATAGAATCATTTAGTTTGGAAAAGACCTCCAGGATCATCAAGTCCAACCTTCATCCCAACATCTCCCTGACCCCTAAACCATGTCCTGAAGTGCCACATCTACTTGTTTTCTGAATACCTCCAGGGATGGTGACTCCACCACTGCCCTGGGCAGCCTGTTCCAATGCCTGACCACTCTTTCAGTGAAAAACTTCTTCCTGATATCAAATCTAAACCTCCCCTGGCGCAACTTGAGGCCATTTCCTCTTTTCCTGTCTTTAGTTACTTGGGAGAAGAGACCAGCACCAGCCTCACTACAACCTCCTTTTAGGTAGTTGTAAAGAGCAATGAGGTCTCCTCTCAGCCTCCTCTTCTTCAGACTAAACAATCCCAGTTCCCTCAGCCACTCCTCATAAGACATGTTCTCCAGACCCCTCACCAGCTTCGCTGCCCTTCTCTGCACCCGATCCAGCACCTCAATGTCCTTCTCATTCTGTGGTACCTAAAATGACACAGTGCTCAAGGTGCAGTCCCACCAGTGCTGAGTCCAGGGGCACGATCACCTCCCTACTCCTGCTGGTCACACCGTTTCTGATCCAGGCCAGGATGCTGGTGGGCTTGTTGGCCACCTGGGCACACTGCTGGCTCATGTTCAGACGTCTGTCCACCAGCATCACCAGGTCCTTCTCCTCCAGGCAGCTTTCCAGCCACTCTTCCCCAAGCCTGGAGTATTGCCGGGGGTTGCTCCTGGCCCCTCTGTGGCTGGTGGAGCTCTGCTGGGCCAGGCTCTCTGCTGCTCCCACCATCAAAAACCATCTCAATGGCAGTGGTTGATGCTGGAAGGCTGAGGACAGACCTTCTGGGTGTGTTGGCAGCACAACCCATGTGCACGCCCTATTGAAAGCCCTATCACTGCTTGTCCATGGCCACTCTCCAAACAGGCGTGCCCAGCAGTGCTGGATAATTAACAACTTTTCACCTACTCCCTGGATCTTTAGCAGCACCGTGGATCATCCAGCCGTCAGCCTGGCAGCTTCCCAGCTTTAATTCGTTTTCATCTAAACTCTCTTCTTTCTTTCTGTGCTTCTCTCGTTTGACCGGTGTGACGTGCCCGCAAGACCAGCCTCCCTGCAGCGCAGCGTTAGGAACTCCATGGGGAGTTCGGTTTGGGGATTTTTTTAAAGTTACAAACATTGTGGTTGAGCACATGAGGTGGGTAATGTTTTGAGAAGCGCAACAGAGGCAGAAATCCTTTTGTGGGGCAGGACTTGCGCTGCTTTATCAACTTAAGCGCTTTCTCCCCTTCATCACACCCTCGGTTTTTACCGAATGTTTTTGAAGCTGAGATCATAGAATCATTTTGGTTGGAGGAGACCTTTAAGATCATCAAGTCCAACTGTTAAGCCAGCACTGCCAGAGCACCGCTAAACCTGATGAGGAGTAAGCTCTGTAAACATCTCTAAATGAGTGTGATGGGCCCCATAGAGGCCATTTGCTCCTGGAGGCCTGATCAAAGCCAGGAGAAGATGCTGGATTTAGGTATCAAGGGGTCACAGAAAGATGTAGGGTGGAAGGGCCCTGCAGAGATCTCAAATCCAAGCTCCTGCTTAATGAGGGCTGGCTCCAAAGATCAGGTTGATGAGATGCTTGGTGTCCAGTCGGCACCACCTCCAGGGATGGAAGTCCCACTGCTACAGGTCTTGTCACAACGTTGCACCATACCTCCAGAGAAGGTTATTATCCTTATGTGCATCAGTTTCTCTTGTGGCGTCTGTGCTTGTTGTCTCTTGTCCTCTTGCCATGCACTGCTGTGTCTCCCTTCTCCACAACCCTTCTCTAGGTAGTGGAAAACTGAAGTTTGGTCACCCTAAGCCCTCTCTTCTCGAGGCTGGTGGGTCTCTGCTGAGCTTTCAGCCCCAAAGGTCCCAAGTGACAGCATGGGCAGTGTCTTGGGACAGGGACCTTGCCCTGGGGGTTTGCAGCTGGAGCTGCGTGCCTCCTGAAGTTACACAGTTCACCTGAGAATGGCCGAGGTAGTGACAGGGACCAACATCCACTGCGTGGGCAGAGGCTGTGGGCACGGGGAGGCCAGGACAGGCATCACTGGGGCTCCATGTCCAGACCGAGGGCTTGAGGGGGGCTGGAGGAGGTGGTGGGGCCCAGGAGAAGTGGGGCGGGATTAGAGGTGCTTTTTGGGCATCCCCTGTCCAAACTGCGCTGGGAGAGCTGTGACCATCTGCTACCCTCTGCTGGTTACTGCTCCTGAGCACGGGCACGGCCGGCGCTGGTCAACCTGACGTGTCTGGACACCTGCACTCAAGCGTTGACCAACTCCCTTGAGAGGCAGCAGAGCCACGTTGCACCAGCAGCGCCCATCCCTGCCTGCTGGCAGCATGGGGGGCCTGCCAGCCCTTGGAAAAGGGGCCCGGGGACCCAAACCTGCCTCCAAAGAGATGAAGCAAAGGCTTGGCTCGTGGCTGAGCACCTCGCAGCCTGGAGGTTGGTGGTGTTGGTACCAGTCTAAGGGGTCAGACTGGAGGCCTCTGAGGCCAGTTGTGCTGGGGGACCTTGTGGCAGGGGATGCCACACTGCCACCGGCCATGGGAGCTTTGTGGGAATGTCATCCCATGGCTGCTGAGCCAGCCCGGGACAGGACTCCCCCCAGCCCTGTTACCTGCCTGTGATGGACGAACCTTCTGCCTGGTGGGTCTGGGAATGGCCAGGTGGGGAGAGGAGTGGAGAAAGGCTGCCTCAGAGCTCCTTTACATCCATGGCTCTGGGAAAATGACCTTCCCTTGGTGGCTGGAGCCTGGAGAGGCAGGGAGCAGTGGAGCTGGGGCCTTGGGAATGGTGGGGTTGGCAGCCCTTGGCTCTCCCCAGGGTGGTGAGGAAGGAGATTGGGCTGGCTGCTGGACCAAAAGTGCCTGTGGACATCCCAGCTCGCCAGAGCAGAGCTGGGAGCGACAGTCCTGAGGCTCCTCACCCCCACAATTCCAGGGCTCAGCATCCCTGGAGCTGAGCTTTACCTGTGCGTGGGAAAACAGCCTTGTATGTTCCTTTGGGCAGGAAGCTGCTCTGCTCCTCCCGAAAGTTCTGGGGTGCTTGGGGTGACCTCTGCGGCTGCGCTGGCCCCCCTGGCAGTGCCCAGCCCTGTGCTGGTGGCGAAGGCCGCGGGGCAGCTGGGGCCGCCTGACGTCAGGAAACCGGGTCTGCTGGGACAGCGGGATCTCTGCCAGCGTGGCGAGGTTGGCCCCGGGGAGCACCAACCAGTTCCTGGCTCTGGCAGCCGCTGCCCTGCCCTGTTAATGAAGGATAATTGGGTGCATCTCATCAGTGCTGCAGACTGGGCCCCCGGCCACGCTGCCCGCAGGCGATGCCCCCGGCAGGGACTGGCGATGGAGGGGCTGGGGCAAGAGGGGCTCCAGCTGGGGCACTGGAGGGGTTGGGGTCTGCAGAGGCACGAGCAGGGCAGTTCGGGGGATGAGCGCCAGGGCAGGGCCACGTGCCAGGGAGCCGTGGGACAGCCCATGCGCTGCCAGCCCCAGACAGTGACCCCGGTGTGGCCTGGGGGGGGGAATTTTCTCCCTTCCAGAGCTCACCTGGGACCTGCACCCTCAGCATCTCTGGGGACACATCCAGCTGCCCAGCAGGCTGTAACCGTCACTGCCTCTGGCCAGCATGGAGGCCCCAGATGTCCCCAGCATGGCACAGCTCCGCAAACTCCTCAGTGCCAGGCGCTGGCACAGGAACAGATGAAGCTGCGGTGGCCAGGAACGGGCCGGGCTGGAACGGGGACGGGTGTTTGGCTGCAGGGGAGGGTGGATGCAGGCGGGACAGGGCTGTGCTGTGCTGCCATGGCCCTGCTCTAGGGGTGCATCTTCCCCCTGCATGGGTCGCACGGGGCTGGGGGCTGCTGCTTCTCACTGTGGGATGGGCTGGGGGCTTCAAATCCCTGTCACAGGGGATTGGGGGACAGGAGGTCTGTGTGCTGAGCGCTGGGCCAGCACCCTTGGGTGCAGGGTCGGGTGTGTGTCAAGGGCATCAACTGTCCCCATTGCGGGACAGGCCTGCACAGCCATCTTGGAGTGGTGACCCCAGACATCTCCTGTCTGCATGTGTCCCTCCTTCCTAGGACCCAGGAGTCCCCACAGCCCCCTGCCCCTGCTGGCACCACAGCCCATCATCCTCTGCCCTGGCTGCAACTGCACCCTGTAGCCCCTTTGGGGCTGGCACTGCACCCCACAGCCCCCACCCCAGCCAGCACTGCACCCTAGAGCCCCTTTGGAGCTGGCACAGCACCCAGAGCCCCTCCCTCAGCCCGTGCTGTGCCCCACAGTCCCCTCTGCAAGTAAGAATGCCCCCTGTAACCCTGTGCCAGCTGGCACTGCCCCCCCCCCCCAAACATCTGACACGGCAACCCCAACAGCTGGCGCTGCAACTCCAACATCTGTCACTGCACCCCCCCCCAAACATCTGGCACTGCCCCCAACAGCTGACACTGCAACCCCCCCCTCCACATCTGGCACTGCCCTCCAACATCTGGCACTGCCCCCCATGCCCAGGCTGCCGTGCAGAGATCTCCAAGCCCTGCCCAACCCCGCTGCCCCGCAGCCCCATGCCCACACCCCACCATTCACCGCAGCCCCTGGGGCACCGCCTGCCTGAGGGCACCCCGAAAGCTGCTCCCGGGTGCAGCGAGGCTGTGCCAGGCCCGGCTTCGCCTGGGCGTGAAGGGTGCTGGAGGCAGGAGGGGCCCGGCGAGGCGGGGAGGAATGCGAGTGGGAGAGCAGCCGGGCATGTAGCGACAGCTCCTGGGGTGCGCAGCGCTGGGATCCCACACGCGGCACCGGGCAGGGAGCAGAGCCCCGGCAACAGGGCATGGGGCACCCCATCGCCCACCCCCTCTGAGAGCCAGGGAGCACAGGGCAGCAAGTTCCCTGGGGGCAGCTTGGCTGCTGGGGGGTCCTGGCCTTGGGGAGCTCGACTCCAACGTGGAGGGGCTGGAAATCCCCCAGTGGCTGATGCTCGATTGCACCGGCACGAGGTGCTGAGGATCTTGGGGGCTGAGGAGCCACTATGACCCCCGAGAAGGTGCTGAGAGAAGGAGTGCTGGAGAAGCGGAGCGGGGGGCTGCTACAGCTGTGGAAGAAGAAGCGGTGCCTGCTGACAGAGAAGGGGCTGCAGCTCTTTGAGCCCAAGGGCTCGCGGCGCAAGGAGCTGAGCTTCGCCCGCATGAAGGCGGTGGAGTGCGTGGAGTGGAAGGAGCGGCACATCTACTTCACAGTGGTGATGGACGACAGCCACGAGATCGACTTCCGCTGTGCTCAGGAGGACCCAGGCTGGAACGCTGAGATCACCATGGGCCTCGTCCGCTTCAAGAACCAACAGGCGATCCAGGTTGTCCGCGCCCGACACAGCTGCCGAGCAGGTACCGGAACCCGCACTGTGCCGCAGATTGGGGGCAGGACACACCAGAGGATGAGGTCCCATCTCTGAGTGGTTTGGCTTCCTCATGGGAATCACAGAGGGGGTCCCATGGGTGGGGGTGGGTCTGCAGGCTGATGGTCCCGTGTCCCCCAGCACTGGTTGGGCTCTGCTTTGCACCCCACACTTGGTTTCACCTCCCCACATCCCTGGAGAGGGACCTTCTAACACCTTCCCTCTGTCTGGGGTGACCCCAAGGGATATGGGGCTCTTGGCCATCTTGCATGTGGGATGGGGGGCGAGGACTGTGGCTGGCTCCACTCCCCAGCTCCCCATGGGGCTGGATCCTGCCCCACGTCCCAGCTCTGCCCAGAGAGGGGTAACAAGCTCCTTCTCTCCACAGTGGTGCAGTTCGACGCGGCCCCAGTGGGCCAGCCCGTGGCCACACAGCACCCCAGGAGCAGGATGGAGATGACCCTCGGCTCTGCGGGCGGTGGGGAGAACGGGATCCCGGTGGGCAAGTGAGGCCACCGCTGCCTGTGGCTCGGGGACAGGGACAATGGCCCCGGGGAGGCCAGTGCAGGCGCTGGCTCGCCCTGACCTGGGGCAGGACAGAGGCTCTGCGGGATCCAGGCTGGCAGAGCCATAGGGACCAAGCGACATCCCTTTGGCACGGCAAAGGACATAGTCAGGGCCACCACCTCCGGCTCTGGACGTGGCAGGAGGTGACATCCCTGCCTGGAGGCCCACCATCCTTCAGCTGACATGACCAGGACCTTGGTGGACTGGTGGGGATCCCTGAGCCTCTCCTGCAGAACAGGGGATGGGATGATGAGGTTGAGCCCGAAGGAAGCAGTGTGACGGTGAGCTCTGGGACAGATGGATGTGGCTGGGGACACAGCCCCCAGGTTGAGAAGAGGCTGGAGAGCTGCTGCTGCAGCAGGGAGCCCTCCGGGCTCCGTGCCCGGACGGCGCGGTGATGTGGCCGTGCTGCTGGAGCCTGTCCTACCCTGGGCTGCCCTTGGGCTAACGAGGGACGCTGGGGAAACCAATGGGGACCCCCCCCTTCCTGTACCAAAAGTGTCCCCAAACAGGACCTTCTGCTGCTTACCCTGGTGTTGCTTTGATTTGTGGGATCCCGCAAGGTACAGGAGAGCACAAATCCTGCACAGAGCTTTGCGGGCCATTGACACCCCCCTAAATCTACCAGCATCCCTCAGCCAGGCTCCAAAGCCACCCGCTGCCACGCCGAACCTCTCCGGTCACCCATCCCACTGTGCCTGTGTTCCCAGGGTGGTTTGTGGGCAGGTGACCCTGGAGCAGGGAAGGGATGGCTCTGCCTCAACAGGCAGCGCAGACGCCGGCGCCTCGAGCCACCGAGCTCCACAAGCTGGAGCCTGAGCCCCAGCCCTGCGGCCGGAGGTGCTGCAGATCCTTCCGGAGACTGCCGGGCTGTGTGGAAATTGGTGCCCTGTCCCCCCCATGCCCTGGTCTGCACACCAGACCCCCCCTGAGGCCCAGGGGGTCCTGTCTCCATGCCAGGGCAGCCCCGAGGTGGCTTTGGGGAGAGATGGTGGTGTGGCTGGAGCCTACTCACCATGCCAGGCTCGCGCTGGCTCTTTCTGAACAGCCTGGAAAAAAGTTGGTGGTTTTCCACCCAAGGAAGCCTGCTTGACCATTCCTGCTCCTTAGAGCTTCATTTGCTGAGGAACTCCCCTGCTTGTGAGCAGACACAAGCAGGAGGTCCAAGCTCCTGGGGGACACAGAAGGAGCTGGATCCAAACCCTGCACAGCCAGAGCTCGGCACCATCCCAGTGCTGCAGCAGGGACAGAGGGACCGAAACATGGGGGGCTCCAGGGATGGTGTGACCTGGTCCCCTGCCCTAGAGAGATCCTCTAGACATGGAGCCCTGCATGGACCAGGCCCCCAGACCAGGTGCCCACACACATTTTGGGAGGGAATGGGGTTGTCAGTGGTTGGAGGAAGATGCTGGTGCTTACAGAGCACTTCCATGGCAAGGATCTCTGTAAATGGGAGTTTCTCATAATGGGGTTCCTTGGAAATCTCCAGCTCCTGGAGTCAGAGGATTCAGTGAGGCATTCAAAGCCCTGCAACCATCCTGAGCCTGTGCCGTGACGGAGCAGCACCCTGGGGGTGGGAAGCACCCAGTGCAAAGAGTTTTCCAAAGTCTTCTGATTTTGATCCAGGTTTGGACCATCTGACTCCATGTTTTCAGGTTGTCTGCTCTCTCACTCGGTGTAAATAGATATTTTCTGTTTCCCAAGTGCCAGGAAGGAACTGCGGGAGAAAATGGTCAAGATGGGTGTGTGTAAGCACCAGACCTGGCTGTGGACGCATCCACCGTGCACCGACAGATGAGGCAGCAGAGAGGTTGCGGTACCCATGAGGTGGGGAGAAATTCAGGTGGTTAATAGAGAGGGACAGAAGGAGCCAGGCAGAGCGCTGTGTTGCTGTGCCAGGTCGAGGTATGGGGAAAACCAAGGTTTTCCATCCCCATCCTGAGCTCCTCATCACTCCACAGCCCAACACACAGCCCCTGTACCACATATCCCACAGGTCTGGGAGTTTGTTCTGCTCAAACACCCAGATGTGCCAGATCCACCCTCGGTGGGGAGGGGTTCACAGCCCAACCCTGGGAACAGGGGCCGAGGAGCCAGAGCTGAGCAGCAGCAGTGCGCGGGTGGGAGGCTGGAGCCCTCGCTGCCTGTGAGGGCTGAATTCTTCATGCAGAGGAAAAGGTCACCCAGAGACTGAAAAGCAAATAAACAACCAAGAGACTTGGCCGGACAGCGGAGCCGGGATGGGGCCGGGAGCTGGCACAGCCCCCACCACCAGTAATGTGATGCCTGCACGTTGCTGGCCAGGATGGGGCTCAGCATCGATGGGTGAAGTTGGGTAAATGGGGTGATTTTACATGAAATCTCCTGTAAGCTCAGAGAGCAACCAGGTTTGCAGGGGAAGGCAGGTGATGGGGATGGAGAAGGGCCCTGGGAGCATGGCAGGAGACTGAGCACCATGGAAGGGTTTTGAGCTCATAGAATCAGAATCATTAAGGTTGGAAAAGACCTCTAAGATCATCAAGTCCAGCCATCAACCCAACACTACCATGACCACTAGACCATGTCCTGAAGTGCCACGTCTACATAATTTTTGAACACCTTCAGGGATGGTGACTCCAGCAATGCTCTGGGCAGCCTGGGCCAGGGCTCCAGTGAATAAATGTTTCCTAATATCCAATCTAAACCTCCCCTGGTGCAACTTGAGGCCATTTCCTCTTGTCCTATCGCTGATTACTTGGGAGAAGAGACCAACACCCACTTCTCTACAACCTCCTTTCGGGTGGTTGTAGACAACAGTGAGGTCTCTCCTCAGCCTCCTCTTCTCTTTGACTATTTGAGTTAACTGTTGCACAGAGTTAGGAGGGCAAGGGACCTCCTGGGGTGCTTCCAGCCATCCCAAAGAACAGGGAGAGGACACATAGGAAGGGTTTCTGATGCACTTGGATGTGGGGAAACTGAGGCCTGGCAGGAGGTTGGTCAGCATGTGACCTTGCAGGTGGCTCCTGCTGCACAGAGGAGCTGAGTCTTGGGGACCCCTGTACTGGGGACACCAAGCAGAGCTGGGGCTGAGCACCAAGCCCTGAAATGGAGCGAGATGCCCCAGAGCTGCCAGAGTTCAAAGGCAGGAGCCTGAAAATCCGGCCCTGCTGCTCCCAGCCCCGAGGTGCCCCCACTCCATCGACCCTCCCTGTGCTGCTTGGAGGATGCCCCAGTGACAGGGCTCCTCTGCGCGGGCTGGGGGCTGCCCTGTGCCCCCACCCCTGGGGCTCTGCCAGCACCCATGGGTGCTGGGGCTGGCACCCTTTGTACAGCACCACAGGGCGAGGTCGGCTGCAGGGGAGGTGGCTGGGGGAGATTCAGGGCCTTTTTGCCACCCAAAAAAGTCCCAGAACCCAGCCCTGGCTCTGGGGTCAGTTTGGGGCTGGCTGAAACCCCCCAAGAGCCAGTGAAGGTGGTGGGGTCACACTGCTGGGATGGGGTTTGCAGTGTGATGGTGCCAATGCTTTTTGGCAGGTGAGACCGTGGGTAGCTTCTCCATCACTACGTGCCCTACAGAGAGGCTGGCAGTGCCTCACTTCTCCTGCAAACATCAGTGTAGTCCATGGGTGGGTTTTCCTTGGGTAAAAATGAAAAGAAAAGGAAACATCATGGTTGTAGCAAGCAGTATTTTTTTTGAGCTTTGAGTCAAGTGTGTGGCCTCCTTCAGATGCTCCTAAAATTATTTCATTGTTGATTATCCTTAATTATAATACCTAAATCACTGGATTTCATTTTGGAATCTAGAACCTACCTCCGTCAGTGCCAGGCTGGAGAGCTGCCCTATGCCCTGCATCAGGGGAGCAGGCAGCCAGGACATCCACACCACTGCTGCAGCGGGGTTGACCGTCTCCAATGAAGTCCTCTTGTGTTGGAGCGTAGGAAGAAATGCTGTCATCATAACCCAGAGCTTGGGATGCTGAGGGGGGTCCAGGAATGGAGTGCAGTGATTGCACATCTGCTAATTCCCATCTCCAATGTCCTGGGGTTGTGTCTTGGAGAGGGTGTCCCAGGGAGGTGGAGGACGTGGTGGGTGACGAGTGTGGTTGTGAGCAGGAGGGAAGGGGCTCACCACCTCATCTGGCACCTCATGAAGATACAAAAATAGTGGCCATGCATTGCTGGAGCTGCAGAGGGCTTGAGTGCCTCAGAGACAGACGGCAGGGCCTGGAAATACCCTGGAAACATCTAAAAAATGTCAGTGTAACTTTGCCTGGGCCTGAAATTTCGGTTTATTGGGAACAGTCTTTTTTTCTTCCCCTGTGAAATATTTTATCTTGGGCTGAAATCCAGGCTGGCTTTTAGGATATTTAAACTGACGTCGCTGCTGAACCATGTCAGCCCATTAACACGGACACAGCGGCTGATATCCTCCTCTTCTTGATAAGAGTCAACGAGATCAACCTTGGGAAGGTTTCATCTGTCACTTGGCAAAATCACAGAAAGCTTTAAGTCTTCAGTGGGTGCTCAGCTCCATTTTAATATTGTCTTTCCACTGCGCCCAAGTAGATAGTTCCTCCTCATTTCACAAAGGGTTTTCTACGTGCTGATGGCACAGGAACCCATTGGCTCTGAGTGACCCCTCCTCAGCTTTGGCACCTTCTGCAAACATCTCAAGTCTCCTCAAGCTGAGAAAAACAACTTATCCCACAATACTTCTAGGAGTGGAAAGTATTTCTCCCATTTGAGGAAAATTGTCCTGATTTTGGATCCAGCCCCACAGTTGCTTCCGCACAATTTTAACACCTTCAGCCGTGCAAAGTGAGATGGGTGAGTCATGTATGAAAAGCCTCAACACAGGCACCACCCCCAGTTACACCATGTCAAGGTGGTGTCTAGCCAGGTGGGGGTTCCCAGAGCAGGAGGCCATGGCTGGAGAAGGCTCCTGGGAACCCAGGACATAGAGCTGCAGGTCCCAAATGGATAAGAAGCCTCTGCCCCACTGAGTGGTGGGAGCTGTTGATGTCCTGGTGGGGCTGATGCAATGAGGTGAAGATCAACAGGGCAGAGACCTGAGCTGGGAGAGGTCTCTCAGCCCTATGGCGCATGTCTGGGTTCTGGCCTGGGGCCTCACTGGTTCCTGGGTTAGGCTGTGATGATCATCCAAATTCTGGTCCACTTTTCATCTCCTTGGCTGTCCCCACTGCCAGCTCTGCTTTGATGCCTCAGGGTATCACCCAAGTTTGCTAGGACTCATAGATGGAGCAGGCTGAGGAAATCCTTCACAGGGCTACAAAAAGCATCAATTGTTGGAGAGGTTGTCACCCTCTGTCACAAATTGATGGAGCAGCTGGGACTAGCTGGATCTTTTCTGACAGCTCATGAGGGATCAGAGCAGCTGGATGATTTGCATGAGAAAGACCCAGGCGGGGCCTGTGTCATCAGGACAAGTCACATGGACCTTCGCAACTTCATTGTAATGTGATGCTGCAGTCCTGAAACCTTGCAATCACCTTGCTTGTAGGAGGTCATCTCAATGTCCCCATGTCTCTGAGCTGTTCCACAGAGGGAAAACCTTCTCCCACCCCGTGGTGTCTGTGGGGCATCGTCCAACCCGGCTGGTGGGTTCCTGCCATCCACCCCAGCATCTGGGGCCTGCTCTGAGTGTGGCAGCTAAGGGGTGGGATGGACTTGTTTCAGTGTGAGGTCCCAAAGGACAACAGAGACTCAGCTGTTGTTTCTAAGCCTGTCCTGGATGCCCTGGGAAGCCCGTTGTCTTTGTGAATGCCATCAGGGTTGGTAAATGATGATGGCGCTTGAAAGAGGGCAAGAACATAATGGGTGGGTTGGCTCCAGGGCTTGGAGAGGGAAAGGGGTCCCTCCAGCACCGCTTAAAGTCTGCTTCTTCAGGGAAATGGGCTTCACTTGGGGCAACCAAACTGCTCACAGGGACTGGATACCTTGGAATTTGGAGTCCCAGCATCTCAAGGAGCCAGAGACCATTGTGGTCTCAGCACAGTTCTCCTGAAACTGGAAGGCAGGCGTGGTAGCCCCTGCCATGCTTGTGGGGCTTATGGCTAGTGATGAGGAGTCACCAACACCATCCAGGGACTCAGCACGTCCAGAGGGAGGAGAAACTGCCCATGTCCATCTAAACACATGCAAGGTTGTCTACTTGTAAGAGACCAAACGTGGGTAACCTGTAGGACTACTAGGATGTTTAGGGCTATCTCTGGACACTTGGCCCTGGGTGGGTCTGGCCTCCCCATACAGCTCTCTGGGAATTTTTTGTTGTCATCCATCCCCTCAGTGGCAATCCGTGGGGAACCCTTCACTTGAATCTGTGGCTCCCAGCAAGTGGGGGGGATGCTATTTTGGCCTCAGCACTGCTCTGCCCCACAGATTCCCAGCCTGTCCCCTTCATACCTGCCAGCAGCTCAGAGGGCTGCCCACAACCTCAGGTGTCACCTTATAAAACAACCCCTCATGCCAAGGCAACTCTTTGTGGTTTGCAAGCCAGGGATGGAGACCCAAAATGTCCTCATCATGCTAGCTGGAGAGGAGGGATGGGGAGATCCTGGGCTCCTGCCAGCCCTTCTGCTGCCGGCTGGGGCTTTGAAACCGATGCTGAAGCCTCAAATCAAGAGGTCCCTTTACCCCATCCTTCGCCTGCCCTTTCCTCCTCCTCCTCACTCCAGGTCCCAGCAGAGGATGAAACCTGAGAGTGGAGCAAATGGGAATGCAGCGCCTTTGTCACGGGCTAATTTTGGCTCCTCTGTGCTTGGAAAACAATCCCAAGGCATCTGGAGGAGCGATGCTGGAGGCATGGCCCCGAGGGGGCTTTTGCCTTATAAAGGTCTAACGGGGCTGGTATAAAGGCTTCTCCAGGGCTGCTGGCAGCAGATCTGCTGCTTCCCAGGGAAGGGGAAACACTTTTGGAGGGGTCCCTCAGGATGGTGGGTGCAGAGATGTTGTTTCTCCTGTGCTTGCTGGGGTTTGACTAGTGCAGGTCAAGCAAGGATGGGACGGCCCCTGCCATTGCCACCATCACCGACCTCGCACCAGCTTGGGGGGCTTCTGCATCACCCTCCACCAAGGTGGGTGGTGGCAGCCCCCTTGGTGTCCAGGCAGGGGGCAAGGAGCTGGAGAAGGTGGCCATGCATCCCCTGCTCTGCTCCCCACTATGGAGCTGCCCTGTGCATGCAGCTGCGTGTCCCTCCAGACCATAATAGCCTCAGGATTAAAATTCCGGGCATTGTCCCTGCTGGGCTGCACGCTGGGAGTTGTTTGCTCCTAAACTTGCCCCTAAAAATATCCCATGAACAGGTGTCGCCTGTCCCTGCGGTCCTCACTGCACGAAGCCTCCTCCCCAGGCAAGGGGCTTGGTGGGGTGCAGGGGGTGCGACAGCAGCTTTTTTCCTGCTTTTCAGGAATTTCTTGGGGAAAACATCAGGGCTTGTGAGGAGCTGGAAGTCGCTTGAGCATCCCAGCCCTCTGAGCTGTCCTGGGTGACTCTGGATGGTCCTGCTCCCCAAAGGGGGCCTGTCTCATCCTCCATCCCAACCCATCATCTGGCCTGGTGCTGTAACCCCACCTCAGCAATGGGCCCTGGACTGGCCTGGGGTGGGGGGAGGAGGTGGTTTATTCTCCAGCTCTGGGGGTTCTGGGAAGGCTCCTCAGCCAGCACTCCCCTGTGGACACCACTCTGTGCTTGCACCCTGCATGGGGACCAGCACCACACCAGCTCTCCAGGCTGCTCACACTCTGCAGCTCCCCTACAGAGACTTTCTGAAAGAAAAGATATAAAAGAAAAAAAAAGAAAACCCAGGAGATTTTCTGCAGGGAAAAAGCAGAATAGAAGATGAAAGAAAGGAAAAAGAAAAATCAGGAGATTTTCTCCAGAGAAGAATTTGCTGCAGAGAAGGAGCAGGACAGTGTTTCAGCCCCTGGTTTCTTGCATACTTGGGGCTTTTCCAGCATCTCTGTCCCTGGTTTGCATCAGAGAGGAGTGAGCTGGACGTGTCACGAAGAACACACCCCGTTGCACCTCGGTCAGCCGGTCGGGCTCGCACAGCACACATGTGTGAGTAGGATGGTGAGTGGCGAGTGCTGGCCAAGATGGGCTGATGGACATGCAAACAGCGCGGGAACGCAGCGGGGTCACGCGTGCCAGAAAACACGGGGGTGCCGACCCACGTGGGTGTCACCTTGTGCTCGGGATGGTGCCCCAGGTGTGCGCGGCACGTCGCGGGGCTGGCTGCGAACGTGAGCATGCCAGCGGGGACTGGTGCTATTTTTACTGACCACTGGCAGGCAGGCTGGGATTTCATAGCCCCCCTCCACCGGCGGCCCCGGCAGAGTGCAGCTCTCCGGGGGCCAGGCATCACCTCCCTCCCGCGCAGCCCTAAGGTAAGACCCTGTCCCGGGTGTCCCCTCCAAGCCAGGACTCTCTGGGTGTGCTGGAGGTGGGGGGACACGGGCGCGAAAGAGGCTACCGGTACATGGACATGGTGGTGTGGCAGAGAGGAGCACTGGCACATGGATTTGCCTGAATTTCTCTCTGTCTGAGGTCACTCAGATTTTTTTCTCTGCTCTTGGAGAGAGGATCAGTGGGATTGCAATGGGGAAAAATACCGCTAAAATCCCTGGGTGGGCTTTGGGAGTGAGATTTCCTTGGTTTTTCTGAAAATGGGCAAACAGGACTGTTTTAGGGAGCATTTACCAGTGTGCCGGCTCATGATCCCTGAAGGTGTTGGCTCACCATCCCTGGAGGTATTCAAAAAACATGTAGACATGGCGCTTCAGGACATGGTCTAGTGGTCATGGTAGTGTTGGGTTGATGGTTGGACTTAGAGGTCTTTTCCAGCCTCAATGAGTCTATGATTGTATGATCATTGCATGCCCATGGAGATGAGGTTCAATGCTGTGAGCAGAGCGTGTGCATTGTGTTGGCTGGGCGCATGTTCCTGGTGTGTCTCTGGTCCCCTGGGGCAGGGGACAATGTCAGGACTGGCTGTGTTTGGACTGATGGGGTTATTTCTTTTAAGGATTTCCATCATCTAATGGTTTAATGAGCTTTTTAAGCTTTTCATTGCTGGGGGCATGCAAACAGTGCAGAATTAGCTTGTCCAGCTCCTCTCATCCCCATTAGAAAGCAACATTTCTGGTGGATGCTCCGGATCCAGCTGAAGCCCAAAAGTTCCTGCGTGAGATTGCTGGGGATGTCTTAGCAGCGCAGCTGAGTCCTGGCTGTCTTCCAGGAAGCCAATTTAGAGCTATTTGGCCCTAAAAATTGATTGACCTTGGTAGAGGTCACCAGCCTGAGGTGCATTGTGGGACCTTCTATGGACACCAGGCTTTGCTCCCATGGGGAACACTGGAGATGCCGAGAGGCTTCGCCCAGCCCTTGCTCAGCTCCAGAGCCAAAGGCTTTTCTGCCTTCCCTGAAACAAACTGGGAGGATGGAAGGCCAGCTGTGACCCGACCTTCTCAATGCATCAGAGTCAGGCAAGAGGAGCCGCCTTCCCTGCACCTCCTCTGGGTTGTTTATCGTGTCCCCAAAAGGCATGAAACGGGCAGCTCTGGCTGCATCTGACTGATACGGCTTTTGGGAGAAAAATTCCTGTTCTTGGGACTTTTCCTTGTGAATCCAGGGATCTGGCAGGCTTTAAGGGGGTGATTCCTGCCTGGATTTTATGGTGTTCCCCTCTCAGACTTCGTTCCTTCAGGTCACGGGTCTGTCCAGGCAGTGGGAGGCATGGGGAGGGGACAGGGACAAATGGATGGAGCCAGGAGGAGCACCCAGGTCTTCTCGGCATGGGCTCCGCAAATACCTGGGAGCAGCTGTTTGAGACCAGAATTGTTCCTTTTTCCTTCCCCCAGCAGGAATCTTTGGGGTTTAAACCCCCCAAATTTAGGGAGGTTCAAAGAGGTGGAGGCAAAAATATCCCAGCTCTGCGAATTCAGTTCTAAGGAAAGGACTAAACCCACCACTGGAAAACGCTGTTTCTTTACAGAATAGGGCATCAGTTTGTTACTCCTGGTTGGAAAGAGAGAGAAAAAAAAATTGATAGGCATTTTCCCACCGATTTTCCTATTGTTCAGGCTTATGCAGTGCCCCGGCTGCTTGGCAGGAGAGGGAAGAGTTCGAGGCAGTGCTGGGGAAGCTGGTGAGACGGGGCATTTTGAGACAGCTGTCAGGGCATAGGATTACCGAGCAAATCTAAAATATGAAACCATGAGGATTTCAGCATGGACGCGGCTGCTAAAGGAATCTGCTCAACCCTGGGCTCCTTGCTCTGTCACTCCTGGTTTTGGCTCCACCACCCCACGGGGAGCTGTGGGATGGGACTCCTGGAGCTGACACATCACTAGGGGCCTTGAGGTGCCCCGTTTCTCCCAAGCTTTCTAGCCGTGCTCACCTCCAGCCCCTTGCCCTGAGCTGGGGTGGGCAATGCGGCAGCTCGGTGCTTGGGAAAACCCCGAGTCCTGCAGGGCTGGCTGGAGGCAGGTTGGAGCTTGCCTGAAAGAAGGTTTCCTCAAAGCTTGATGGTTCGTCTTGGTGTTCTACAGAAGCTGCGGAGTCGCTTCCCTCTGCCGACAGCACGGGGCAGCACCAGACCTCAGGAGCATCCCACCACTGCTGTTTCTGGGCTCCGGTGGACTTGGGATTTGCTCCTTTGTTTCAGCTTTTTTCCCTTTTTTTGGTTTTTCTCTTTTTTTTCTTTCTTTTTTTTCTTCTTTTTTTTCCAGGTGAACGCCACACCGCCACGATGCCAGAGCCGTAAGTAGCACGAGTTTCCCTTGTGTTTCACTAAATCCTCACTGGGCTGCTTGTGCCCGTCAGCTTTTCCATCTTCAGAGGGGAGACCAGCCCATGCTCAAGACCTCTGTGCCACCTCCCTTGCAAAAACTATCTTAAAATAAAAATTACTAGTCATTTCAATGCACCAATTCAAACCTCGGAGCTTTCCTAGCTCCTGAAATACAGATCCGAGGTGGGCAGCACCGCTTGCTTTGCTGCGAGGCTCTTCATAGCACACCACACAACTCGGATATATTGACCAGGAGGGACAAACCTCCCTGTGGGGCGTTCCTCCAGCAGTGACACGGAGATGCCCCAGCCCTGCAAACCAGAACGGGATCCAAGCACCCTGTGTGCCAGCCCCCGGCTGCGTGGGGAGCGTGGGAATGAGGGTGTTGTGACCTGAAGAGCAGGGACTGAGCGGGGCTGGCACAATGGGCACGGTGACAGCTTGCAGGCCACATTGGAGTGGCATGGTGGCTTCTTGAACAGTGGCCTGGAGTGCCCGCTGCATCTGTAGAAAGCATCATCATCTCAACCTGCCTTGCTTGCAGGTGGCAACTGTTAGATACAGAAATATGGACAGCGATGACATGAGATGCTTTTCTTGACTGTCACCTCTTTTTGACTTGTTCACTGATGTTCTCTTCTCTTCTTCCTTATTGCTCCTCCCTGGACACACGCCTGTCTGCAGGGAGGTAAGTGCCATTCCTTTCGGGAGCCATCTCGATGCTGCTCCAAGTTTACTGTGAGTTTGTTTTCAAAGGGTTTTTGGTTTTTTTTTTCCCCCCTCCCCTTTCCTCTAGAGAAAATCCAAGATCACAGCCTCACGCAAACTCTTGTTGAAGGTGAGTCCTGAGGGTTGGAAACTCCCTGAGGTTTGTCTTGCTGGGGAAAGGGAGCTGGGGTTGAAATGCGTGGTTGGTGGGACAACAATGAGGAACAGCAGAAGTATGGGCCTTGGGGAGCAGCTCCTGTTCCCACCTCTTGTCTTCCCCAAAATCCTCACTCATGTGGGCTTTGTGGTCTGTGCACCAAAGAACCCTCCCCTCACCTCCACTTTGCTAAGGCGAGGAGAGACCTTGATGCCTTCAGCTGTAAAGCCACAGACCTCGTGTTTGGGCACCAGCAGCTCTGCAGCACAAGCTTGGGAGCTCCTACTATTGTGGCTTGGGAAAATCACTCACTGCCACAGCAGAGCAACCCGATGCAAAGAAAGTGCCGATGTCAGCACCCATGAGGACCACCATGCCCTGTGGTACCTCTGGCCGTGCTGCTCCCTCTGCCTTCAGAGTCACCACACTAAAGGGTAGGGATTTTTTGATGCGTGTTGCAGCAGCACAGCTATTTTGGGAGTACACCTACAGCAGGGAGGAGGTTTGGGAGGCAGGCAAGACTGTCCCATCTACAGGTGCTGTGTGAGAAGGCTCAGGGGGAACTGAGGAACCTGTCCCCACTTCTGCCATTTACTTGTGCTTGTAGAGTTTGATGCTGGCAAAAGCAAAGGAGGAGTGGGATCAGGAGATCGTGGACAAGCAGGCAGAGAAGGAAAGATACCTGTCTGAGCGGATCACACCACTGCACACCAGTGGGCTTTCCTTGAGCCAGCTCCAGGTATTTCTCAGGTCTGAGGGTGGAGCAAGCTCCTTGGGAGCATGGAGGGGCATTGCTCACTGCTCTCCTGTTGTGCTTGTCCCCCAGGACCTGTGCAGGGAGCTGCACGAGAAGGTTGAAATTGTGGATGAAGAGAGATATGACATCGAAGCAAAGTGCAACCATAACACTCGGGAGGTAGGAGGCAGGATGGGCTGTTTGCTCCTGCATTAAATCCCTCCCAGATGGCAGCTTGGGCCTCAATGGGAGTCTGTCATGTACTGGGTTGAGCTTGGATGAGGGACACGCACCACGGTTATCGAAGGGTTGGTATTTGCTCTGCAAGGCATCAGTCAGCACAAGCCTGCCTCAGGGAACTCAAACTGTCCACTGGGTTCATAGGCAACCTCCTTACTCTTCTGGTCAACCCTTCTGGGTCTGAGAGCTCCTTCTCATGGCTGCTACATGAGCTTGCTGGGACAAGGCAATGACAACAACTCTGCTCAGATGGACAGTCCCTTGTTGAAGGTGATCCTCATGGCTGCAGGAGAGGTGTAGATTCCTCTGGGGCTTGGTATTGGCAGACTCCTGCTTCACAAAGGAGCTTCTTGTGCAAGGCAGCCATGCGATGACCTCCCACTCCTCATCCTTTCCTCAACCTGCAGATTAAAGATCTGAAAATCAAAGTGCTTGATCTCCGAGGAAAGTTCAAGCGACCACCCCTGCGACGAGTCCGTGTCTCTGCTGATGCCATGCTGAGAGCTCTGCTGGGCTCCAAGCACAAGGTGTCCATGGATCTGAGAGCCAACCTGAAGTCTGTCAAGAAGGAGGACACAGAGAAGGTGGGTGACGCTTCTTGACGCCAGAGATGGAGACATCTCCTAGGGATGCCCTTGCATTTCTCCAAGGTCCTCTGTGAAGCCTGCATGGGATGTGCTCATCCCTTGTGAGCCTCATAAAGAACACAGGGCAGCCCTTGTGAGGCACTGCCTATTGCTGGATGTTTTAGGACCACATGGGAGCAGTTTGACTGGGATGGATCACTGGTGCACTATAACAATTGAGGTCTAGGGCTGCATCCATGATGGTCTTCCTTCCCAGAGCATGTGGGGGTCTTTCAGCTGGGACCCTCTTGGCATGTCTGTTGAGCTGTACTTGCAGAGAGTTTGGTCTTTGGTCTTCCAGGGAACAAGACAAGTTCCTTTTTGGTGCAATCACGCCCAGAAAACTCCCTGACCCAGATTAGATAAACCAGAGCAATGCCAGCAAGCCTGCGTGGCCCGAGATAAACGGCCCAGTTCACACCAGCTTTGCAGAGGTGTGAGAGGGAAAGTTGGAGAATGATGCCCAAACCTGCCTGGGATGTGCAGGCACCCCAACAGCAAGACTTGTGGACTTTCCTTGGGTCTCTCACAAAAGGGGTTTTACCCTTTGATTCCAGCTCAGCAGACTGGATGAGAGTCTCAATTGTCAATTATTTTTCCTTTGCCCCCCCTTATTTTTCCTTATTTTTCCCCTGTTGCTAGTATAGCATGTTTTAAGTCGTTCACAGAACGCTGTGTTTACAGTCCTCAACGCCAGGTGGTGAATAGATCTGAGTTTATGTGAGATGTCGTGAGATGATTTTGGGCCAGGGCTTGTAATCTATGAATGCTTGTGGGTTGGCAGAGCCGCTGCCTGGGCACGCTCCCAGAGCTGCCGTCATCTCCCTTGTCTGCTCTGGAAGTGGCCGCCAGGCTCTCGCTGTCACACCAGCAATCCCAGTCCCCTCCAAAAGCTCAGAGAAGGTGGATATGGGCTTTATGTAGCCTAGGAGTTCTATGTAGGAAGTGGTTTTGCTTGCCCTTACTCCCATGTGCTGGTGTAAAACCAGAGTAAGTCCCATGTGCTGATCTGATAGGACGAGGGGCAATTGTTTTAAACTAGAGAAGGATAGATTTAGATTAGACACTAGGAAGAAGTTTTTTACTATGAGGGTGGTGGAACACTGGAACAGGTTGCCCAGAGAGGTGGTGGAAGCCCCATCCCTGGAGATGTTCAAGGTCAGGCTTGATGGGGCTCTGAGCAACCTGATCTAGTTACAGAAGTCCCTGTTGGCTGCAGGGGGGCTGGACTAGATGAGCTTGGAAGGTCCCTTCCAACCCAATGCATTCTATGATTCTATGTTTTCTTCCTCCTAAAGAAATTTTCTGGGATTTTTGTTCTTTCTAGGGCATTAATGTGACCTAGCCAGGCTTGGGGTGGGAGGTGGGGTATCCACATGAATCCAGACCTTCCTGCAGAGATCACACTGCTGTTTGCCATCTTCACAGTCAGCTCCACATGCAGGGACACCTGGCAGAGCCGGCACTAAGGGAGAGAGTGTTTGTAACGGGGCATCTGCTTTCCCCATGCTGCCAGCGCGCTGGGGCCGAGGGCCCTGTGCAATGGGGGTGGGACAGTGTAGGGGTGCTGGCCACCCCATAGACGGCCGTCACAACCCCCGTCCCTTTCCGCAGGAGCGTCCCGTGGAAGTGGGCGACTGGCGCAAGAATGTGGAGGCCATGTCGGGGATGGAGGGACGAAAGAAGATGTTCGATGCTGCCAAGTCCCCCACGGGCCAGTGAGAGGTAGGGGATGGATCCTTCTTCCCCCATGACACCTGCAGCATCCCTGACCTGTGCTTGTGCCATGCAAATGCAGAAGCCACCCCCAGTCACTACAGAAAACAGCTTCACATGCCCCATCTCCCACCCCACACTTGGGATGGTGACTGTCCCACTCCTCCCCACCATGGAGCTCTTGCCAGCAGCTACCCTCCCCTGAGCGTGTCCTCCTGGGCTCTCCAGGGTCTGCTGCCCATGTCACACTCGTCCTGCAGAGCACGGGCATGATTGGCACCTACTTCATGCTGCTGAAAGGAGCCTGAAAACTCCTCTTCTGCCCCACTGCTCTGCCCTGTTTCTCCCCACAGGAGCATCGGGAAGAAGACCCTCCCCACCCCTGCTGCCTCCCCTTCCCTCACTGCCCCTCTGTGCTCTTTACACCCTTACCCTGAATTCACCACTGAGCTGAAACGCGGGGACAGCTGTGTGGGATGGAGATCTGAGCTTCGTTCAGCCTGGCCATCAGCCCTGCTCCTGCACCGCCCCAGCACGGCAGCTCACCGGTGTCACCTGCACGGGCCATGGTGTCTCCAAGGGGCCACTGGCCATCCTTTCCCTCCCACTGCTGCTGAGAGGCCCTGGAGATGGCTGCTGGTCTTTCCACTCCCTCATTCTCTGGCGGGTGCAGCCCAAGATGTACCTGCGCGGCTGCACGTGTATTAAAGGATGGTCTCCTGGGCAGAGCACTGTGTAGTGTCATCACTGTAGGAGTATTGGCCAGGGGCAGGTGCTGGTCCACAGCCTGGTGTGGGACCATGGGTTCCTTTCCTGTCACCCTGCAATGTCCTCATGCTGATATTCAGCCCAGCAGCATGCTCTGGGACTCATGCTCATGCTCAGTTTGAGCAGTGCTTCAGGAGAGCATGAGATGAATCCATCTTCCAGGTCAACCAGCTCCATGCTTCCCCATTAGTCCTGTCATTTCCTGTATCCCAGCCCCTAAACTGCAGCAAGCAGCTGGGAATGTGCCAGCTTATCCCCAGAGCAGGGCTGGAGGGGAGAACTGGTGAGAATTCACACCAAGATGGGTCTTCTGCCTGGTTGCACTGCAGGAGATGCTGAGTCTCAACCTCCACAGGGCTTCTAGTGGTGCCTCGTCCATGTCTCCAAGGTATCCAGAGGAACTGAAGCATCTGTGGTTTCAAACCTGTGCCACGCTGTGGGTGTTTTGTGAGCTTGTGAAGTGCAGAAAGTGCTATACACTCAAAGCAAAGTGCAGGTCATAGAGTCATAGAATGTATTGGGTTGGAAGGGACCTCTAAAGGCCATCTAGTCCAACCTCCCTACAATAATCAGGGACATCTCTAACTAGGTCAGGCTGCTGAGAGCCCCATCAAGCCTGACCTTGAATGACTCCAGGGATGGAGACTCCACCACCTCTCTGGGCAGCCCATTCCAGTGATCCACCACCCTCATACTAAAGAACTTTTTCCTAATGTCCAAGGTCCCCAGTTAGGCACTGGGGCTGGAAGGAAACAGCATCAAAAAGTGTGAGGTCTCCAGCAGAGCTCAACCTTCCCAGAACAACACCGCATTTCCTTAGGGACAGGAAAAGGTGGCCCCATGCAGTTGGCTCTTGCAGGAGTTTCTCTGTAGACTCGGGTAGCTCAGTGCAAGTGAGGAGGAACCATCATAGGGAGGTGGGTTTGGGCTCCAAGTCACAGCACAGCTGGATTGCTCTGGATATCATGTCCCCTCCTTTATCCAGTTCAGGGGTTCTGAGCTGAACTGCCCACTTTTGCCTGTGGATAAGGAGGGTTAGGGTAGGTGGCGACTGATGGGAACACCTATTTCTAGCATGGTCATTAGCACTTGGGCTGCCCCAACACCCAGGAGCTCCTTCACAGAGAATTTAAGACTCAATATGAAAACTCTTCCCAAAATTTGGGTGGCTGTCAGCTGGAGAACACACATACGCTCCTTTGAAAGGCACAGATGTTAAGTTTTTGTCTTTCCACCCAACCCTCCATCCCCATCAACATCCCACTAACTGGGGCCAGGTCCATCCTACATGACTGAAGCACTTGCAAAACACAACAAGCCTTTTCCACCCATTTTTTCCTTTCCAAGCTTAATTTGGTGGAGCAGCCACAGCCCCACACATTGCCAGGACTTGCTGACCACTTGTCCTCACCCTGCACACCTCGGGACGGGCTCCTGGTAGGTGCAGTCCTTGGAAGCAAGTCTCCATCCTGGCCAACTCTAGTAACTCTGCTCTCAGAGGTGATCAGGGATCATCCATCGTGAGATCCCAGGATGCTGCCACAGCCCAACCTGCCCCACCATTGGAAGCAAAAGGTTTCAGCTATGATCTTGCCCGTCTGAGCTGGCTGCCCAAGCAGGAGATTTGCCGAGGCCGTGTCCTGGGAGCTCACACGCTATCCCCAGGGGGAACTCACACACTCGGCAGCAGTCCTGGCAGAGGAAGAAAGGTGTGTACGGAGAGGTAATAACTGTGACCTGACCAACTGGTAGAGCTGGAAAATGTAAGGGAGGTTTCACAGAAACAAAGGCTTCTTCAGACCTGGAACAGAAGTAGAAAACGGCAAGCTAAGTCTGGGCTGAGAACAGTTGCCCTGAGCTTAGTGTAATCGTGCTAATTTGGTAGTTAAAAAAGAACAAAAAAGGGGGTGGTGTTTGTGGGGTAGGGAGGGAAGGTAGTGAGATGAAAGGCAACATGGGTGCTGTGTGACCAGGCTCCGTTTGATGCTCAGCACCCAGCCTGTGTCCGTGCCTACCTCATCGTAAGATCTTGTGCACCAAGACACCCGAAACTGCTGCAGAACAAAACCTCAGGGCTCACCAGCACATCTCTGCAGCCATGGAGAGAGCCAGCCAGGGTGTCCTCAGCCGGGTCCCAGGCCCACATGCTCTCATTGAAGTCATCGGTGACTCTGCATGGCTGCTTGTGCTTTAGATTGTGGGGGGAGAGAAAAACCCCACCCCAAAACTCTTGGCTCTGCAAGTTCCCCTACTTTTTCAAAGTATGATGCTCCCCAATTACCGTGTCCCACTTTCATCCTTCCCTGGTGGAAAACCACATTGATCAGGCAGGGGAAAACAAAGTTTTACAGATTTCAGTTTTATTAGAAACAGAAAAAACCCCAACCCATCTCTTTACAGGATTGACTCTCGAAGGGAAAATGCAGCTGTCTACTCTGAGATGAGGCTTCTCCTCCAGCTCTGCTCTGGAGATGCTTCTGTGGCTTTGGCTCAGATGCCAGAGCAGTTGCTAATGAAATTACATTTATTTCCAGAAGTCCTGTCCCCTCAAAGCGAGCAGAGCCCTGTCCCTACCCACCTCCAGGTTGCTCCATTGCAGCCAAGAGCCCCCAAAGCAAAGCACTGGAAGCTTGAAACTGCAGAAACTGCCTGGAAACATCTGAACCATGTCCCAGTGCTGCCCCGAGCATATCTGCAGCTCAGTTGGTGGCTGGACCTGCAAAGGGAGGAAGGGGAAGAGGATGAGTGGTGATGGGCAACCCTGGGGTGGGAAGGGGTAAAGTTTATCCCATGGCCTCTGAAGACCACTGTCCTGTCCTTGGTGCCAGTTGCAGTCCAGGGTGGTAAAGGTTAAACATTACCCCCCACAGCTCCGGTGGCCTCCATGGTGCTGCTAGTGCAGGATCAACCTCCCCCCAGCTGTGCTGGAGGTGACCTGAGGACAACTCCGCCACATCAGCAGGGTTATGGTTACAGCACGACCACCCACCACCCTGGGTGTTGTCACTGCAAGTCCTGTGTGTCCCTTTCTCCATAAAATGTGGAGAAATGGGTTCTCCACCCCATTTTCCCCTCCTGCAGCCCTCCAGGCTCAGGTCCTGCAGCCCCTTGATGTGAGTGGAGTATGTCCATCTTGTCCATCTTCCTTTGCTGTGACCTGAGCCCTCTCACTCACTGCTCAGATCAGAGGGGATTCCTCATCAACTGCAGCTAATTTCCTGTGCTTTGAGGGGTGCAGTCTGCCGTACAGCTGCTGGCAATGAGTCATGAGTATTCTATCCAGGACCTGAAAAGTTTTCACTGGTGTCACATTTAGGGGCTGTCCATGGCTCTTCATCATTAGACCTGGGGCACCACGGGAGGTGGCATCTGATGAGGAGGCCAAACTGCAGCGGAGAGTGGGAACCTGAAGGACACTATAACACCCATGCTGCATCATGGTGGAATTTCAGAACCAAGATTTGTCTAAAGCAATTTATTTTTTTTTAAATTATAAATGATAAATGAAAAAAGCCCTCTTCTAGCTAGGTGGAAGGCAGCTTGGACAATGGGTTTTCCTTTCCTACAGAAGAGCCTGTGGTTGGGTTTTGTTCAGTTTCTGCACAAACACACACTGGTCTCAGATGCTTTCTGGCTTTCTTCACACAGAAGAAGTCATAGAATCACCGAACAGTTTGGGTGGGAACAGACCTCAAAGATCATCTAGTTCCAACCCCCCTGCCATGGCAGGGACACCTCCCACTAGACCAGGTTGCTCAAGGCCCATCCAACCTGGTCTTGAACACCTCCAGGGATGGAGCATCCACAACCTCCTGAGCAACCTGTGCCAGGGTCTCACCACCCTTGGAGTGAAAGTACAGAGGTGTCTCTGTACTATCAGTTTCTAGTGCATCACACACAACTTCCCCAAAGCTGAAGGAATTGTAGGGGAAGGACAACCCTGGACCACCAGAGCACCAGTGCAGGGATGCAAGGAGACCTCCATGTGTGGTGGGGAGTGGAGCTTTTTAAAGCATTTGCTGGTGGGACTCTTGTGAGCTGTTGCTCCACTGCAGCGATGGGATGGCAGCTGAGCAAGGGTGAAAAGCCTCTTTTCCTGGTCACCACGCCCATGACTCAGCCCACTGGGGAAGCCTGGGCAGACGATGCTGTTGACTCTGCTCCAGCACCATCAGTGGGGCAGGGGCGAGACAGGGGAGCCAATGGAGGAGCTGAGCTGTGGCCAATGCTGAGGGAACCAGCACGGGCAAAAAGGGTGGAGGTGGAGGGTTCATTGCTGGGCCCTGGGGTGAGGTTGAGGAATGCCCCAATTAGAGCACAGTTGTGGAAACTGGAAGCTCTCCACTGCCCTGTAGCCAAAGAAACAGGCTCTGCATCGGGATGAGACACAGGACACTGTTCCCAAGGGAAAAAGCACCCTGCTGATACTGGTCTAGCTCCTTAGTGGATATAAATGGGTGTCTTCTGCTGATCTGCATCAGATGAAGATTCAGCCTCCCTGAGCTCCTCGGGCAGATGCAGGTCTGCTGACAGAGCCATCCTGTGAAGTGGCTGGAGGGCGACCCCTGGGCAAAGCGGGTACCCAGAGACAAGGGAGGTTTGACACCAGAGCCTTGTCTGCATGCAGCAGAGTCCTGTGCCTCAACTCCCTTGGCCAAGAGCAGATAGCTTTCCTGTCCTGGTTATAGATCTGGGACAGCAGATGCAACAGCCTGGTGCATGGAGCAGATCTGGATAAATGTCAGACTGGTTCTCCTGAGCATCCCTTCTCTGCATGGACTTGTGCCCCTGCCCAATTTCTTCACCTTAGTGGTGTTGCAGTTTGGTTTGGGCTTCAGTGATGAGCTCAGGGTGGCCAAAATAGCTTTTGTAAAGGGAAGTTCAGTCTCACAAAGCAACAGACAGCTATGAACTGATGGATAAGGGTGACCTCATAGATAAGAGTTTTCCCGGATTTCCAGAAGCAAAGACCTTTAGGTCAGCCAGGGCTGAGAGGGAAAGTGCAAACAGAGGTAAATAATCAATTATCAGATAGGAAACCATGGTGAGATAAACTGCTGATAGTCCTTGTGTATTTGGCATAGAAGAGATGAAGACTGATGATTCAATCATTAAGAAGGATCTTGCAGGCATTTGGAGATAAAATGGCAAGGGATGTTTGGAAGAGTGTAAAGTGACACATAGAGGGAAAAATCCAACATGACTTCACAGGTAAGATGGTGGGGTCTGGGCTGGCCGTTGCCTACTTCGGACTGACAGCTTGGGATTATGGTGAACATGAAAAAAACATGAGGAACATCATGGAAAACATGAGCTAAATGCTCCGTGGCAGCAAAAATCTCAAACCATGAGAGATCAGTTCTTTGTGCTCAGCAGGACCTCACCCAAATTAAAGGAGAGGAGAGAGCTTTTCCAGCACTGGGGAATAGACCTGGGGAACCCCTTGCTGCAGGATGTTTTTGTACTAACAATTTTCCTGGGTTTGAGGGAAACTGGGCAGGAGAAACCAGCCTGGAAGGAGAAACCCACTGAGGGGAAAGACACAGAGGGGTCTTAGATAAAGAGGAAACCACGTTCAGCTCAAAAGGTCTCTGAGCTGAAAATAAAGACCGAGGCAGTGTCATGGGTGAGTGTCATCAAGGCTTGTCTTCTGCCTAATCCCCAGCCGCTAAATGCCTGTCTAGAATTTCTTCATCTTCATAATAAGAGGAATCACAAACTGCGAGGTTTTATATTCCTTTGCCACACAGATCCTAGCTGGGGGTGTTCTTTCACTGCATTCAATCTAATCCTTGTTAAAACCCTGTTAAGTCCTAATGCTTCAGTGGTATCCTTTGGCAATGAGTTTTTGCAAGTGAAGTGCTCGCTGTGCATTAATCAGAAAGGTTTATTGCTCTATAGTAGCTTGTTGATGGTGAGCTGCTATATATAGTTTGCCAGCAATTAGCAGGACGCTTGCAAGGTTAAGTAATTTTTGTTTTCCTTATGCCACAACTGCCTGAATTTTCTGGATCTATGAAAATACTTGAAAGTCAACTGGTTACTGCAAGAAGAAAGGAAAACAGAGAACAAGTCCTGCTTGGAGCCAATGGCTCCTTTGACGGGGCTATCTTTTAGAAATGGGATTTTAATCAGGAACCTTTGAGTAAAATAGTTCCTTTGGTTGCTCAGGTCCTGGGCACGCCCCTGCGGGCTGGAGGCATGCGTGGCAAGCCCAGCCTTACAGCCAGCCTCTCGGGCTGGCAGAGAGGTGGATCCACCAGGATCACAGACTGAGTGTGTAGTCAGAGGGTCCTGGATGACTTTTTCTACAGACACCCACCCTGGTAGTTGCCTGGCAGCAGCAGGAGCACCAGGGTCCTGGCCATGCTGTGCACTGGGGCTGGCCCCAGGTGACAATCAGGCTTGGATGTGGCTCTGCTGTGTCTGGGTGCTCCTGTTACCCTAATATGACAATCTCCCCACTGCCTTCACCTCTTCTTCAAAGGAGTGTGTTGCCTTATGTGAATATGGGGGGCTGGGGTCTTGGGACCAGCCTGGGGGGGATGATCGGTTTGATGGCCTGGGTCCAGGCATGGGATGAGCCTGGGCATACAGGTCCCCTCTAGCACAGGGCTTCAGCACCCAAAAATTGGACACCCCCATGCTTCAGCCATGAGCTCTGAGACTTCATGAGTGTTCTTCACTGCAGCTAAGCTCATAACGAGGGGGAGGCTGTGATGGCTCAGTCAGGATATCCAGAAAAAGCTGAAAGGATCAGGACACCCTCCCATGCCCTTTGGAAAGGGCTGGACTGCACCCAGACGGAGGTGTTTTAATGACTGTTTTGGATCCCTGGGAGCCAGCCTCCTCCCACTCTGCCCAAGGTAATTCACCTCCTCCACCGGTGTTGGAGTTGTTGACTGGTGGAGAGTGGCTGGTAAAACAGGTTCTCTGCAGGGAGTTGTCTCTGAAACCCTGGGAGACCTGGATGGATCGAGCCCCGAGCGTGGGTCTCTGCTGGAACCCTGGCACAGCAGGCAGCGGGGAGTGATCTGCTTCTGCGTGGCACTCCTGGGCAGGGCGTCTTTTGCACCGCGCTGCTAGTAGACAAATTACAGCCCTGCCTCTGTCAAGGTAGATAAGAAACCATGTGATGCAGCGTGGTGGCAAACGGGCTGCAGGCAGGGTAAAGGTGCACAGGGAAATAACCTTGCGGGGAGTTTCTCCCTCTTTGGGGAACAGAGTTTCCGGGCAGCGCAGATCCTCGTGGGTCCAATAGCACCTTGGCCTTGATGCCTGCAGAAGTTCTGGGGGCTCTCTGAAACCCACAGAAAGCAGGGATGTCTCTCAGCAGAAGAAACTGGTCTGATCTCTCCAGGTAGGTGTTGTGGTTTAATGCTTAACCCTTCTGCTGGAAGGAGGGAGGGGGTGAGGGTGGATTGGTGACATGGAGATCCTTGGCCAAGAGCTTTTGGGGAGGATGGGAAGAGGGGACAGCTGCTGTGGGGGTGTTGCTTGCAGAGGTGGTGCCAGTCCCATTGAGAGCTCAGTGCTGCTGGGGTTTCTTGTGGGTGGGCAAGATCAGAGGCATTTTTGTTCCTGCTGCCTGGGGAGGTTGGGCGCTGGCTCTTGAAGCACATCCTTGCTCCATGTTGGATATATTTTTGGTCTGGTTTGCCTTTCTTTGGGGTACAGTCTGGCTGGGCTGTGCCTCCAGGCTTGCTCGCGAGCCAGCTGTGGGGTTTTTCTCTCCCCCCATATCCCCACGGCCCCTGGGTGCCTGTTCCAGCTCTACCGTGCGGAGGGTGCAGCCTCTGCCCATCTGGCGCTGAGCAAGCCCTGATTCATTGGCAGCCGCTGAGCGATCCCTGTGGCATTGGCTGCTCCGCTCGGCCTTTCCCAAAAAGGGATTTTGTCTCCAATGGGAGGCAGGGCAGGGGAAGCTCCTGGGCATCGCAGGGTGGGTCAAGGGGCTCCCATGAAGCCTGGGTGATGTGAGGATCGCTCCCAACCTCCCGCAGACCCCAAGGCAAGCACTGCCGAGCTCAGCTGCGCAAGGGAGGTGATGGTGACTCAAACACACGCTCTCCCACTAAACAGAGCAGAAACCCTATTTTAAGCACATATGCTGGCTCCAGGACTTAATTGCAAACCCCAATACTTTGGGTAAGACACCCACCAATGCCAGCCCAGAAAAGGGAATTGAGAGCCCATTGCTTGGAGGCTGTCAGCTCACGCCCTGCCTCCATCACCAATGGGATGGATCCAGAGGACATCCCAGACCCAGCCAGATCCACCTCCTCTGAGCCACGGACCTGCCCGAGCACAGGCCCAATGGGGTCCTGCACCCAGGTGGTTTCACAACCCAGTTTCTCCTCTCTTGTTAGATGAGATAGCATTCACTGAAATGGCATAAATGTCAGATATCTCAGCGCTAATGATTAACAGGGCAGGAAAGGACAAGGCAGGGGGACACTCGCCAGTCTTTTTTTAATTCGTCTCTTTGAGGTTAAAAAAGGTAAGATGGTGAAAAATAAATTCCTCTTTGAAAAGAGGAGGGAAAAGATTGGCAAAGCAATTCCAGAGCCTAATGGGTGGATTGCTTAATTACAAATAACAAGAAACTGCATGTTGATTGTGCCAGGTTACGTGCTGCCTCTGAGGGAGCCAAGAATATTCAAGGCAGGAAAATCTCTTTTTCATTTTGAAGGAGCCCGAGCATGCAAAAGAAAAGGAGAAACTGGCTCTCACATGGGTTTAAACTGACGTTTGCACTCCACACTGTCACTGCTTGAGGGACAGGAGAGCTTAGCAGAGGTACCTGCCCCCATGCACGTGCTTACCTAGCCGGGTGGGAATGCGATCTCCTTCCTGGGACATCACATCGTGCCCTGCTAATAGGGCCTGCCCAATGCTGCTAAGCTGTGTACAAATGTCCCCAGGGGCAGGCCCAGGGAGGCAGGTACAGTTCCTTGAGTAGTGTAACAGGGAAGGGACCCCTGGTTGGGTGAGAGCTGGTGGGGATGCTCATGGGCTCCCTGGGGCAGGTCCCAGCCTTTTCCATTGCCATCTCTCTTGCATGTCACTGGGGAGAACATGGAGCACCCCAGCAGTGGGTCCAATTGCTGTTGGGTGGTGAAAGTTGCTTGGGGTGCAAGAAGCTGTACTTGATGATCCTAGAGGTCCTTTCCAGCCATAATGATTCTATAATTCTATGATTCTGTGATTCTAAGTGATGGGGCTGGGCAGCAAACCCTTTTCCCCAGACTGGCGCTGAGCTCTCAGCCAGGACCCATCACCCCCTTGCTCACCGTTCTGCTCTGCTGACCCTCCTGCCCTCCCCCACCTCCCTTCACCAGGAAGAACAGAAGCCACACATAGTTGCGGGGGGTAATGTGGTTTAATTTATGACCCAGCTTTCATTACACAGTAACTTGCAAACCACGCTGCGAGTCACCATGTCCACATCGGCGTTCGCGATACCGCAGGCCTGGACCTGCTCTGGCTTTCGCATCCTTAAAAGTCAAATTCCAAGTGAGCCCTGGGTCTGAATGATCCTGGGGTTCCAGCTCCAGAGCTGGGATGCTGCGAGGGGTCCTGTGCAGGGGGGGCTCTGCCCCACTGGCCTGTTGGGGCTGCTGGGATCTCTGCTGGGACCCTGCACGTGCTTGCAGCTAGCTGAGGACTAATGCTGTAGGTAAACGAACACTGCTGTGAAAAGCTCAATCCAGCCAATAAAAATATTTTCCAACACAGGTCATGCACTGGTAGAGAGGGTGGGCAGGTTTACACAGAGAAGGGAAGGGAGAGCTGGTGTTTTCCAAACAGCTTGTTAACCAGGGGGGGAATTTTATAAAAAAAGTTGGTACATTTGGCTTGTGCAAAATGAAATCCTTGAAGATGATTACAAACCTTGTCTTTTTGGTGCAATCCATGGTTATAAACGATTCCTAGTCCCAGCCACATGCAGGGAGGAAGAGGAGCTCCCACCATCCTGGTTCCCAGAGCAGAGCTTCTCAGCACCTGCTTTTGCATCTGAGGCTTTTTGCTCAATCAAAATTAAAATGTCATGGCCACAACTCGTGCTGGGGCTAAAATCTTCTGCCACTAGTGGTTACTCTTCCAGTTTATGTGGTTGAGATCTATGTGGTGGCTCTAGGGTCCTGGTCTTGCTGAGTGATGTGTCAAATATCCTTGCCTGGGAAGGTTTGCTTAATGTAGAGATTCCTTTTAAATGAGTGCTCCCTCCAACAGAAGAAATTGGGAGTTGTAAAGTCAAGTGTTTGTTTTGGGACATTCCTTCATCAACTGGGTGGAGCGGGAGTGCTTTGCGACACCCACCTCCAGCCCTGTGCAGCAGCTGGGGAAGGAAACTTCTGTCAGCCCCTTGGCCCTTGCCCAAGGGTGTTCCAGTCTTCTTTCTTGTCTGGCATCTGGGCTCCCCGGGTAGGACACAGCCTCACCGTGTCCTTATGTTTCATCCCAAACAGCCTAGCCAGGCAGAGGACCCTTGAGGATGAAGAAGAACAACAAAGAGAGCGCCGGCGAAGGCACCGGAACCTGCTGTCCTCCACATCGATGGATGAAGAACCTCCTAGCCCTGTGAAAGACGTCAGTCCAGCTTCCAGCAGGTGTGTAGAGTCCTGCTGGCATCAATCTTACTTATGATGCTGCCTTGTTTTCCTCAACCCTGAGCCAAGGCTGTTGCAGTTGGTGGGACTCTCTTGGATGAGAGCGGGCTGAGCTGTGGAAGAGCAGGGATTCAATGGGCCTTTGGGGAGAAGGACGGACTTCACAGGACGAGTACAAGAAGAGGGGTATATCTCTGTTGGGCTCAATCATGGGCCTCAGTGTGTCCCGTGGCACAAGTAGCCAGACTGCCCGAGTGAGGCTTGGTGCTGAGGCTGAGCTCAGGTGGGTGCTGGCCATGCCCTAGCGGGACCTTGAGCAGGTAAGAGCAGACAGGCACCCATCTCTGCAGGGCAGGTGAGTGGAGCATTTAGAGCCTGGCTGCTGTCCTCTTCCTCCTCTGAACCTTGCAGTGATGTTGTATGACCTTTGCTGAAGAGGGAGGTGACAGTCCAGTGGTACTCCCAAGGTCCGTTGCTGCAGGGAGCTGAGATCTGGAGGTGCCTTGAGATCAGGCTGCCCTTACACAACCTGACCCACTCTCTAAATTGATCCTGGAAATGTCCAATATTTAGATGGCTTTTGTCCATGGTAAGACCCGTGCTCTAGAGGTGTTTCCCTTAGACTCTAGGGTGTTGGTAGGATTATTATGCTCCCCCAGAGCCTTTCACCTGGGTTAACCTCTCCTGCAGCATAAAATCCATCCCTCTGGCCTCAGGGTGCTGAGGTTTGCCTCCCATTTTGTCTCTGTCTCTAGACCTCAATCCTTGGTGAAGCCGGTGTCTCCAGAGTATGGGACAGAGTGTAAGCTCTCGGAGGTGCTGAAGACACAAGAAGGGAGACGAACAAGGTCCCTGATGGCTGTCTCTGAAAAGTTGAGGCAGGAGAAGGTGCAGCAGGAGTCAGGGGTGGAAGCAAGCCATGTAGAGGCAGGGACACAACCGTGTGTCTCTAGCGTCCAGGCTAGAGAGCGGAGTCAGGATGCAGCCAAGGGCACAGGGGACCCACCGCAAGACCAGCACCTGGACCCAGCCTCGGAGAGGAAGGTGGTGGTGAGAGGACGGCTCCAGAACAAAGAGGGACAAGGCGTGGAGATTCCTCGGGGGGAGCAGAGGAAGGAGGCGGGAGAGCGGCAGCAGCGGGCATCGCCGGAGGTGGGGGGCTGCCGGCTCCGAGAAGTGAAGATCCTGACCAGACAGGGAAGCTGCAGCATGGAGGAGAAGACAGCCTCCGTGGTGACCTCACCTCTGGACCAGCAGGTGAGCAGGAATGAACAAGGCACCAGTCTTTGGGGTGCGAGGCCCTGGGTGCTGGGATGGCAATGGAGAGAGGGAGAGCCCAAAGGAGGAAAATGGGACTTATGGGCTTTTGAGGAAGGTTTTTCTGAAAGCTGCAAACCACGAGGTGGTGGACAGGGTCTCACCACTTCCTTTCCCTCCCTTGTATGTGCTACTCTGATCACTTGCTCTGGCAAGCCCCTACTGATTGTCATCTTGATTTTACTGAAGAGGTGTTTGAGGCTTTGCTCATCTAAGTGAGGTAGCCAAGTTTTGAAGGATTTCAGTCTCAAACTCCTGCCTCCAAACCCATTCCCACCCTGGCTGTTCTCTGCACCTCAACCTTCTCTGCAGACTCTGTAGGGATGTATCAGATGTTTGCTTTTTCCTCAGCAACCATCCAGGAATCCCTCAAAGGCAGTAATACATCTGTCTCCCACCCAAGATGAACCTGCAGAAAAGTCAAATACTTCTCCAACTCACGTCACCTCCATTAGACGAACCAGTCCAAGAACTGTCTCCTTTCGGGTAAGAGCTAAAGCAAATGGGAGAACCATTTAGGCAGTGGAGGATGGGGGGAAGGAAGGGTTGCTTTGGTCTCTAGGTTGTGTTGGCAGAGCCTGTTCCCAAAAGTGCTTTCAAAATCCACCCTTCATCTGGGCACTAGTTCTGCTTCAGTCCTTCCTCCATTTTCCTTCTCTGTGTCTAACCAAAGGCCTGTGATGATGAACAGGACCATGTTCATACACTTTGTACTGTCATGGAAACATGTGGGAAGCGATGAGAAAACAGGGAGCCTGTTGTCCTTAGATTTTCCAAAGAGTCACAGGAATGACCATCCACCCTCTGGCATTTCTAGTCTTCTTAAAGAGCACGGGATAAAAATAAACCCCATCCTCCTTCTTGTTCCTTGTTAGATCCCTGAGGATATCTTCAATTATACCCCACCCCCCTAAAGATCTCTGAATAAAGTGTCTGGAGAAGCTGGGAAAGCCAAGAGCTGTTGAGATCCTCTGTGTTGTGAATCAGGGCTGACTGCCTGAGCGTAATTGACTATCATGGGGATTTATTGGGAATAAAACAGTTAGCACTACAAAATGTCCTTAGTCTGGAGAGCTTTGAGATAAGTTCTGGTGTGGGTGCAGATGGAGGTTGCTTGAAAATGGGGGAGATGAGTCTGAGACAGCTTCTCCCATGTTTATTTTTGATAACCAAAGATGACTCCAGTATCTCCTCTCCTTGTGTCTTCCAGATGATCTCAAGAAAACAGAAAGAAGAAAGCCAAAGCCCTCTCACAAGAAGGTCAGCACCTCTATTCATGTTACTTTGGTCTTGCTGGGCAAGAATTGTCATATTATGTTTTCCAAGGGAGGAGGAGGAGGTGATGGACCTGGTACCAGCTAGTGAGTGCCTTGGCACACGTCTGCTGAACATTGGTCCCTGGGGTGCCTGGCTGACCAGGCAGTGAGTCTTAGCAGAGGACAGGACAGTGTCCAACATACAGCTTGCATCGTACAAGATCCCTCCAGCTAGCCCCTGCTGTCTTTTGGTTGATGTAGCTTCTCATTAGTGCTTGTGTCTGCCCAGGAGTGGTTAAGTGCTGAGCGGTGCTGCACAACAGCAGCAACAGGATGGATATCTCCATACTTGGAGATACCAAAATCCACTGTACAGATCCATGAGCAACCTGATCTGGCTCTGGTGGCCTCCGCATATCCATGGCAAGGTTTGGACAGGTGGCTTAAAAACTCTTGAGGTACCAAGAACTCAGGTCTGAATGCAAGGAGTCAACAGGATGCCCTCTCCCACCTCCGAATGTGGGGCTGAAGTGGAATGTTAAGGGCACCTGGGTTTGCACCTGTGCACGCTATAGGGAAACTCATATAGGTGAAGATGCAGTTCAGAGCTGGCAGTGGTGAACACAGTGTAAACTGAGGGACCCAGATCTAATTTTCTGTGTACATTGTGGCCCTGGTAAGACGGTGAGACCCAGAGATTTTGGTCACCAGCAGGGAATGAGGTGCCTTGGTTCACTTGACAGATGCAGGAGTAGTGCCTCGGTCAGATGGGGCCTTCTCCTGCCAAGTGGAGTCCCCCAGGACCATGGGCTGACTCCCAGGAGATCCTGAGGGGTCTATGTTCATCTTTCTCCCCTCTTCTTCACCAGCGCAAGTCTGAGGATCCCAGGTAGCAGCACCGGCATTGGGGAGAAGCTGGAAAAGTACAACTCAGCAGTGCAGGTACCAAAACCTCTGGCATAGCCGGGCAGGCATGGGAGGGATGTGTGGGGAGAGAGAGAGGGATGGCCTGGACCTGAGCAAAGAAGAGAGGGACTGATCTAATGGGGTTGAAGAAGATGGTCCCAGGCAGAAAAAGAGATGGACCTCAGGGTTTTAGGAGCAGGGTGGGGATATCTCTTGGAGAGCATCATGGGGATGTTGCAAGGTCCTGTTGTGGGGAGCAGTGGGGCAATGTCCTGCGCTGGTGATGGGCAGGGAGGGATCAGACCCCAAAGGGGTCAGGACATGAGCCAGAAGCAGGACTTTGCCTTTCACTGCTTGGGGTGCAATGCGGACCCTGCTGATGCCCCTTTCTTCTCCCAGCGCTCGGAGGTGTTGAAATCATCCCTCACTATCCAGAAGAGTCTTGTGCTGTCCTCAGAAGGGGTGGCCAGCAAGCGCAACTTCTTTGAGACGAGCGTTCCCAGCAAGGCTGAGCCACTTGCTGTCAGGAAGGTAAGGGCAGGAGATGGCCTGAGCAAGGACCTTCCAGCAGGGTCCTGTGCTGGGGCAGGCACCAGTGTTTTGGAGAACTCTTCCCTAGTTTGGTTACCAATGCACAGCCCAGCAGGTTGCTCCCTGGATGCAGTTTGGTGGGAGTTTGGTGCTTGTTGAGTAGTGCTGGGCAGGGCTGGGCTCAGTCAATGGCTGCCACCGAAACTGTAGTGGTGTGTGGGTTCATGTGGTGTGTGGGCTCTGGATTTGTGGAGCTGGGGTGGAGCCAAGGTGTAGGCTGGTCTCTACCTGTCGCAGGTTTGCTCAGTCTCCCCATGCCCTGGGGACTGTCCTGGGTTGCATTCATGCAGTAGGAGAGCTGGTGCTGTAACCCTGGTGTCCCTCTCTGTGCCACAGGACAACGTGAAGATCCCAGGATCGGTGACATCCCGCATTAATCTGTGGATCAGTCGAACTCAGGAGCCTGCCAAGGAGGAGAGGAGCAAGGTAGCAGCTTGTGTCAACACTTTGGACTAGAGCCCTGAGACCAGGCAGCCTGGTGGGACACATCCCTGCATCTGGTGTGGTAGGGCTTGAGGCGCTGATGAACCTTTGGATGAACCCATTAAAGGGTTTGAGAGGAGCTTAGCCAGGCTTGGAGGTTTGGGTGCTTCAGGGCCACCATGGAGAGATGTCACAGCTCTACTTGGTGCTGTGCTGCAATCTTGATCACAAAGTGCCTGAGGAAGCTGCTCCCAGCCCTTGGTGGGATGAGGAGGGAGCAGACACAAGCTGGGTGTGTGTCCCATGGGACATGTAGGGAGATCTGACCCTGCCACCAGTGAGAGATACCACCCCAGCATGATCCTATCTCTACCTGGAGTGTCTCTCTAACCTGGAGGCCACTGGGAGATGAGCCATACACTTGGTCATTCACTGCTGGGATCTGCGGGGCTTGGAGGGTGTATCCCTGGGTGTATCCCACCCCCAAAAGCAGGGTGTCTTGTAGCTGTGTGGTCGAAGTGCCTGGCTAAGGGGACTCAGAGGTCATCACTTTACCACCACAGCTGCTCCAGTGACATGGATGCAAGGGAGATGGACAGGAGACCCTTTGGCCTCAGGGTAGTTTGCTGTACTTGGAAAGGAGATGTCCGTCAAGCCTTGGGGAGGTTTGTTTACAGCCATAAGGTGCTTTGCCACTGCTCGTAGCGGAGTCTCCTGCAGCCCTGGGTACAGGACCAGGAGGGGCAGCTCCAGCGCAGCCCTGCTGCCCAGGCAGGCAAGCCCGGGCACCCCCAGTGCTGAGCTGCAGAGATTAGCTCTGCCCAGGCGTGTCTGCACCGGGAGGCTGTGCTGGCTCTGCCAGGAAAGGGCTTCCTCCTGGGGTCACTCCTGGGTAAAGCTTGCAGCTTCTTTATCTTTTTTTCCTGTAGTAGCCCCTGCTGCTGTCCATCTCTGTGGGCTGGAGCTGTACTTGGTTTTGAGGGTCTACCAGGCACAGGATCTCAAAGCTGACTGGTTTTACCTGGAGCATGAATGCTTCAAGGTTTGGTTAAAGTCAGACCAAGGCAACGCTGCACACGATGTGTGGGGAAAACCTTTCAGTGGCTCTTACAACCCTCCTGTTTTCAGGACACCAGGAAAATAAGCAGCCTGCCAAACCGTGATGTCTGGGTAAAGCAGCCTGGAGACACCCCTGGAGACACCAAGGTAGATATGGAGCTGCTTTGGAAACTGGTGCATCCTCTGGGCTAGGGGTAGAGCTGGGACCTACCCACGGTGCATCACCCACAGGGTGGGTGTGGGAGAACCAGGCTATGGTGGGGAGAGGGGACATCCAGGACCCCATGGCTGGGGGGAGTCAGCAGGAGGGATGAACTGGAGGCAGCTGCAAGGATGAGAAGGAGTCTGGTCTTGGAGAGCAAGGGAAGTGGCATGTGGTGGGATTTAGGGGATGCCAACCTGTCCCATCCCCTGTTCAGGACAAATATGGTCCTGGTTGGAGTAGCTGCCTTTGTGAGTTTGAAGCCTCAGGCCGAGCCTCACTGTTTCTCACTTTCCTTTCCAGTTGTAATAAATCAGTTACATTAATATGTCAGATGATCTTGGAAGAACTGTTTTGCTCTGAAGATCAAATCCCAGCCCAACCCAACTGCCCAGCAGCTCACTGCCATGAGAGCCTCCCGTGCCATGTGTAGGTGCACCTCATGTCTTCTACTTGTGGGATGGGAAGGAAGAAGGCTGGAAGATTATCTCTGCACCTTCAGTCCTCACTCACTGCCTGTCCAGAAGTGCCTGGAGACCTCTTTCAATGGTGAAGGCAGACTCTTGCCTTGTTTTCCCAAAATGTTTTGGTGTTTTGCTCCTAATCTCTGGCCATGCCCTATAACTGCTCGTGAAGAGGATCAACTGATACGTCTCCTCTGCAGCTGGATCGTGTCAGTGGGGCAAGAAGTTGCCTGGCCAAGGGAGTTTCAGCTGCACATTCACGGACCACATCTGTCCCTGCTGTCTCATGTAGGGTGAAGCGGGGCAGACAGATGTCACTGCCCTCCTAGACTCTCACTGCTGGAGGGACCCAACCAAAGGCAAACGATGTTTGCAAAGTCACACATGCACCAGTGTAGCTTGGATATGCCTCATGGAAGAAGAGCAGACCTGATGGCCCTGGTGCTTCCCTCCAGCACGCAGCTGAGCCAGAGCTTGGTCTTCTCCACCCTGCCTTTACTGTCCTCTGCCCCTACAAGCAGTGACCCCTTTCACTTAGTGATATGGGAAGGGTGGTCTGGCTATGGCCCTGTTTGTGGGGTTGTACGGAGCTGAGCACCCCGTGCTGGGTCCCTTCTACAACCCCCCTTTCCCTCTCGCCCTTCCTCCTGAGCACTGTGCCTGTGGCTGTGCAGACCCCGGGTCCTTTGCCCCCACCCCACAGGGAAGCAGGACACTTGCTTCAGGTCAGCTCTAGGGTGCCATGGCCATAAAATGATGCTTAAATCTTCTGGAGCCATTCAGTGGGCTGGGGGTATGCCTTGAGCAACCATCACGGTGTCCAAATTCGGTGTGGGACTCTGCTGCTGCCCTTGGATCTGATCTTGCTTGCTGGGCTTTGGAGAGGACTTCATTTTCTCTATGCCTTTTTTTTTTCTAATAAAAGTTGCTCTTTCTAAGATGCTCCCAGTCACCTGCTCCTGGGCTGGGACTGGGAACTGTTCCCTTCCCTGTTTCTGGCAAGAGGAACAAAGACAAAACCCGGAGACAAATGTGTCCAGGGGGTGGGGGTAAAAACAGCCTGAGATTCTTCCCTTCTCATTACAACATCTTGGACCCGGTGTAGCGGCCGAGGAGCTGGCATCAGGGGCTGCAATGGAGGGTCCTTCACTCATGGCAGCACTGCCTTATCAGTGTCCCTGGCCCTCGAACATGACAGCTGGCTGGCTTGTGTCAGCCCCTTGGGCACTCATGTATCTCAGTCCAGAGGGTTTAAAATAGCAAATCTCTGAGGCCACACAATAGCTTGGGCTTATATGGGCTCCTGGGGGGGAAGGGGGAGCGGTGGAGGGGGCCAGGGCTGAGGCTGCCAAAATAGCAGCTCACAAGTGTTGCATTCCTTGCTGGGCGCCGGGCACATTCCTCTTGGCGCTGCCCGCCCCGGGGTGGGCGCTGGAGCCCCCTTAAAGCCTCCTGCCCCCAAAGAGCATTTCCCAGACGCCTGCCAGCTTGCCCTCGACTCCCTGGGACCTCCCCAGTGCCCCACGACAGAGGTAAGGCTGGGGCGGTGGGGTGCATGCTCATGGCGTAGGATGCTCGGTGGAAGGGCAGCTGTTATAGACCCAGAAGTGATTTGGCTCGGGGTTAACGGGCCTCCCCAGGCACTTGCACCGGGATGTATTTTTGCCATGAAGGCATTGCCATGGATAAAGCCTCAGGACACTCTCCAGAGTGCTGCATTCGCAACTTGTCCAGTGCCTTTTGAACCACTCTGATGTGTGCCAAGGAGGCCAAGAAGGATTTTGGCTGCTCTGGTTCTGGGGAAATCTCATAAATCCCTGTTCCCTGCGTCTGGGGGGGACAGGAGGGATGTGATGCTCACGGGAGAGTTGGGCCAGCCTGGCAGCCCAGGGTGGGTTAGAGGTGGGATGCTCCTGTGCATGGTTTGACCCTGCCAAGCACGAAGGGAGCAGTGACATGGCCCACGCTGGAGGAAACACTGGGAAATGAGAGATCCATCTCTGGGTGGCTAGAAGGAAAGCAGGTGCTGCAAACCATGGAGAATTAAATCAGCCCCAGGAGTGTGACCAGCCACCCCCAAGCTAATGGAGAGGTGGATTCTAAGAAGTGAGAGGGATATCTGAACTATTTAATCCACAGCAAATGACGGGAGGTTTTTTTCTAGTCAATAATACGTATAATGTTTCCTCTTTAATTCTGTAATATGTCTGCTGGGTTCTCCTAGTTCTTTCAAAATAAGATTTCAAAGCTTTAATGGCAAGGTTTATCTGTTTCTGTGCAGAAGATGGATAAATATTTCCTAAAGCCACTAATGTTAGTTTTTCTTGTGTATCCCCTTAACAGTCCTGGTTTTGTTGCTGTTCCTCAGGAAATGTTCTGTGGGATCTTGTGATGTACAAGAGGTGGAAGGAAATGTAGAAATAAGCTTTCACAGATGCCTGTTTGCACTTTTGTAGCCTGGAGGGAGTCTCTGCTCTTGTCTTGTGACAGGACCACATGAACTCTCAGGCACTCAGATGCTGCATAAATGGTTTTGCCCAACTCTGGGGGTAGCAGGACTATGCTCAGCCTGGGGGAAAAGTAGGGCCAGGAATTGATGTATAACGGGAAGGGGAGATCCAGAGGATGATGCTGGAGGGCTGTGCTTAGGGCTGAGCCCCAGATGCATCAGAGGGAAGGGAATGGTAATGGCAGAAGCAGGCAGTGAACCTGGGCCTGATGGGGCTGAGTTCTGACTTCATTTGCCTGCAAAAAGCACCTTCTGAGTCATTGCTCAGAAGAGAGATTTGTCAAGCCCCCGGGAACCATGGGTATGCAGAGGCACCCTTCCTGTGGTGCGTCTTTCCCGTGCTTGTGGATTCCGGTCCTGGATTCAGCATCTCAAATAAGGGATCCTGAAGCCTGTCGTACCTATCCTGGGTAATAAATGCTCAACAGATGCAGCCAGGACCAGTTGTTCCCAGATACCCGGCAGGAGCAAGCAGCGAAGCGGCTCTGCTCTGGGAACAGGTGGTTTAGCCCATGGAAGTTATTTCTAGAGCTGCCTTGCGTTGTCCTGCTGCATCTCAGCTTCGCTGAGCTCTGGCGTGAGCTGTGGACAGGCTGTGCAGAGGCTTGGGCTGATGCTCAGGGATGCTCCAGGGTGTCCAGGGCTGGGGCTGATCATGGGGCTGACCCTTGGGGACAATGAGTGAAGTCCTCATGGCCATGGCTGGGAGAGAGATGAGTGTACTGGGAAGATGAGCACAGCTGTTTGTCAGAGTTATTAGCCCTATTGCCAAACCAGCCTGTGAATTATGCCTTTTAGGTGACCCCATCTCAAGGTCAGGCCCAGGAGGTGAATGCTCCTGCTGAGCCCAGATTGCCCCTTTCAGAGGACACTCAGCACTTGGAGATCTGGACTGGGAGTTCTCACTGAGATCTTGTGCTGTGGCTTGTGCAGGACTGTGCATTTGACATAACGGGAGGTCCCTGCAATTTCCTATAACCCAACCGAGCTAAGAATACTCAGGAAGCAAAACAAGCTCAGTGTTATAATTGGGTTATTTTCCCGTGCCCTGAGCAAACACAGCACCCTGAGATGGCTGCGGGGAGGTGTCCTGGACACAGCTCCTGACAGCAGTTATCAGTGTTGCATGAGGCTGTGCCTAATCTCCTACCTCCTATTTGGGGCAAGCTGTGATCCTGGGACAGGAGGGACAGCAGGAGCCTTATCTCTGTTGAGATAACACTGTCACAGCCTGGCTGGGGACAGCTCGAAGCTCCAAGCGCTTTGGAGATGCAGCATCTCTGTGCCCATGTGTCGGGTGCTGGAGGACAGGCTGTGCTTGCCCTTATCTCAGCTCCTAACCCTCACTTTTTCCAATCTGCCTTGAATTCTGCTAGATAACCAGGCATGTCGGACTCTGAAGAGGTTGTTGAAGAATATGAGCAGTAAGTGGTGTGTTTTTAGACATCCTTTCTTTCTCCTCATTCCTGCCTTCCCACAGGGTCCCAGTATTGCCTGGGGGTGTTTACTGAGGGACACCAGCTCTTGTCACTACCTCAGCACCCAGCATGGAAGGGTCTTGGGAATCCCTCCACCCTGTTCCCACCCACACCCCTGCTGTGATGGTGCCGAGACCCCAGCATGAGGAGTTCTGCATTAGGAGCTGCGTCAGCACATACATGGCAAGGGACAGTCCCTGCATCCAAATTGCTGCAGTCCAAATCAGTGAGGTGGAACTGAGAAAAGCTGACGTCTTCAGTCTGCTGCTGCTGGGATCCTACTGCCACATCCAGAGCATCATTCCCCAAGGCTCAACGCTGAGGGAAACATTTGCTGGTGGCCACGAGGTGCACCTTGGAGAGAAGGGTCTCAATATCTGAGCTATGTGGAGCATCACTCCAAACACAGCTCCTCCTCATCCGCCAGCATAAAATGTAGATCTGAGTCCTTCTCTTATGTCTAAATGCCATGACAGACTCGCATGTCTCGGCAATCAGTTCCCTGGTCACACCCAAGGACAGACCATGCATCTCCCCCAAGGTCAGAAAAGGACTCTGGGGCAAAGGTGGGATGTGAGATGCCCATTTCTAGGATTACAGGCCATGGTGACTCTATCTTCTCAAGCTGCAAAACAATGTTGTGCTCTGACCACTGCCAAAGTGTCGGTTGAGCACCTCAGCTCCTGATGTCCATAGCCTGCCTGGGTCTTGTCCCGTCCCCACTCCATCTTCCAGTGCACCACACAGCTGCCTGCCCCGCACTCATTGCCCATTCCTGTGGGAAAGGGAAGCCAGCCTCGAGGAAATTTCCAATTCCCTTTTGGCCTCTCTGAGGGACACGTGCTCTGTTGCAGCAGAACACTGCAAATTTCTGTCGTGCTTTGCAGGGAGGAGGAAGGTAAGAGGACATGGAGCACCTGCAGCTGCCCCAAGGCTGAAGTGAAGAAATGATCAGAGCAGCTTCAATAACCTGCATCTTTTTCCCTTCCCTCTCTCCCGTCTGCACATGTGCTCTGTGAAGAGGAGTACGTGGAAGAAGGTAGGTCCACTGACAGTGGTAGGGACCAAGGGACAAGTGCTGTTGATTCAGTATTTTGCTTGGGTGGGTTGTGGTGGTAAGCTCCTTGGCTGCAATGGGCAAATCATGACCAGGAAGGGCAGATGAGATGATGTTCTAGATTTCTCTATCTGAAACATCAGTAGGATCCAACCCAGCCTGAATATACTTGGGATCTCTTTTGTCAGAGTGATCCCTTGACTCAAATTAAGGGTGAAAATGCTGGACTTGGGCGGTGGCAGAGGTGTGAGCGCAGTAGCTTGATGGGAGCTGGAGCCTCAGCTGCATGTGTGTTAATGCTGCTCAAGCACGAAGCTCCACCTGCATCAGCTGCTGAAGAAGCAAACCCCATGGTTCATGCAGCTGCTTTGGGACACAGCTGGGCTGGACAACTGGGGCTGGGGTTGGGAGCTGGGTTTTGCTGAGCCTCTTGCTGCTTGGGGGCAGTGCCAGGAAGCCCAGGCTGCTGCCCAGCAGAACATCCTGAATGCTAACAGCAAAGAGAGGCACAATGGGGAAACCACTGCAGTGCTGGAGTCCTCATCTTGTGCCATAGCTGCACCTCACAGCTTTACGGCGTCCAACTAACCTCTGCACTTATTCCTTTCCCTCCTCCCTGGCTCAGAAGAGGAAGAATGGATAGAGGAAGAAGACGGTAGTTATTGCACCTTTCTTTATTTCATCTCTCCACTGCTGCTGTGAATACGTTGTGGGTCGGTGTGTCTTTTGCCTCTCCTTGGTTGGGAAACAGTTTTCTTTCATTCTTCCACTTCTCTGTCTTTGCTTCTTGCACCCCCCTCTTCCTCGTTGCTATGCTGTGTGTATCTGCTCCTGTGTCTGTTCTCTTACCTCTGTCAACTGATTGCACTCGTGGTTTGCTATCTTCTTTTTCTTTCCTTCTCTCTTGCTGTGGGACCACAAGTCTTCCCAGGACATGTGGGCCCCAGCATCGTTCTGACTCCAGTGAAGGACTCTTGTGGGGATACTGCTCCCTCCAGTGGAAAAATGCTCCAACAGTGTCATAAATAAGATGGTGAAGGTGACAAAGGCATGCTTTCTAGTGCCAGCCAGACTTGTTTGCTGGCTGGAGGAGAGCAATAGAAATCCCTCTTTCCTATCCTGGGGGTGCAAGAGCATGACACCATGAGAGGGAATCAGAGACAAAGCAGGAGGTGGCTATAAATCCTTTAATTTCATTTTTTTTTGCCCTGCCCAAGCACGGAGAGCAGCCCTTGGGTAAAGATTAGAGCAAAGCCTTTTGCTTTCCAAGCCTCTGCTTCTTTCTCCTGTGGCTACATCTCCCCAGGGTCTCTCTTGCCACAGTTGTTCTAACTCCGGGGTCCACAGGGAGCTGGTGGGAGAGGTGGCTGCTGGACTCACACTGTCCATTATTCCACAGGTCAGGAAGAACAGGTAGAGGAAGCAGAGGAGGAGAGTGAAGAAACCAAGGCAGAAGGTGCGTGGTGGCTTTACCAGTGAGCTTCCATGGCTTGGCTGGTGTCATGCTCTGCTTCAGTGGGGTGTAAGCAGGGCCTGGGATGTCCCAGCATGGCCCATGACAGTGACTCAGTAGCACAGAGGGGCAGCTCTCCCCCAGATCTGTGGTTTCCAGTAAGGAGGTGTCAGAATGGAGCTACCCTTTCTTGATCTACCAAGTGCCTTGGCCCTGCAAGCACAAGGATAATGGTGTTTCTGGTCAAAGGGTTTGTGCCAAGCACTCTTAAATAATGCCAAAAATGAGTTAAGCCTGTTCCTCCAAGAGGTCCCTGTAGCCTTAGAGCAGGTATTTCCAGAGCCAGAGTCATGCTCTGATGTGTCGCACCATCCAAAGAACACTGAACTTCATGAGACCTCTTTGGAACAGACTAGGTTGCTTGGTGTGTATGTCCCCTTGCTGTCACAGCTGGTAGGGCAGGCTCAGATCCCAGCCATGCTCCCTGAGTGACGGTTTTGGGACTCCTCTGTGTGGGGATGTGGCTGCCCTCACCCACAGATGTTCATATTGTCCCCATTGCTTTTGAAGCAGAACAAGACGACGAGATGAAAACAGCAGGAGAAGGTAAAGCAGGAGTGGAGGAGAGATAGTTTTGGCCATTTCAGTCCTGATCCCAGTCCCCCAAGACATTGGGCACTTGTAACAGGGTTTTTGACATTGAATTAATTTGCTGCTGAAGAAAGAATGTGTGGTAAGTGGGGCAGAGCTGCCCTGGCTCCGAGGGGCAGCAGGAGGTCTGCGGGAGGGATGGCTTTGTGCTGCCTCTGTGAGAAATCCATCCAGAATGCAGAAGGAAAGGGCACTACTTCTGCTTTCCCAGCCTGAGCTCTTGCAAAGCTTGTCTGGGTTCCTCCTGGAGAGGACCTTGCGCTCTGTTGGTCTGCCTTGGGGTGAGGGATGTCTGTGAGGGACCTGCTCTCTCCCCAGTGGAGCTGGGTTTTGCAGCACGAGGCAGAGGGGAACAGACTGGCTGAACCACCCTGCTGTGTCTGAGGGCAGGGTGCACAGAGGGACTGGCCTCCAGGAGCCAAAGCATTGTGTTTTCCACAGGTGGAGAGGGGGACCGAGAGCAGGAGCCTGGGGAAGGTGAAGTATCCATCCTTGTTCCTCTCGCGTGGCAGGGACTAGCTCTTGGCCTGCATAAGGAGGTACCAAACCCCTTTCTGCTCAGCCAGGAGCATCAACATGTCCCAGGTTGTGGCGCAGAGACAGACACCTCACTGCATGCCCTTTGCTGGAGGGTGATCCACAGTGCAGCCTGTGCTGCTGGGAGAGAGGGGCAGCTCGGCTCCGTTTTGCGGGGTTTGAGTCAAGGTGTGAAAGCAAAGGTCTCTGTGGCACTAATGTTGTCTTTCTCTCCTGCTCCTGGGGACCTGCAGGTGAATCGAAGCCAAAGCCCAAGTAAGTGTTGGTGCATTTTCTCTGGTTCAGGGTCTGAACTAGGAACAGTGCCAGGGCAGAGGCTCCATGGGATGGGCTTAGCACCACGATCCAGAAAGGACATGGGACAGTGAGGCCTCAAAAGTATGAAAGCATGTGGAGACTTGGACATGGGAATAAAGAGAGAGAAACAGATAAACAGAATATGAAGAGAATCCTGGAACTGAGGTTTTAAAGCATTTTGTGTCCTCCTTGGAAGAGGCCCAGCTGTCTTGTGTCCCTGCAGCTGGAAAAAATCTGTGCTCACCCCAGCCTGGGTTACATGGTCCATGTCACAGTCGAGATCTTGCTTCTCTGGTGTGCTCCTGGCCATGGCTGGCATGAAGCAGGCATTGGTATAAGTGCCAGCATCCCAGGGGCACGAGCACCTGCCTGAAGGAGCGGGGCCATGAGCCATTGCCAGGAACCTGCAGGTCCTCATAGACTCCTGGGATGCTGCAGTGTGGGAGGCAGATCTGTCCTTAGCCATGATCTCTTCATGCCTTTGTGTCTTTACGTGCCCCTACTGAGCATCTCAAGCCCACAGAGGATGAGAGGACGGTTTCCATTTCCCTGTGCCAGATCGCACTGGAGCTCACAGTCCTTCTGTGCTCTTTTGGGTGAGCTGTGGAGTGGCTGCCAGGCACAAGGTGTCTGGCAAAGGGTCGTGGCCAAGTTGCCTGCAGCTTGTGGAGTTATTCCAGCCATGTGGGCGCCTTGGAGTGCTTCCCGGGAATGCTGGAGCTCTTCCTCTGAAGCTGTCCAGCTGGCAACCTCCAGCAAGCAGCATTACACTTCCCCGTCCTCAAAATGCACTCACTGCAACCCTGGGGACTGTGAGGCTCAGGGAGGAGGGCTGGGAGGAACAGTGCATGGATGAAAGGCACCGTCCTATCCCAGGTATCTGCTTCAGGCTCACCATCTTCTTGCTCATCTTTGATTGCAGGGTCTTCATGCCAAACCTGGTGCCTCCCAAAATCCCAGATGGCGAGAGGCTGGATTTTGATGTAAGTAGCACATACAATGTCAACCCCCGCAAGGTGAGCCCCTTGCGTCGCTCCTCCACACTGTGCCCAGCAGCTCTGCAGCTCCTGGAGGGCTTCACTCATGGGAGTGTAGCCACCACCACTGTTTCTCTCTGGTGCAGGATATCCATCGCAAACGCATGGAGAAGGACCTGAATGAACTGCAGGCCCTCATCGAAGCCCACTTTGAAAGCAGGAAGAAGGAGGAAGAGGAACTCATGTCCCTCAAAGACAGAATTGTATGTCTGCAGCCTTCCTCCTCTATGGCTACTGCCACCCTCTCCACTGGGGGCATAAAACCGTGATCCTTTCTCCATAGTCCTGAGAGCAAGACCTGGGACATCCCATGTCCCTGAAAGGCAAAGCTTGAGTTTTGAGGCAGATTTTGTACCTCAATGCCTGGGAAGTCCCTGGTCTGGCTCCTGCAATGCCTGATGGAGATGCACCTTCCCCCATGGCCACTGGTCCACATGCTTCCTTGGGAGACATGGAAGCAGTAGATTGGCCCTTGGGGCTCTCAGGGCTTCTGGGGTCAGGGATGTGTCCCTAGGGACAGAGAGGAAGCAGATCCCCTGGGGTGTCCAAGCACATGTTCCCTCCTCCTGCAGGAAAAGCGGCGAGCGGAGCGGGCAGAGCAGCAGCGGATTCGCAGCGAGAGGGAGAAGGAGCGCCAGGCCCGCATGGCCGTGAGTGTCCCGCTGGGGATGGGGGCTTGGGCTGGTCTTGGGTAGCACAAGCATGGCCATGGAGCACATGGGAGTATGAGCTGCATGTTGCATGCAAGCCAGTCCATGAGGTCTCCATCTGTCTGATTCTGAACCTGGCAGGAAGAAAGAGCTCGCAAAGAGGAAGAGGAGGCACGGAAGAGGGCTGAGGAGGAAGCACGGAAGAAGAAAGCTTTCTCCAACATGCTGCATTTTGGAGGCTACATGCAGAAGGTGTGATCCTGGGTGGTTGCAATGAAGCTGCTGGTGCTCCTGGGAAGGGCTCAGTCATGGGCTGGCCTCACAGCACCGTGCATCTCTTCAGTGTTGGTAGATCGTTGTTCCTATGAGCAGAAGAAGACAAGCCACCACTGTTGGGTCGCAGCAGTGGTTGAAGGGTACAGCTGAGAGCTCTGCCTTGCAGATGCTGACCAGGACAGGTCCAGCCTCACCTCTAGAGACAGGGAAGGGGGTTTGAGAGATGTCTTGTCCACTGTTGCCAAAATTTCCGTGAGAACCTCATGTGCTTCTGGAGTCCCAAAAGCTGTGGGTGTTGGGGGCAGAACTGGGGATAGGGGTAGAGCAAAGGCTGGGCAGATTTCCTTTCCTCCAATGGACTGATGATTTCCTCAGTCAGAGAAAAAGGGTGGGAAGAAGCAAACAGAGCGGGAAAAGAAGAAGAAGATCCTCAGTGAACGGCGAAAGCCCCTGAATATCGACCACCTCAATGAAGACAAGCTGAGGTGAGTGTGGGCGGCAGGAGGGATGTCCAGGACAGGGGGTCTCCTTTGAGTCCCACATCCTGAGGCAGGATCCAGGGTCAGGGTGGGCTGTTGGGTGTGCAGCCCATAGCGGAGGGGGGCCACCCCACCGGGGACATGGGCTCAGTGGCTTTGCTGGGCCACGACTGCCAGCTGCTGCTGACAGCGTTGGCCATCAGAGGGAGACATGCTCACACGCATGGGACATACATGTTCCCATAGGTCCCGTCATCACGCGTGGCTTTGGTCCATGCATGAGACTGGTACTGCTGCCTGGTTAGCACATCCCGGTCTGGGCATGGAGCCTGCACAGACCGGTCCTGGGGAGCAGGCGAGATGGTGGCATCACTGCCCTGTCCCCTGCTGTGAGCTCCCTGTGAGCCACATCCCTTTTCTGATGGACACAAGCTGGCTCTTCCCACAGGGACAAGGCCAAGGAGCTATGGCAAACCATCCGTGATCTGGAGGCTGAGAAATTTGACCTGCAGGAAAAGTTCAAGCGGCAGAAATATGAGGTGAGCCACGAGGTCCTCCATGAGCCTGCTCACCCTTCATGCGCTTGGTTACTCTTCTGCTCCCCATCTGGGAGATGGGTGGGTTGTCTGACTGATGATGCTATCACAGGAAAGTTGGCCATGTCAGAGAAGGACTATGGCCCTCTTTGTGCATGCAGTGACAAACACCCAAGAGGCTCTGCACCACGAAAAGCCAAGCCACATCTACCTCCCTTTTGGAGATGGGCCAGGATCACAACCCTCCCAGCAGCTGCCAGCCACCCTGGCAGGGCTGAGCACATGGCTGGAGGATGTGGTAGCTGGAGAAAGGGGCTATGTGGTGGCCCTGTGACCTCCCAGCTCCTGGGTACATATGCTTTGCACCTCAACAGACTTCCTGCTGTGCTGCACATCACAGCCCTGTGTTAAATCCCACACAAGAATGCTGGGGAAGAGAGAGCAGTGATGCATCTTTTCCCTGGCCCTTGTCCCCACTGGGCATGGGGCATCTTGCCAGGCCTCACCATCTGCCTGCATTTCTCTTGCAGATCAATGTTCTCCGAAACCGCATTAGTGACCACCAGAAAGTGTAAGTGCCCAAGCAGGCTGAGCATCCTTCCTCAACACCTCCTGCTCTTCTAGCTCCATGCTTCCCTGGCCCCAGTTCCCTCCCTGTGTATCTCCTGGCTCTCTTGCACCCTCACAGAGCCACCTCCTGTCCTTCCAACTCCTACCTCTGGTCCCACTAGTACCTAGAGTTCATAGATCTGCAGATCTGGCCCAAGGACCTCGGTCCATGCTGCTCTGCTCCCATTGACAGATCCCCCTTGCCTCCCAAATCCACCAGCTTCCCCCTGCCCCAGAGACCCTGGCTGGGGATGGACCCTGGGGAGACCCCACCTCTGCATGTGGAACCTTGTGTCCTGTGGGGTCCTGCCAGCCTCCAGCTGCCTTCATCCCTGCTGTGCCTCTGCCCAGCATCTCAGGGAAGGTGCTGGAGATCCCAGCTTGTGTAAGAGGGGAAATCCCATGGGCTGTGGGAGCTGTGCAGCCCTGCAAGGTCAGGGGACCCCATGTTCCTTACACAGGACTGGGACACTCTTTGTAGGAGGGTGGAGGTGGTTGTTTAACCCCTACCTTTGAGAGCACCATGCTGCTCTCACAACCCCATCCCATCCTGCTGACTATCATGAGAGGTGCTCATCCTGCCCCGTGTGTCAGGTAACAGCATCTCCCAGCCACTTACACCACATCTCTCTTCTCTTCTGCCTCAACACGGCCTGTTCCTGCAGCAAAGGGTGAGTAGATGTGTTTCCTGAGTGCTGTGTGTCTCCCACTGCACGGGTGCTGCATGGACACCAGAGCTGGCTAGCAGTAGGGCTGAGAGAGGTTGTGATGCCAAGGACTGGCAATCAAAGTTGTGCTGGTGACTCTCAGGATGACATGCCAAAAGTGCTCTTCACTGTTCATGCAAGCCTACTCTTCCTCCTCTCTGCTGCCTCATGCCCAGAGCAGTGCCTGTTCCCCCGCTGCTGGTTAAGGAGAGCGATGTGGTGGGTCCTGGCTAACAGCTTCACAGCTTCTGATTCTTGGGAGAAGGATCCTGAAGCCATGGTTATCCCTCTGCAACCAGAGATCCAACTCATTTATTCCTCTCTTCAGAGAGGGAGAAATATGGGAAGGAACTTGAGGGTCCTTAGAAACACCCGCAAAATGCATGAGCTTGTTCCCATAGAGTCCCAAAACACATTGACTCCAGGTCCCAGGGTTTCATCTGGGGTCATTGAAGACCTTCTTCCCCACAGGGCAGTGAGCACCAACTGGAGATGGCATGGTCCTCTTTGCAGGACTGCTGGTAGCACCCACCTTGATTCTTCTTTCACAGTCACTAATGCCTTATCTCATGTGTTTTTCTGCTTCCCTTCCAGGTCAAAGGCTGCCCGTGGGAAGACCATGGTGGGCGGCCGGTGGAAATAGATGACTCAGAAGGCAAAGGAAGCTCAGCCATGGAGAGGTGCATTGTCTTTTGGTCGACCAGCTGGCTTCCCCACATCATGGAGCCCGCACCAAATGCCCACCCATCCTCCCACTGCACAGAGCTTGTAAAGACCTTGCTGTAGGCACAGTGCTGTCTGGGTGGACAGATGCTTCATGAGGTGCCACTCTCATCTTCACATCCCCAGCTGATGTTGTGTCTGTAAATAAAGAGAATGGTGAGGGGGGTGCAGGTGTTGTCTCCATCCCGAAGCTCTGAGCTGGGAGGAAGCAAGCACAGGATAGTCTCAGCAAAGCTTGACAGAGCCAGTGAAGCTGCACTCCTGCTCCCTGGGGTGCATAAGGATGCAGCAACCATTCAGGACCTCCTGGTTAACATGCCCCCTTGCCTCACAGCATCTCACACCTACAGTCCCTGAGAGGTTCTGTAACAGACCTCCATGGTCTGGCCTGCTTTTCCTGCAGCAGTCTGGGGCAATCCTGGTTATGGCCACTTTAGTTCCTGCTTTTGCTGTACCAGAGCCCCCCTTGCTTCTCTCTGTGTCAGGGTTGGCCCCGTGGAACAGCTTGGGTAGGGTCACTGCTTCCAAGCCTCTTGGTCCATGAGTTAGTCACTTACTCTGCTTCCAGGCTGTTTTCACTCCTATTTTCAGCTTTTCCTGAAGGGCCCAGACCAACTTTGCCTCCTCTGTGTGTTTCCGACAGCATGCAATGAAGACTTGAGATAAGTCCACGTGGAGCAACCATTTATGGGTCCTTTCAATGGTGCAGATCTCTGTCATCTAGCTGCAAGCATCTCTGTAGCACACTTCCACAGGCACTGCCCATGAAGGCACATGAGCTGCGTAATCCGGAGTGTTCCTGGTGCACAGATCTGGACTGTCAGCCAGCAGAAGGCATTAAGCATGGCCATTTCCTGGGACAAGCTGTGCCACGCTGTTGTTAAACAGCATCTGTGAGGGATTTCCCAGTGCAGTGAGGAGGGGATGGATGCACAGGATGGAGGATCTTCAAAGGCATCTTGTCCCTTGGCAAGATATTTTGTCCCCACTTGCTGGGGTTGCCTGTCCTCCCCATCCCAGATACAGTGATGTGGGGGCATCCTGCAGGTCTCTTCCTTGTGCTGCCTGTTGGGTGATGACTTATTTTGCCTACTTCAACACATGCCATCAGGTTTTGGAGAGCAAGGCTCTGGGAAGCCTCAGCTTCAGTGAGGCAGCAAGTGGAGGGCAACCATCCTCCTATCACTGGCCTCTTCAAAATTGAGTTGTGGAGGGATGAATGTGATCCCTTACTGGGACACAAGAGCAGGGCTGGGGAGGGTGGCAGAGCTGAGACATGAGGTACTCAGAAGGTGGCTCATTGAAGGTTCAGCAAGTGACAAGTGATTCCAGAGAAGGGCAACCAAGCTGGTGAGGGGTCTGGAGAACACATCTTATAAGGGGTGGCTGAGGGACCTGGAGTTGTTTAGTCTGAAGAAGGGAAGGTTGAGAGGAAACCTCATTGCTCTCTACAACTACCTAAAAGGAGGTTGTAGTGAGGCTGGTACTGGTCCCTTCTCCCAAGTAACTAACAACAGGACAAGAGGTAATGGCCTCAAGTTGCGCCAGGGGAGCTTTAGATTGGGTATCAAGAAGAAGTTCTTCACTGAAAGAGTGGTCAGGCATTGGAACAGGCTGCCCAGGGCAGTGGTGGGGTCACCATCCCTGGAGGGGTTCAAAAAACATGTAGACATGGCACTTCAGGACATGGTTTAGGGGTCAGGGAGATGTTGGGATGAATGTTGGACTTGATGATCTTAGAGGTCTTTCCAACCTTCATGATTCCATGATTCTCTGATTTCCACCCTGTCCAATGCATGTCCCTGGGAGAGAGGAGCACTTAGGGCAGAAAGGTACATCTGGCTTCGAAAAAAAGATCCCCTTTTTCCAGGCTCTGAAGGTTCACCGTCACAGCCTTTCTGGCAGGTGAAGACAGGGCCCTGCTGGTGCCGGTGCCCGCTGCGCAGCAAGGCACTGCAGCCGCTCTGCCCGTCCCTGCGGGGCTGGCAGCGCCCAGGGTGGGGGTACAGAACCACTCCCTGCTTCCCACAGCACGGCCTGTCCCGGCAGCGCGCTGGCCCCTCGCCAACCTGGCTCCCTGCGCGCCAGGGCCGAAACCTGCGCGCTCCCTCCCCGCCCAGCACCTCCCTCCCTGTGCCCAGTGCTCGGTGGCACCACCATGCCAGAACAGCTGAGTCAGCAGCCAGCCCTGCCACCAACCCTCCCCAGCTCCACCTCCTACCAAGTTTCCATTTGTGAGTGGGCTACTGCTGAGCTTGGGCATGGCAGAGCATAGTGCTGGATACAAGAATCCTCTGGGACATGGCAGGGTGCTCCAGGATCTTCTCCAGGGTCTTACAGGGTGCTGGCATCATCCCAAGCATTGCATGAGCTGTGTGACGATTGCGATGGCTTAGTGTGTTGTGTCAAGGTTTGCCGGAGTGCAGTGCCGGTTGCTGGATGCTGGTGAGCAGCTCTGGCATGCAGGGTGCTGGCCCCATCCTGCCATGCACAGCACGTTTTGGGCATGGGTGAGTCCTAGGTGAGCACAGTGGGCCAGGGACCAGCCACGATGCTCTGCACTGCGGAGTGAGGGACCCCTGGTAGCAGCTTTTGGTTGTGTAGGGTGCTGATAACCTCACCTTGTCATTGTGCCTATTTGCAGTGTACTAGTGTCCTGCAGCACTGCTGTGCGGTCTCAATGTCTCCATGGGCAGCAGAACCTCTGGATGCCAGATCAAAGCACCAGCATCCTCTGGAGCATGGTGTGAGGAGTAGAGACCCCTGTTCTTCCCTAGCAGGGCATCTTCCCAGGAGCTATGAGGTATAGCATCCTTCTTACTACTTCATAATAGGTCCTCTGCACGTGGAAGAGGAACAGCATCTTCTGCCATAGCATGCAAATATCCTCCATGCTGTGGTGCTTTGAGGAGCAGTTCCTTGTGCAGCACCACTCTGGAGCACAGCACATGAGACCAGTGTCCACTCAAGCACAGTTCTGGTGTCTCAGCCAAAGCACTAGACAGGAATCAGGTCGTGTCCCACACAGTCTGTGCAGTGCAGGGTGCCAGGGTCCTTTAGGCTCCTCTATGGAGACCTCAGCAGGTGCTGCAATGAGGCGTGGGTACAACACAGGACTCATGTCTCTGCCCTCCCCACTGTGATGTCAATGTTCTGGCCAGAGTTCAAAGCTCCAGAGGTTGCTGCCAGCCTGGAGTATAAAAAATTATCCTCTCATGTTCATCACAGCTGTTCCAGCACTACTGCATGAGCCCAGACTGCAGAAGACCTGTGCCCAGGTGCCACAGGCATGTGCACCTCATGGTCTGTTGATGCAGCCCCATGCCAAGGTCCTCCCAGGGCACCACCATCCCCATGCAGTGGAATGGATGCAAAAGAGGATGGTTTTGTCACTGAGAAGCTGCTGGTAAAATATTGAGCTGGTGTTTTGGGTTGTGTTTGTGCTAAACCAGAGCTGTGTGTAAGGCAGCTTCATGCTCTCCTTGACCTGCTCCAGGACAAGGCCAACTCCCAGAGGCAAAGCCATTGTTACATACAGATATTGGAGACCTTGGTCTTGCAGCTATAGCTACAGATAGAAACAGCCCGGTCATGTCTTTGATCAGGTCGCGTTCGCTCTGGACATGCACAGGAGATCCTGGTAATGCTGTCGTGGGGCCACATGGTCAATGCATGTCCCAAGGAGCCAGGGTCATGCATGTGCCCATGCTACCAGCATTGTGGGCTGGTGGCTGCAGTGGTCCACAAGAACCAGGGTCATGGGGTGGCAGCACTTGAAGCTGACATGCTGCCAGGGCTCAGTGTGCCTCACCAGATGGGGATGTGGAGCCTCTCACTGGTGCCTTCTGTTGGGGCAGCTGGTGAAGGATTCCTTCACCCCCACCTTGGAGATGTTGGAGTGTTGCTGCTCTCATCAGGCACAACACTAAGTGGCCCCATGGGCTATTGACTGTGAACAAGAGCAGCATGTGGAGGAGAGACAGGCAGGGCAGACGACGGATGGGGTGTCAGGGTGTGTTGCCAGGAGGAGAAGGACAGAAGAGCAGGTCTGGTGGTGGTCTGGTCTCGGGAGGACAGAGCCTGCCCAAGGCACTGGACAAGCATGGTGGGCTGCTCTAAACCTCCTGCTTTGCTCCCTAGGGGAGCCAGTGCCCATGCTCCCCGGTGCAGGATGGGGAACTTGAGTCTTCTGGAGCTGTACAGGAGGTGCCAGCACCAGTAGGATAACACACACCCCAACTCCCATGATGGCAGGGGCTCCTGGCTGGCACAAAGAGTCCCTACTGCCCAGGCACAGGCTACCGTGGGGCATATTTTTTGAGTGTCATACAGAGCATTCAAGGGCAGCACAGCTCTGTAGAGCACGGAGCAGATGTTGGACGCCATTACTATGGGGAGTGGACATTGCCCATCCTTCAGTGTGGGTTTTACCAATTTCACCATCCATGAACCTCGGACTCAGGTGCAGGGTGGCTGCATCACACAGATCCATGGTACCACCGTCCCCGGGTGGAGTGCCAGGGTGCCCAGCCTCAAGGTTAGCCAAGGCCAAAGGCCAACAAAAACCTGCAGAAAATGAAGAAATACAAGCTCTGTTTTTTTGCAGGTCACGTTTCACAACAGGCTGTATTTTAAAAGGGAGAAAAAAGATGGAAACTTTGAATTTTGAAACACCTTCCAGACATGGGGCTCTCATCTTCAGAGTCCCCAGCCACCGTGTTGCTGTGTGATGGTCTCCTCAGCACACTCCCCCACAGGGCAGGTCCATTTCTTTGTGCAAGCATCTGATGCTTGCAAGATTTTTTACGATTATTTTTAAACACCTTATAAAACTTCAAGTTCCATTTAATATCTTTGCCCTGCAAATCACTGCCTATAGCAGCTAATTCATAGGTATCAATTAATCACCTCTAATTGGCTGAAGTCACCCACGGTTTATGCTGATTCCACAGATGTGTTAAATCATCAGTGAAGCCTTTAATGCACTGCAAACACAACTGAGCATCTACACAATGACCCACGTCCATGAGACACGTCCCGCTGACAAAGCAGGCAGCAAGGCTCTGGAATGGAAGGGAAGAGGCTTTAGCTGTTGTCTGGAAGCAGCATTTTATTGGCACTTAGTGGAAGGAAAATAAGGTTCCTGGTGGTGTCTGAATCATTGCTTTTGCATGTGCTCTCATGCCCAGGTTTCAGCTGAAGTCCTAGGTGTAAACTATGCTCCTTGGTGCAGGGCAGCAACCGCTGCAAGGAGCACTGAGGTGCTAAGACCTACAGGAGATGGGATCAGCTCTCTGCCCATGGATCCATAAGGTACAGGACTGGTAAAGGTGGTGCTGCTCCATATGCCCTGACCTGGAGTGGTGCTGAGCACCAAAGCTGCTGTGATGGTTTGCAGGAGCAGCAATCCCTGCAGAGGTGGCTCTGGGCAGTGCCCAGGTCAGGGGATGGCACAATCTAAGGGAGGTTTGGAACACTGGAGGGAATTTGATCCGTCCCTGGAGGTGTTCAGGGCCAGGTTGGATGGGGCTTTGAGCAACCTGGTCTAGTGGGAGGTGTCCCTGCCACGGCAGGGGGGTTGGAACTAGATGATCTTTGATGTCCCTTCCAACCCAAACCATTCTATGATTCTGTGAATTGTTCCTGCTCCTGCACCCCTCCGTCAGCCTCAGCTGCACGGATCCTGACACATCTGCCCTCCCAAAGGGCCCATGGAGATCAAATCTACCCATGCCTAGCTGATGCGTGAAGCTCTGCAGTGAACAGCAAGCTGTGCGACAAAAGCCGAAGCCTTTAGCAGTGTCTCCCATGGTACCATCTCTGGGTAGACCCCTGGGAGGTAGGTCTCAGGGCCCCACATTTGCAGCTTTCAGACCAGGTGTCTTCAGAATATTCCTGCTTCTGCTCATGCCCTCCTGCCTGAGGAAGGGGCTGTGTGCTCCCCTGCATACGAACACCCACATGCCCGCGCACGCGGTGTCCCAGACATGTGTGCACATGCACGCACACGCAGGCACCATCACAGGTAACTGTATGCACACAGAGCTCGCTGTGCCAGATCCTGCAGCACACCCCAGGAGGAAGGCAAAGTGGCAGCCACGGGCGTGGGGGAACAGTGCTCAGGGCACCCCCGAGGAAGTCCTGGTGCATGGGTTGTCCCAGGACACGGGCACCCATCAGCAGGGCATGCATTTCAGGGTATCAAAGAGATAGTAATCATCCGTCATATTTGAAAAGTCATGGAGATCTGGTGAAGTTCCCAGGAAACTGGGAAAGGGGAAACACCACCATCAACTTCAAAGAGGGAAAAAAGGAAGACCCAAGAAACTACAGGCCAATCAGTCTCACCTCTGTGCCTGGCAAGATCATGGAGCAGAACCTCCTGAAGGCTCTGCTAAGGCACCTGGAAAATGAGGAGGTGATTGCTGGCAACTAATATGGGTCCACTAAGGTCAAATTGTGCCTGAGAAATTTGGTGGCCTTTTATGATGGGGTCACAGCATCAGTGGATAAGGGAAGAGCAACCAACATCATCTACCTGGACTTGTGCAAAGTGTTTGACGCTGCCCCACACGACATCCTGGTTTCTAAATTAGAGAGACATGGATTTGATGGATGGACCACTAGGTGGATAAGGAAGTGGGTGGATGGTTGCACTCAAAAAATTGTGTCAACGGCTCGGTGTCCAAATGGATACTGGTGATGGGTCGTGTTCCGCAGGGGTTGGTGTTGGGACCAGTGCTGTTTAACATCTATGTCAGTGACATGGACAGTGGGACCCTCAGCAATTTATGTATGAGCTGTGTGGTGTGGTCGACACGCTGGAGGGAAGGGATCCCTCCAGAGGGACCTTGACAGGCTGAAGAGACAGGCCCAAGCCAACCTCCTGAAGTTCAACAAGGCCAAGTGTGAGGTCCTGCATCTGTGTTGGGGCAATCCCAAGTGCAAATACAGGCTGGGCAATGAGTGGGTTGAGAGCAGCCCTGAGGAGAAAGACTTGGAGCTGATGGCTGATGAAAAGCTCAACATGGGCCGGCAATGTGCAGCTGTAGCCAAGAAAGTCCCAACCATGTCCTGGGCGGCATCAATAGCAGCATGACCAGCATGTGGAGGGACGTGATTCTGCCCCTCTACTCTGCTCTTGTGAGACCCCACCTGGGGCATCCAACTCTGGAGCTCCCAGTGCAAGAAGTACTTGTTGGAGCTGGGCAAGAGGAGGGCCACGAAGACGATCAGAGGACTGGAATATCTCTCCTATGAGGACAGGGTGAGAGAGTTGCGCTTGTTCAGCCTGGAGAAGGGAAGACTCTGGGGAGACATTATTGTTGCCTTCCAGTATCTGAAGGGGGCCTACAGGAAAGCTGGGGAGAGACTTCTTACAAGGCCTTGTAGAGACAGGACGAGGGGTAATGGGTTCAAACTGGAAGAGGGGAGATTTAGATGGAAAATTAGGAGGAAATTCTTTACCCTGAGGGTGGTGAGACACTGGCACAGGTTGTCCAGGGAAGCTGTGGCTGCTCTGCCACTGGATGTACTCAAGATGACATTGGATGGGACTTTGAGCAACCTGGTCTAGTGGGAGGTGTCCCTGCCCATGGCAGAGGGTTGGAACTAGATGACCTTTAAGGTCTCTTCCAACCCAAACCATTCTATGATTCTATGAAATGTATGCTGAAGTGTGAACTTGCAGGCTTTGCCATCAGACCTGGCATGACCCATGCCTGGGAAAATCCTCATTATACAGCAGTTGTCTTTGTATGTCTTCCTGTGTGAAATAAATATGCCAAAAGCTGGTCTGCTGCAGATTATTTAAGTACACTTCCAACCCCAGGAGTCCCTGGGGGTGTCTGACCCCTACCTGAGATGTCTCCACACCTGCCTCATCCCACCTGCTGTTCACTGCCAGCCCACACACTGCAGCTGCTGAGGTTCAGGCTGGTGAGGCCTCATGCTGATGAGCAGCTCAGCACCTGCACAAAGCAGATGGGTTTTTGCCCAGCTTGCTCTAAGGCTGAGCCTTCAGCAAAAGACACAGAAGAAGACCAGCAGAGGAAGGCAAATCATCCCTTGTCTAGAGGTTACAGCACTTACTAAAGAGGTGGAAGAGAAGATTCAAGTTCCTATCTCCCCTTGCCGTGATAGAAGCATGGCTTTGAGCTCTGGTTCTTCATGCCAGCTGAGCAGCAACATTCAGCGCTCTCTATGACGCTGGTTTATAACTCCAGTGCTACACACTACAGCTGATTGAAATCATAGAATCATTGGAGAAGACCTCTGAGACCATCAAGTCCAACCGTCAACCCAACACTACCATGACCACTAGACCATATCCTGAATGACTCTCTTGACGGTGCTCTCCTGGTTTTGGAAGAGCTGTGAGCTGCTCGTCCCATGTATTGGCACCTATAAACAAACACGGTTGTGCCTTTGCAGAGCAATCAATCTAACTTTGATATCCTGACGAAGACGGAACACTTTGATCCAGGGAAACACTTTGATCTTTCACTGTGGGGCAGATGCTGTTGATTAGCTGTAAAAACAGAGCAATTATTGTAACTTTTCAGGTGGTGTTGCAGGGCTACACTATGACCTGTCACTGTATCAGCTGTGTGCCGTGCCACACCTTCCAATAACATAGAATATGAAATCCAGCCACGCTCTGCCATTCTCAAATTCTGCTGATTTTTTGGACCAACACATTTTGGAAAAGGGAACTTTTGGCTTTGTCAGCTTTTCCATCTCAGAGCTTTTGTCCAGGCCAGTGTTTCAAACACTTTGAAATAATTAAAAGTAGAATCACCCTGGCAAAGACTAAGAAGCACTTCTGGGTGCTGGAAGAGGTCCCCAAGGACCTCATCAAGAGGACAGGTTTCCTCCCTTGGGCTGAGCATCTCATGGAGGTTCCAGTCACCTGCCTGGCTGCCCAGAGCACATCCTCCATGGCTGCCAAGTTGGGTTGGCTGTTCTAAGGTCTCCATGGTGGAACAGCCATGGCATGGAAGACATCTCAGCATCACTAGGCTCCAGATGCATCCATAGAATCTCTGGAGACCATCAGCTCCAGACAGGGCTCAACTTGCTGCTCCTCCAGCTGCAGGGAGTAAACAAGGCACAGTGGGTTCAGATTCATCTCAGCTCACAGCAATGCTTAACACATGTACTCATAGCCTGATTTCAATTCCAGGTCTCTCCTGGCAGTGGACAGAGATAAATATCTCCAGAGGGTGATTCAACATTGTTTGACCTGGCAGGGCAAAGCCAGGAAGACATGGTCCTGGCTGGAAGAAGCACACTGCAGCAGGATGGGAACCAGCTCCTGGTTATTTGCTCAATGGGGCAATTAGTCCTGTAAGTTCATGAGCCCTGTGATTAACTGCAGCCATCCAAACATTGTCATTATGAAGGGAGAGTAACTGAAGGATTCTGGAAATTGTTGGCATTTCTTGGCGGCTACAGAAAAATCCTGATTGCAGCTTGCAGGCCCTTGGGCTAAGGGTAGGACAACCTACTGGCACGCAAACCGATAAACAACTCAGAAGGAAGAACTTCTCTTTTGGGAAGAAGGAAAAGTGGTGAAAAAGTCCCCAAAGCTTCTGCCCATGAACCAGGTGAGGAACTGAGGGAGAGCAATCGCTTTCTGCTACAAGTCCCAGCTATGGGTGGCTCCATGCAGGTGGGATTCAGCATAAGCACCAGCCCTGGAGGTTTCCTGAAGACAGAGGGTTTCATAGGCACAAAACTGCTCCATGGATTTTTCTTCCAGACCCCAGTGTCCTGAGACAGATATTTTGGAAACCTGTCCTTGTGTTCTATGGAAGAGCATGTGGCCCATAAGACGTGCCTCACAAGTGTCAGGGTTACAGCTCCAGAAAGGTTTCCCCACCACTTGAGCCCTTTAGTGGAAGTTGCAGCTTTGATTTGGGCTTACACCAAGCAAGTACTTCATCGCAGGGTCCTCAGGAGCTGGACACTGGGTGGGATGGGTGTCTACACTTCTTGTGGGGAGGTTGTACATTGAAACCTCAGCATCCCTTTACCTGAGGGGTTATGAAATGGGTGCTGGCATCTCTGAAGGGGTTGATGTCTCCCTTGGAAAGGCACCTACCCTTTAGCAAGTCCCATGGCTGCATTTCCTCTCTGGCAGTGGGCTGAAATTTGCTGAGGACGGGGGGAAATGGGGTTTACTTTGGTCTGTCATTTAGAGGTTCTGCCTCACAGGCAAACCAGGAATGTTTCCTGGTGGAAACATATGCAGCTAGGCAGGAGTTTACAAGACAAAATTCTTGGCCTGAAATGTCTAAATTCTTCTGTAGGGCCGGGACTCCGAGTTCATTTACCCATGGAAAAGAACGACGTTCTCATCTCTATTCCAGTAAACGTGACCCACATTCTCCAAAAGCCAAGGAGCTGCAGGAGACATCACGTTCTTGCGGAAGCTTAATAATTTGCCCAAAGCAAGGAATAAAAGAGCTGGGACATCAACACAGCTCCTCATGCTTGAGACACAGCTCCAAGGCCAGGTTCATAGCACCCAAGATTACATTCAGGAAGGAGAATTCTCCACAAACAGACCCTGGTACGGTGCGTTCTTTCTGAATTAATGGTATTGGAAAAAGGCTGTTTGTGAATAAAGTCTTGCCATGCAGAGTGGGACATGCCCTCATTCCGCAGAGGTTCATGGAGGGACCGTCAGCTCAGCAGTTTCAACTTGTGCCGAGTGTGCGTGCAAATTAAAAGGAGGAAGCCACACGGTTGGGTTTGGGGCATTCCTGTTGAGGTGTTGCTCTTTTGAAGTTGGTGGGGCTTCTCCTGGGCTGGGTCAGTCCGCGCCGCTCACACTCCTGGAATGTAGACGGGGATTGGTGTGACCAGTCAGGCCAGTAAACAGACCTTCCTCCAAAATGAGTTTTTACTGAAATCTGCAAAGAGCTGTTGCAAGCAGATTGACTCACATGGTTTCTCAGCTCTTAGTCATGAGCTTCTTCTCTGGACAGTTAATTAGTTTGTTCTAGTGGAGCGCTTTGAAGATGCAAAGCAGGCTGGGAAAGTGAAGTATTATTAGCTCATTATCTACAATCTTTTTTTTTTTTTTTTTTGTGACAGAGCGATGAGGTCCAGGCTCAGCCTAAGATGCTTCACAGCGCTAAAAACTGAATTGTCCACATGCTCAGTTCTGTCCTTATTTCAGCTCAGCTCTTTGCCAAAGCTCAGCGACTGAGCTTGACTAAAGCTCCCTAACACCTGCCAGGCAGAACAAGGCATCTCAGCAGCATCGCCACACAGGTAATCAGCAGTGACTCCGAGATTCAGCCCTGCCTTGACAGAACACTTGAAAATTTGGAATTTGGGCCACTAGTTTCAATCTCCTTCCTACTATTGAATGCAAAAGAGGAGAATGAAGCCAGTGGATTTTTTTATAATTTATAGAATCATTAAGGTCGGAGAAGACTTCTAAGATCATCAAGCCCAACCATCAAACCAGCACTACCGTGACCACTAGACCATGTCCTTGAAGTGCCACGTCTACATGTGTTTTGGACATCTCCAGGGATGGTGACTCCAGCACTGCCCTGGGCAGCCTGTTCCAATGCCTGACCATTCTGTCAGTAAAGAAATTTTTCCTAATATCCAATCTAAACCTCCCCTGGAGCAACCTGGCACCATTTCCCAAGATGGGTGTATTAAGGGTCAAGTTTAGCATCTGAGAACCAGAAATCTTTATAGAGAAGAGTAAAATTAAATAGCCCAGAAGGTTACGAATGGGATGAGTTAGCATCTGTCTGCACAAAGCAGCTCATGTGTGTCTGGTTAGGTTCAAAGAGAAAAAATAATATTAAAAGTTTTGTGTTTGTGTCTGTGAAGGACGTGCTGGCCAGACAGCTGCCATGCCCCATGGCAGACTAGAGCGGATATAACAGCTCTGTCTAGGTTTCTGGTCACTAGTTGTGCATCTGGCAATTTGGGGATCTTGCCAGAGGCATTTCCAAAGCTGGCGTGTGCGGCCTGCTGCAAGGAAGTGTACCTTCCTAATTGGGTGCTTGAACTCTTCTGGCCCCGTGGCCTCATTGCAATGGCCTCACATGCAAAACTGAGCCGCTTACTGAGTTCAAGATCATCCCTGAGCATAAACATCCACCTGATTCCTAGGGAAAGATTGCATGTGGGCTGCCCTGATCGCCCCGCAGACCTGCAGCCTGAGTCTCTAACTTGACTTGAACGTGCTCCAGCGATATCGAACACACACACACACACACACACACACACACACACACGTGAGAGAAGATCTTCCATGACAGAGATGTAAATTAAATGTCTAACTGCTTTCACTGGGCTCTCTCTTCTTAACTTCAGGTTTCACCTGACAGCATCTCCCCTTGCTGAGCAACCAGACCTCCAGCACTCAGCTTTGCAAAGGTCTGTGATATGAGTCTTGTTTCTTCGTGTTGCTGGACACGAAGGATGAATTCATGATATCCCTGTCTGGGGACTAATATCTCTCATTTTCATTGCCTTTTCAGGCTACTGGCACCAGTTACACAATTTCCAAGGCTTATTCCATGGTTGGGTCAGAACACCACCAGAAAAGGTAAGGCTGGTCAATCAGATGAAGCTTTCTTTGCCACCCAGACTTATTTTTGCATCATGTTATGTCTAACCAGATACAGTGAAAGCAGCCACAAATTGCAAAGGAAATCCAGTTAGAAGGGTTTCCATCCAATGATGAGCAAACTGAACCAAGCTGTGAACATGAGTCACAGAGCCCAGCCATTTACAATGAAGTCCTCTTAATCCCAACCATAAAGATGCGTTACCCTCCAGCACATGGGTGGTGCTGAGCAAGCCAAGCTTTTCTGTGCACACTTTTTCTTGGAAATAAAGGAAAGCAAACGCCCTAGGTGGCTTAGTGATGCCAGGAGGTGGGTTTTTCAGAGATGTAGTGAAGACAAGAATTGGGAACGCTCTAATGGTGGTTGCCCCACCACGGGCGCAGCAAAGGTTGCAAGAGCATTCATAGAATCATAGAATGTGTTGGGTTGGAAGGGACCTTCCAGGGCCAGTCCAGTCCCTCTGCAGTCAGCAGGGACATCTCTAACTAGAGCAGGTTGCTCAGAGCCCCATCAAGCCTGGCCTTGAGCATCTCCAGGGATAAGTCCTCCACCACTTCTCTGGGCAACCTGTTCAGGGTTCCACCACCCTTATAGTAAGAAATTCTTAATGTCTAATTGCAAAGCTTCTGCCTGGGTTCACCCTCTTTGTTGGCCTGACACTAGTTTCAAACTCATGTCAGAAGGACACAAGAAATGTGTTGTTCACCATCACATCCTGGCAGGGCAGAGCTGGTCTGACATCCTAGAAAGAAGATTGTCCCTTTGCAATATGGTATTAGAGTGGGTGTTTCTGTGTGTGTGTGCTCTCACAAAAGATAAAGGGTGAGGTTCAGGCCACCGAGCTACGTCTGAGCAGCGCTTATCTTAATCTGGACTTCCTTAATCAGCACTGGAAATAGAAAATCATTAATTTGCCCCTCCTTCCACCTCTGTCTGACGATGTGGTGAACCGCATGCTGGGCAGACTATTTCTCTGGAAGGGAACCCAGAGCGACTATCTTAGACTACAGCGTCTAATTTTAAGCTGCCCAGGTGAGGGTGGATTGATTCAAAGAGATTTCTCCTAAGAGGGAATGAGCAATAAAGGCCAGAGTGGTACGGAAAGTTTTTTAGATGTGGTTGTTTAGCTCAATTTATGGAGAGCTGGTGTTTGGCAGCTTAAAAAAAAAAACAACAAAAACACTGTCGCCCATGGACATCATGAGCTCTGTGCTGGAGGCAGATTCCTGATCAGTGGTGTGCACCCTGGGTGCTGAGACCTTCTAGCAGCCAGCAGGTATCTGGGGGGGATCTCAGAGAACCTGAGGTTGTGTGAGGAGTTTTGCACTGTGATTTTAGGGAAGGAAGAGGCACAGATGGCTCCCCAGGACTCTTGACCCGCTGTGCCTGCAGCATTTTGTGAAGCCAGAAGCAGGTACCGCATGTTAATGGCCTGGGATCTTCTCAGACACCAACAGAACAGACACCAGAGGGCCAAAATATGCACCTGCAAATGGGATAAAATCACAACTAGCTGGGCCTGAGCTGGTGAAGGAGAAAGTGAGGGAGTACACATCCCACCCAGGATGGAGCCTTAGAGAGAGACTGTCATAGTGCCAGCACTGGTGTCTCTGCTTGTATCAAGCTCCTCTGCTTTCTGTGGTCCCAAAGGAGGATGACAGGGTCATGACAACAGTCTGGGCAGGGGATCCTCATGTTTCTCATCATTCTGGGAAGAAGGAGCAGCCCAATGCCATCTCTACAAGCATGGATATAGTCACAGTGCTCTCACACAGGGATTGCCCCTGTAGCATCTTGCCAGATGAAACCTGAAGACACCAGCTATTTTGGGCTGGCTCCTCCTCATGGTTTGGCCTCAGGTTGTGCCATGCTGGTGGTGAGAAGTCCAGGTTTGCACTGGAGGATATGAAGGTGCTGCCCTTGAGCCACTCCCAGGAAGAATGCATTCACCTTTTCAGAGTTTGTGGAAGGTGCCTGCAGCTCTGCTGCTGCTGGTTCATGCTCCCAGCTCTGTCCTTAGCACAGCCATGAGGCTGCATGACTTTGCACATGTCCCCCCCACCATAACTTTCTCCTGTCCCCTGGCTCAGGATGGAGGTGAACATGGTCCATCCCTCTGCCAAACACCAGGAGATCTGGGGACCAAAGGCCCGCCTTGGTTTCTGGGGATTGCACGGCCTGCTCATGCTGGAACTTCCCCCTGCAGTGATGTGGCCCATGGCAGGAGGGTGGTGGCAAGGACACAACTTGGAGGACACTCATCGAGAAGATATTCCCACATTCCATGGTCGCGGCTCTTTCAGCACTGGGCTCTGTTTGACCCTTCCCAGGGCAAAGCCGAGCAGTTAGCGACCTGCCCATGAGTAATGGTGACTGCTCATCCCATTCCCTTCCCGCCTGCTGGAGACCTGCCAGTTGCTGTCAGTCTTTCCCTGGTGTGCGTCGATCGCTGGAGGAAAAACTCCTCCATCCATTCTCGTTATCCCACTGGCTTCCACACCAGCTATTTGGGCACAGGGCTTCAACTCTGTTTCAACTGCAGCTTTGCAGGCTGCAGCTCCTGGGAGAGGGGAAGGCTTCCCAGGGACCCCCATGCATATGACCCATCCTTTTGTGCTCTGCCTTTTTTTGGTGCCTCTCCACGGGCTCTGCTTCCTCCTGTTCAAAGCAAGGTGGGGCTCTGACTCACCTGCATCTGGGTCTCACCGCGTGGCAGGACTCGCCATGGCTCCGCTGACTTTCCCACGGTGGCTGAGCCCTGCAGTGATGTTGCTGCTTTACCCAGGAGCTTGCGGCGGGCAGGCTCCGGGGGCAGAAAGGCGATGGGTGTGGATTTTGCTCCGTGTAACAAGGAGTCAGCCCTTCAAATAGCATAAACACTCGCCTGAGCCATCTCCTCCTTCTCCCCTTTCTCCTGCCTATTTAACCCTCTGCTTCTCCGCATCCTGCAGGAAATAATTTCTATGTTGCTTCTGGGTTGCCCTTGAAATAAAGCACAAATATTAGGGACGGGAGCAGCCAGTTTCTCACTGCACAGACAAAAATGACAAAAGCCATTTAGAAAATGTTCTGCAGCCTGGGAAATCCAGAGTCTCGCTGTGGTCCTGCCAACGACCCCAGTCTGACACCACACCAAATCCTTTCCCCCTCCTGGCTGTTTCTCCTCCCCTGAAAGGAAACAAAAAACTGTTTTCATCATGAGTAAAACATTCTAAAGAAAAGCTCAGGGTGGAACTCAAAGGCACTCAGATAATCTCAATTTTTTTTTCCTTTACATTTTTTGAGTGTTTCTTTCAGCCCTACTGACGTGAGACTGATTTTCCTGTTCTGCCAGGAGAGATCCCTGTTGATTGAAGCAGGAGTTACCTGTACTGTGAGACAAAGAGGCTTCCTGGGGAAAGGATGGAAAACATAAGGAAGAAAGCAATAAGATGCACAAAGCAAATCTCAGCTGTGCTTCATTGTCAGCACTCAGTCTGGGTCATCTCTCAGACTGAAACTTGGCCTCGGGACCCAAAAGCAGTTACAGTTATTGCCTGAGCTCCCATCTGTTAGGTAAGATCCTGCAGTGCATTTGTGAGGCTTTTTGTGGAGAGAAGCGCCAGGGAAAGGAGGGAGGAACTCTGGTTCTCTGGGAAAGTATTTAGGTTTTGCAGTGCCAGGAACTTCCAGTAGTTTTTATCGCTCTTGAAAACTTCTACCTGTTTTTTTTCCCATTGCGTGGCCTTGGGAAGCCTGTGAGATGAGGAGGTCATTCAGTGCCACACAGACCGGGGGTATTTCAGCCGCGCAACAAAGGGGTGGTTTGCTGCGGCGCTGGCTGCAGGTGTTTTTGCTGCTTTGCTCCTCATTTGCAGTAACACAGACAGCTCCACTGGCAGAAGGTCAAGGGAGAATCCAAGCTCAGGAAGGTCTCCTGCAAGCTTTGTGTGTGGGTACAGCAGTGCCAAGCTCTGGAGTCACTGCAGAAGCAGTGCTCAGATCTAGTCAACTCTCAGCTGTGGGACATCTGAGAGCTCATCCAAGACCTGGAATATTGACCAAAGTGTTGATTGGGCCCAGATCTGCCGCCTCAAAATTCCTGCCAGCAATTTCATCTTCCCAGTGCAAACCCCTCGTACCCTGCAAAGATTCCTGCAGTGCTCTTCCTTGTGCTGGAACACTCCCTTGCTCATCATCAGCTGCTGGGCTGAGCAGGCTGGACCACCAAGGATCTCATTTCTGTCACCCAGTGCAGAGCAGTCAGCACAGAACGCCTGTGCAGGGGGGTGGTAGCAGGGAGGGAACCACCCTCTCACCAAAGCCTTTCCTACATGAGGTTATCAAGCTGCAGAGGGCCATAATGGGAGCTGTTTTTGGGGCTCAGTCAGGTGGAGGATACTCTGTGTGAGCATCCAGGAGTGGATGCCATATCCTGGCAAACTGCACACAGAGATTTCTGAATCCAGGAAATGTTGCTCAGGATGTCACTACTCCACCTGCCCTGGTGGGGAAGATGCTGTAAATGCTCAGGTAGAGCTGTGACATTTTCCTGCATCCTGGCAGTGCAAAGGGGGGACCTCCTGGTGTTAGATGAGAGAAAGGGACGTGGACTTGTGTTTTGGGTGCCTCATGGGAGTCCCTCATAAAGCTTTCCTGAGACAAAGGCAAGCTTAGAAAGCACCAGGAAAGGGGCTAAGTACAATCTTGGATAGGAAACAACTTCTGTTCCTGGCAAGATTAGATCTTCAAGGACACACAATTTTGGGAAAGATACAAATGAGTGTTATATGATAGAGGAGCACAAAGCCGTGCATGTTACAGGGAAGGCAAGTAGGGAATGAGTCACTGTGCCTCACACAGAACTTGTGCTTTCTCATGACCCAGGCCCCCGGCTCCTGCAGTGGAGATGCCCTGGGGTGTGGGTGCACGAGCGCTGTGGGGGCTATGGGCTGTGGGTGCCATGCATATGCTGAAGCTCTTCTGCATATGCTTTGCTTTTATGGGGCAGGGCTTTCTGGTATGGGCTGCCACGTGTTCTCCAGCATTGTGTCGTGTGAGACTGTGGCACCGATGCCACAGCAGTGCTTCTGCTTGGGGTGAGCTCACCCAGCATGTGGGAAACCGAGATAGAGGAACTTTGTTGAGTGAGTTATGTCCTAGCAGGAGATGTTGGCACTGTGGGGTCATTGGTGGTGTTGCAGGGTGGGACTCGGGCTTGGTAATTCCTAGGAATGCCCTAAGTCTCCGCACCATGAAATTGGGAACTGTTCTTGGCTGGTAAGTGATGATCCTCTAGGGTGGGGCCTGGGGAAGCTGAGTATTTCTGGGCATGCCTGGGATCTATGGGGAAGGTATCCCATGGACCTGAAAATGGAAAATGGAGTCAGCTGTGAAAGCACCATGGGCAGTGATAAAGGACTCAAAAGTTGCACTGTGGGATGGGAGAGGGGGCTATACTGGGGGCTTGCTATCTGAGCAAGTCCCAGTCCTAAAATGGGCTTTTTCTTATGTGTTCATACATAAGATACAGATCCCAAAATAAAAAGACATGCTAGTTTCTTGGTATTCATTTTAGACGCTGCAAATGGATAGAGATCCAAGCACACAGTCGTGTATTGGCTCCATTGCTGAGCACCCCTTAATTTCCAAATTGGAGGCATGTGCTGAGAGCTACGATAGCATGTCCTGCCCTCCCTCAGCATCCAGAGAACCTGTTCAAGAACAGAGAGGTAGGACTCACCTGCATTAGTTTTAGACGCTCTGCATGAGTGCTAGACTTGGTAAAAGACAACATGCTCTTCTAGCCTATAATTCATATGACCTTTCTTGGATTTGCCTTCAGATGTGATTTGTGCCTGAAGAAGCTGCAGAGTGGACATCACCAGTATGTATGTGATATCAATATTTAACCCTCCCAAGGAGTTCTGGATACACTGCTCCTTAATGGACTTTTATAAGATTATTACTTAGGTTCTATTTTCAAAACCGATTCCAAATAGACCTGCTGCTCTGTGGCCTAGAAGCAGCTTAAGTGAGTGTGGTGGGTTAACCTTGGCTGAGAACCAGGTGCCCACCAAGCCGCTCTATCACCCCTCCTTTCCTTCCCCGCTCCCTCCTCAGCAGAGCAAAAAGAAAGGGGAGGAAAATAAGATGAGAAACAAAAAGCAGTTTAATAATAATAGAAGCAAAGCCAAGCAAATCCACGGGCAGAAGCAAAGGAAAACAAAGTTATTCTCTACTTCCCATCAGCAGGCGATGTTTGGCCNAGATCTTGCCCACCCCATCCCACTGGAGGGGAATGTTGGGAAGAGCCTTGGTGCTGTGTGAGCACTGCTCAGCAGTAGTCACAACACGGGTGTGTTATCAACATCCTTCTAGTTCCCAGCACAAAACCACTGCTGCTATGTGGAAAACCAGCTCAGCCAGACCCACTACAGTGAGGAATGATCACAGTTGCCAAAGCAACTTGGGTTTTGAAGTGCTGCTGTGTAATGTCCATCCAAAACTGGTTAAGACATTTGTGTTTGGGTACTCTGCCTTTGTCCTTAATCCTTTAGCACTTGGCCACCCTTCTAAAGTCTCAGCAGAGCAGCATAGGGTTCTCCTGGGAAGGAACTCTGAGCAGCGTGACATGGTGTGATGCCTGTCCCTTTTCCCATGCACGCGTTCACAGGCTGTGCCAAGCCTGTCTGATAGGCTCTGAATCCTCTTCTCATAAGATACTTGTCAGTGGTAACGATTATTCCTCAGTCTTGCCTTGAGTAAATGAACTACACACAACTTGTAGCTGAGATCACATTCCCCTTTGCCAGGTTTCTTCTTTGAAGATCTTCTGAAGATCAAGAGGATGCTGTTTCCTCATTTCTTTTCTAAGCCTGCCACCAGTGTTTATACACTACAGCGTTCCCCAGTACTGGAAGTACAAAGTCTTTTGTGCATCCTGCACTTCAGCTGTCCCTGTGTAGGCTGGGCTTAAGTTGCTGCAGGATATGATGCAGAGACCGAATTCTTAGATGCTGTCAACAGCAATTTCATGGAGCAGGATGGGAAGCCCCCAGAGCAGATACAGCCTTAAATTTGGTCCTGATTAGCCTCAAATCCTACATTCATAGAGCTGCCCCATAACGTCAACATCTGGATCAACAAAAGCCTTGATATTCACCACCATGTACTCATCTTCCAAAAGGGGAACTTAAAGGATGACACTTGTTAAGGGAAAATGAAAAAGAGAATTAAACTTTATAGGCAATGTGGACTGTGCTTATCATATTGAAGCACAATCCCAGTACATCCCACCAGTTAAGAAGTCCTTGAGGAAAGGCAGAAGGGAGCTGGCCTGGTTAAGCAGCAGGAGAAGGAGGTTATCAGAAGGTGTCTTTCAAATAGCTGAAGACAAGAATAGGAAAGACTTCATAACCTCTGCCACATTAAACATAAACTATACTAAATACTTCAAAAAGGAGTTGAAGGAACAACTAGCTGAAGTCAGAAGAATAAGCCATAAATAGTAAAAAGCATCTTCAAACACAGGAGGGCCTGCAACAGAGACTGAAGGGACAATAATGGGTGAAAGGAGCACTCAGAAAGGAGAAGAGCAGGAAAGATCACGTATTTACTTTGTCTAATTTGTGCTGCCTGTTGGAAATGGGGAAGATTTCTACAACATTCTATAGCTGATAGAGAGAAACCCAAATCATTGCCTACCTGAGGACTTGAGGTCATGTCTGCATATAAAACATTGGGGAATTATAGACCAATAAGGAAAGGGTGATAAATGACAAACATCAGCATGGAGAAATGTGCAGTGATACATACAGGGTGAAATTATCTTCACATGTAAATGATGGGACTGGAGATGACCATGAGCAGAGGGAACTCTATGATGTCCAGCCTATCCCAGTGACAGCTCAATGCACAATGGAGCTGCAGACACCAAGGTGAGTGTCAGGAATTGTTAGGGAAGGAGAAGTGAACGAAGGTGGCTGTGATGTCCCTTCAAAAACCCATGGCTTACTCACCCTCTGCAGACTGTATGTTGTTCTGGTCTCCTCATCTTAGAAAGCAAATAGTTTAATGGGGAAAGGTTCAGAGAAGGTCATTGCATGTAATGAGCGGATTGGTCTGTCTGAGGAACTGGTCTGTGAGCTGGGACTTTCCAGCCTGAACCAAAGAGAAACTGGGGAGTATCAACTCATCATAAGTTCTAAATTTAAGACCTAGGGAGCTTCAAATACACTTCATGTGAGCCAGGTTCAGAAGAAACTACGGTGTGGGGGTTTTCCCCACAAGAAGCTTTGGATCCATTCAGCAGTGACACAAATGATGCTATTGGTAATTCATTTTTTTTCATGGATTGAAGTGGTGACTGTAAAAGCTCATGAGCGAGAAACCCACCGATGCCAAGGATGTAATAGCTGAGGAAATGGGATTTACAGCTTCAATACTTGTATTGGCATAAGGCAGAGCAGCCCAGAGCAATCACTGCTGCAGGGCATCAGGCTCCTACAAACCTTGCAAACAGATGCTTTATTCTTACCCAGCACTGGCAAGACAACCAAAATAAAACCAGCCAAAATGGGAAGCTTGAAGAAATTCCAGCAATTTTTATTGATTTCAGCATTTCCAATGAAGCAAATACATACAGTACAGCCAAAACAAAACTCTGATACATTATTCTCACATACCTATATCTTACAGAATACACTGTTTAGCTATGGACTGGTAGGCTAAATTGGTCTCAAACTGGTGTGTGGTCAGAAAGGAATAAAGCTGCCTACTGCCTTTTACTCGTCCATGAGGCTTCTGAAATGCTGGGGTGGGTTGGATTGTACATACACAAAACAAACAAAGCGTTTCTGAGAAAACAGATCCAAAAGCTCTGCTAAGCCCAGGACAAACAAGTATGGTATTTATTTACATGGTTGTGTGTCCTGCGCACAAATCAGGCCCCAACTGCTCTTATTTCTGCTGCCGGCAGAGCTAACTGTGCTGCTAGCTATGGTCCTTCCCTCCTCAGTAATTCTCCGTCACTACGACCCAGGGCATGTCCTACGTGCTATAGACCTGCCCTTCTCCCATCACTGGGGTACGCCCTATCTTGGCTCTTAAAGAAGCAAGAAGCAGAAAACCAGCTCATCAAAGAGTATGTCACAGTTAAAAACATGCCTTTAAAAAGCAATACCTCCCTGGAATTATATATTTTTTAAAAAATGGTATTTGAGGTGAAACCAGCATCCATTTATGACGGAGGGAACCTCACTGGGCTCCCGAAACTGCTTGTTATGAGCAACACCAGTTACTCTGATAAGTCTGATTTTCCTTCCTCTTCTCACAACTGGGCACCAGTCTCTTTGCTGACTTGGGTGGAGGCTGTAGCCCAGATTTTAAAAAGAGAGACTGAGAAGAAAATAGAATGGAGTATCAGAGAATTTCCTGGGGAAGAAAGAGTTGCAGAATAGCCCTGGGATGGCAGAGTGGTTGCGATTCTCACAGCCCGCTGCTCTCTCGAGTTAGCTATATTTTGAGGTATGAAAGCAGCAACATACAGCATCATAAAAAAATATTCGACTGGAAGAAACCTCTCTGGTCTGCCCAGCTCAAAGCAGGGCTAACATCAAAGCCAGATGAGATTGCTCAGGGCCGTGCCCAGTCATGTTTTGCAGATCTCTGCGGATGGAGACAGATTTTATTTTTATCGTTTTATTAGCTTTGGAAAAACAACTTTGCTGCACTTAATAAAATTTATGTGAATGATGTATCTGTCTCTTCGAGTCTAAATACTAATGAAATCTCCAGTACTTGTAAACTTAATTGTGAGATGATGATCATACAGCTACAGCTCTTTGTGCCTTACACAGTGATTCACTAAACTGCGTTACCGGTGAAAGCAGCAGTAGTGTTTTGAAATAAAGCCTAAATAACAGCCAATTAGAATGAATTTCCTCAATATTCCATCATTACATTTTGTAGTTAGGTTTCCCCAATTAATTTTACAGAGAAAAACATGAGCTCCCAGGACTTGTGTCGAGCGTGTAATTACAGGAACAGATCTGAGAGTGAAATTGCACACAACATACTTTTACACCCAAATTGTAACAATCTTGCCTGTGGATGCTGCCACCATTTGGGACACCCATAGTCTTGGGTCCTGCTGAAGACGTTGTGAACTGCACATCTGAGCACATACATCAAGCTAGGGAAGAGCTGGCAGGCATGGCAAGGGCATGCCCACGGGCTGAGGCTCCTTTGCTGCTCTTTAAATGCTCCTGAAACTGTCCTACCGGATTCTCCTGGTTCTAGCTCTCCACTTCAAAGGTACTTTTTTTTCTCTCTCATTTGGCTGGGAGCTCGGCACAGAAAGCTCTCGGCTGAACGTGGGTGAGGACAAGCAAATAGTTGCTGCTCATTAAAGTGCACAAGATTAAGCCACCCTTTGTAGTCCAAGAGAAAAACCAGGTGGAATTTCATATCCCTCTGGGGACACGTGCTCCCTATGGTCTAAACGGGGGACAAACAAGTGCCACCACCTTTCCTAGCTCTAGAGCTTCATCAGAGCAAACCTGACCTTCATGGACGGCTCTTTAGCGGGCAGGAATCACCCCGTTTGTGGAGTGAACAGAGACATGTTGTTTTCCAACAATTTAGGAGCCTGACACTTGCAAAAATTGAGACTGGTTTTCCCTTTCCAGGCTCATAATTCATCCTTTCCAAGCATCTCCTACACCCCTGATAGTTGCAAAACAGGGTCCCCGTGCACCTGCATTGTTTGAAGAAGCAACAACTGTGTGTGGGACAGCCAGCAAATCCATCCTCAGCTTGGATTTTCCCTGTGCACCTGAGCTCCAGGGACAGGGAAATAATATTTTTCTTCTGGAGAGAGGAAGATCAGCCTCTTTCATCTCACAGTTACTGCCATAAGAAGAGGGTTGCCCTAAAATGAGCTCAGCAGTTCCCTACCACAGCCTTAGCATCGCAGGGTGATTCATGTGATTAAAGACCCCGAGAAAGAACATATTTCCCAAGCTGACTTCACACAAGTGCTTACATTCCTTGACATATTAATACTATTTCTTTACACTGATTTTTTTTTACAAGAAAACCAAAATGGGACTAAAAAGGTCACATCCTTCTCTTCTTCCAGTCCTGTGTGGCAGCCAGTGATCCCAGGGGAAAAACACTTTGCCTGTCTCCAGCTCAGCTTCTCAAATGCCACGTTTGTCCAGGTACAGTCACGAGATTGAGTTGTTCTGGCACTCAAAATGGAGCAGGACCTGGTAATATTCCCGCTCTGCAGATGTGCTGCAGTTGTCCCCTCACATATAGCTTCAGAGAAGGGTTGCTGAGACCCAAGAGAGAGTTTGCAGATGTCAATCTGCTTCTTGAGATTAAGAGTTCACATGACAGGAAAGAAAATACTAATAACTATAAGAATTCGTTGGAGAAAAATTCCTAAGCAGAAAAGAAACCCATGTTCATAAATGTTAGGAGTAACCAGCCTAAAAGAGGAGCATTGTTGCGTGTCTCTGTTCATAATGGCCATATGCAATGGGGGGATTCAACCTAAAATTGGCAATTTTTACACTTGTGGGTAAAAATAGTCGGCGACAAGTGTTTAGTGTGGCAGTACCTGGTGCATGGATTGGGTGGAACAGGACAAAACTCTGCAAAGGGGTTAAAACTGCACGACTCACATCGACATTTGGTGAAGACGGGGGACTAAGCCTGTAGGAAGATCCTACTCACCACGTGTGCGCCCATATGTTGCCTGCACGCACACATACACAGCGACACGTACGTAGTTACACAGACACCTCTTTGCAAAAAAAAAAAAAAAAAAAATTATTGACATTGAGAAAGTATAACCTCAATAAAAGTCCCTTCTCCCCCCTAAAAAGAAAAAAATGCTTTAAAATATCAGTATCATCCACATGAAATCCATATGTTTAGTTTGCTTTACAGTTGAGTTAGACTCAGGAGCACTCTACAGCTTTAACATCCTATAATTGGGAAAGGGTTGTCTTCCTGGACATGAACCAATTCCAAATCCTGAAATGGAAAGAAAATAATGCAAAACAAAAGCCCAGATAATTATAGCATTTAAAAAAAAAATCCTTTCATTACATTCAAACCCAGCTTTTACTCTTTTTTCTTAGCCTGTACCCAGTTTCTGTACCACCCACAGCCTTTCACCCTAGACTTCCATGCTCCTTTGTGTCTCAGTAAAAACATCCCAACAGAGCAAGAAGTGAAATCTGCACCTGGGCAGAGGAAATAAAGGAACTTTTGCACTATTTTCTTTGACATTGAGACTGCCCCAAGTTTGATGTATGATGTAGTATGTTGCCCCGAGTAGAGTATGATGGGGAGGGGAGCAAATAATTCATTCTGTATAATTTCAATCCCTATCATAGAGGCATCTGTTATTTGAAAAGTGGTTAAAGCTTCTCCCTTCAGTGGGAATTATGAATCAAAAGTACCTGACAGATTGAATCCTCACTTCACACTGAGTAAAACCCTATGAAGACGCCCTGAAAATTCTGCCCAGGATTTCTCTAACCTGGTTTCTCTGCTGGGATTTGTCAGATGACAGCATGTAGTGCCACATTTTGATGTGAGCCTTACAGGTGGATTATGAAGTGCTAAAAAAATCCCTAAGGGTGATGGCTGGTGCCATAGCATGTGCTGGAATTAATTGCATGTTACTGACACTATCCGGATAATGTTATTCAAAACTCAGGAATTAAAGTCCTGTCAGAGAGATGCCTGTGAAAAGCTCATGAGAGGATCTGGCAAAATGCTATCAGCTATTGCTTGGCAAAGCATGTAAGAAAGGCCCATGAGATGGAGTCAAGTCCAGCAGCTTTGTCCATCCTATGGTTTCTGTGCTGAGTGTCTCCACAATGCACAGCTGTGTAGTGTGGGCAACTTCTGGAACCCTGGAACAGCACAACTGCTGACCTTTCACCAAAACAAATGCTTTCCAGTTTGGGGTGATAAGACTTGTGATGAAAATCTCACAAATCCACTTTAGGGAAGATTGAAAATAGCAACAAGCTCATGGGGTTCACGGACCGTTCCTTTGCCCCCCAAAATCACCCCTCCCCCACACAAGGGCCCCTCTCTCACCTGCAGCCTGAATGTGCATGGAAAGGCTCCTAAAATCTAGACGAGAGGGTCCTGAAGGTTGTTCCAGCTAAAGATCCCATCATGTTCTTATCAAATCCTTGCTGAAAAAGCAGATGCATATGAAGTTCAGTGAGGGTACATCAATTTCTAAGCTGGTAGCTGCTCATTGCTGTGAGCCTCCTGCCTCACTTCAACAGCTCTCCTCCACTTAAAACATGTACTTCATTCTCAACCAACCTCCTCTGTCCTCCCTCTGTGTGCCTTCGACACATCACCCTTATTGATGGACTTATCTTCCACGCATTGCTTGCCATCCACCAAGAGCTGGACTTCTTCAGCTTTACCAGAGGAAACTTTTACTGAATCCTTCACTGAATGTTATTTCAACTTATTCCTCACCATTGAAAAATGGCAAAGATACAGACATGATGCATGTATCCTTGCAGACTCCCATCCTTCTCGTCTATGCAGTGAACATCTATGTGAACACAGGAGTGACTCAGTCACATCAAAATGAGTTGGCACAGGCTCCTGAGCAGAGCCTGGTGCAAAGCAGCACAAGCTCCTATAAAGAAGGCCCCTAACCATTAATATGAGAATGATATTCAGGTGCTCTCTGCCTTGCCACCCCCAGGGTGCTCCCCTTGGTGGATGTTACTCCTTTCTCTTTAATTTGGCCCTTTACTCTCTGCAGGTGCTCCTGCTGTTGGAAAATCCCAGCCACCGGGAGCTGGGAGCTGGCTCAGAGCCCTGTCTGGCTCTGCACTTTCGCAGTTTCTGTTGCAGGGTCTAAAACAAATCCAAAATACTCCTCTTCTTGGTTTAGAAGATTACCCTGACTGCAGGGGTGATGTAACCACAAGGTAGGGTTATGGACACAGAAGAAAAGGTGGGGAAAGAGAGGAGGAACCTTGCCAGGGACCTGTTGGGATGTGCTGATCCTACATGATGGACTGCAACAAAGGAGATCTCCCAAGTTAGTGCAGAACATCCAGGTCTGGTCACAGCACAGAGCAGTGCTGTGCACACCGGACAGCATCAATGCCGGGAGCAAGGTGGCTATGTTGTAGAAAAAGCCACCTAAATTAGGATCATCTCCCAGGTGCAAGCTGCCCAACGCAGACACATGCTGTCCACTTAGTCCCTAAACTCAGTCCCAGCAGCTGGGATTGTGACTCTGCCTCTTGCTTGGATCTTAGGCAGGTGCCCGTGTGCTGAGAGCATCGTGGTCCTTCTGGCCGCTGCCTGCACTTTCTGCTGAATCACGGCCTTTGCAAACTGACCAACTTCAGCGAGTGAGTCAAGACCAGGATTGTTCGTGTCAGTTGAAAAGCAGAAGCATTCTCCTTACCTGCTTGAGCACACTCTGGAGCTCCCTGTTCGACCAAAGATCCGTCAGGAGGAGGCGAGCGGCTTCGGCTGCTTTTGGACAGGAGCTGGGGAGATGAAAGCAACCCTGGTGAACTACGGCAGGGCACAGAGCAGCAACCCACATGCATTACCCACAGCCTTTAAATAAGCTCATCTCCAGCTGGGAGGCTGGCAAGCCTTGGGGGAGGACTGCCAGTAAAACCTTCCTTGCTCTCTCAGTACTGGTACGTGATAACAACCCCTGGGACCAGAATAGGACAAATGAAAAAGGGGAGGATTTGAATGTGAAAATGAACATTAAACTGAGCTAAAGGAATGTTTCTGGAGCGTGACATTTGGGAGAGTGGAAAGGAAGGGAGATGGTGCCAACCCTTCCCTGGACTCCACAGGGAGAGTGTGGGTGAATCTCTCGGGAGGGCAGCAGAGAGGCTCCGTGCTGCCTGGTGAGGACAAAGAAGATGGGAGCATTCGTAATAACAACATCTGCAACCATAAGTCCTTACTCAGCACAAGTTAACAGATACTTGCTCACGTAACAGCTCTGAAACCATGAGTCATAGCAGCACCTTTTATAATTTTGGAACATTTCATACAACAACCTAGATGTAAACCTTGCTGGTTCTTATCGCTGCTCCTGATCTCCTGGACCTTGTCCTGTCTGTAGGAGACTTTGATCTGGATATAGTGCACCAGTCCCGGTCTCTCTCAGCCAGGGTGATGGAGAGGTACGAGACCAGACTCAGGACCCTTCCTGTATGCTACAGCTTCACAAAACACTGTGTCCTCAAAATAATCCTCACGACGCAATGAGAAATGGGACCAACAGTGGTCATCGGGAACCTGGAACCAGCAAGCTCCATACTCTGAGTGTGAAAGGACAGGAATCTAACTGCACTCGGTACATGTTGGGGCATTTCTCCATTACACACAGCGGTTGTTACCAAAGAAATTATCAAATTTAACTTGGTCGTAAACTCTGGAGGGACTGTGCAGCCCTTGCATGTTGGCATGGAGGACTGGGGGAGCTGCAGACAACCAGAAACTCTTGAGAGAAGTTTTGGGACAGAAGAATTAGGTTTTATTGCAAAATCACTTCTCTGGTTTTAACCATCCTATGCACTGTCAATAGAATGACTATGTTTAAAAAAACTTTTGTGACTGAAATATTGTCTGTGGCTGAAAAGTCACCAAAAAACAATAAACCTGAAGATATTTATGATTAGATGATCAATGCATGTCCTGGACACTCTCTTTCAAGGATATGTTTTTTCGTGTTGTTTCTCTCTTTCTAAGCTAGAGTAATTTTCTTTTTGTTTCTAGTAATGCCAAATACACACTTTTACTGTTATGTCTTCAGAGCACACCTCAAATGATGTTTTCTTTTCAAGCCAAAATTACCAGCATCTGGCATTAGAGCCATTTACAATTTCAGACAAAAAAATTTCTTCACTCGTAAAGGATTGATGCTGACTCTGTTTCACACATCATCTACTGCTTCTATTTAAGTTGCAAGTAACAAGTGATAGGACAAGAGGGAATGGCCTCAAGTTGCACAAGGGGAGGTTTAGGTTGGACATGATTTCTTCCCTAAAAGAGGTGTCACAGCCAGGACCAGGCTGCCCAGGGCAGTGGTGGAGTCCCCCTCCCTGGAGGGGTTTCAAAGCCATGGAGATGTGGTGCTGAGGGCCATGGTTCAGGGGTGACCTGGCAGTGCTGGGTTAATGGTTGGACTCAATGATCTTAAAGGTCTTTGCAACCTAAACAATTCTATGATTCTGTTAGGAAATAAAAAGATTAAGCATGAACTAATGGAGCTGTGATGACAACTTCAATATGTAAAGTAGCATCTCCTAAACAAAAGTGCTGGGAATAGCGTGTGACTACGGCAGTGTATAACACGGAGCAGAATATCAAGGACAGCTCAACTGGGGAAAAAACCTTCTTAAAAACAAGTTGCCTGAAAATCAAATTGGATTTTAAAGACAGTTTGGTTTTTCTATAAATAGAATTACTCATAAAACTTTGAGGAAAGACAAGAAGGAAGATGTCCAATGGTGGCAGTGGCAGCAGCCGTCCAAAAGTTTATTGACTCAACAAAACCCAGCCTAGAACCTAATCAGAAGGAGATCATGGGATGAGAGGGGGAGGCGCAAAGGCAGAAAAAAAAGGCAAGGATTTTGTACATGCATATCAAATAATGGGGGAAAATAATGTTTCCTCAAAGGAAAAAATATCAAGAACCTTAAGTATGTCACAGGACATGCCAAGGAATTCCTGGAAGAAGGATTTCTTCAGGATGTCAAAAGTTTATAAAATTGATAGCAAGATAAAATCTTTGGAAGAAATGGGAATGGTGTGGATGAGAACAACTCTCTTCCACATAAAAGAATCAAGGAAACACCTGAGTTTCTTGAAAGCTTAATTTCAGTAAAATGTTATGGTAGAATTAAACTGCAAAATTAAATGGTACAATAAAAAAAGCATGAAAAGTGAATGAAGAAAGAGAAACTGAAACAAATCAGTGATAAAGGGATTGAGAGATAATCTGTAAATCTCATGCTCTGAAGCACAGAAACATTTCGGAGAAAAGCTTTTAGTGCAGCCAGTGGAAGTATCAAGAAAAAATGATAATTTTATTAGTGAAAAAATGTTGCTTGAAAATGAGCAGAATAAGATTTTTCAGACAGTTGGAAAAAAATATGAGAAGGACAACAGACTTGACAACAAATCAGCAACTGTAGGTGGATTTTCAGAACTGCCAACAACAACAAAAGGTACTATTCAATATTTTTTGGCAACTTGGATTAAAAATAGCAAAGAGTGAGTGAACAACATCATCATTATGAAGCCTGTGTCATAGATGAGGATATATGCAGGAGACAGAGACAATTATTTAATTGGGATGCTCCAGGAAGAAGAAACCATGGCTATCAGATAAACTGCTGAACCGTTTATGCCTTTCACTCAGAATACAGCTATAAGAAACATCAAGAAAAGGAAACCTCAGCTTTGAGAAGTGCTGACTGGCCTTTGAGAAGAACATAGGCGAGGAAGATGTCCACAACTTAACTTGTCTGTAACCTGGAAGCTCTTTCTAAAATATGAATATGAAATCGTTTGAGCATGTTAAACTAATGATTTACAGCTTCAAATGCAATGAGAGACCAGTTCAGAAACACAGGTGAAGATTTGTTGGGTGGCAGAAGAACCATGTGCCAGGGAGGGACCGCGCAGACACACCAACCAAACCAACACCAGGGCTGGAGGGGAGGGAAGTATGTTCACAGCAAAACTGCGGCAGGTTAATAGAGACAACTCTGCGAAATACTAACAAGGTGTAATATGGCATGATGTTCTCCATAGTGATTTGGTCACCACTGAGGCCTCCCTGTTCTCTGTTTCTTCTGGCCATGGTGCTGGGAAGAAGGAGTTTGACAGTGTGAGACTCATCACATTCAACATCAGTGTGAGGATCATGGAGTCTGCATCCAACCTGAGCAACACACCCCAGTAGAAATGTTGGAGCTAGTTACTACCATCAGAGAATGGATGAAGCTCTTTCTGATGTAGGACTGGACAAAACCCACCCTAAAATTTCTTGTTTATCTTCAGAAGCTCCACAGGAAAGTGAGAAGTTAGCTAACTTGCGAACTAGCAGGTGTCCAATTCACTAGAGGGGACATCTCTTTCACATCTGCTCTATGGGAACAGTCTGAATTTATATGGCTCGAAAAGAGTCAAAGATTAGTCCTAGGTGTAAATTGTCGTCATTTTTTTTCATAAAAATCAAACAGCATAAAACTCCTTGAGGACAGAAATGGATAATGGCGGAAAAGGAACAATCCAAGCTTTGGACATTGTAAGAACTGAGGAGTTTCTCAGAAGGCAGTTGTGATACAGACAGGAGAAACACACTGAAGACATCTCCAGAGTTTAGCAACTCCTCGCCGTTCAGTGAGTCATTGCAAACAAAGCTCATCACAAAAGCAGTCAAGCAATTAACGTAAGCACAGCCCCAGTTGTGCAACACTTTGCTGAAGTAGTAAATTAGCTGACGACCAGTCTGAGGGATCCAAAGCGGGACTTCAGGCAGAAGTAAATACCACTCAAAACAATGAAGACTTAGAAGAGGGCTGGGCTTCATGTTAATTGGGCTTGTTGTAGAGTGGAAGCCCATAAAAGTAGAAAACTGACCAAGGTTTGTTGGCTGAGGTCCAAGCTAAACAAGGAGGCCACTTCTAATGACTGAGAGTCTCTCTGCTGCCCTGAAACAAGTGGTAGGTTGTAAGTGGTTTATCAAAGGACGATGGAGAAGGCGTGCAAATGTCCTTTCACAACAGAAAACAATAGGTTACCTGTATAAGGTATTTTAAAACGAAAACAGATGGTAGGAGAGATGAAAGTCTAGGAAGGAGACTACATGGTCAAAGATCATGTAAGCTTAGCACCAGTTTGGTCAGAAATTAGCATATCGCTTGGCAAGGGTTGACAAGGTTTTGCACAAGGCTGTAGGGAGCATGGAGAACAAGCAGGATGGAACTACCACCAAAACTCAAATCAAGTCTAAAAAGAAAAAGTGGGAAAATATGTTAAAATGGCTCAGTTGTAAAATATATGTGAGTAGATCAGGGGAGTTACTTATAATAATATATGTATATATGTATCATCACGGCTGCATCTTTGCCACTTCAGACGGATATTTCAACAGAAAGATGAACAAATCTGAACATTAAAGCTAAGCACAACCCCAATATATCAGCGGTGTTTGAATCTCAGAGCTGACCTTCACAATAAGGTTTGCAGGAAGCTGTGAGTGGGAAGCCCTAGCGTTGGGGGGTCAGGCTGCCTACTGACATCCCCTTTTTTCAGGGCTGGAAGTTTCAAAAGGATTTAAGATGTTGGTGCTTCAGTTCTTTTTAGAATTTCTTCAAATTCAACCAGCAAATTTCCCGAGGCTCCTTTACAAATCCCACCCTGGATGGCTCATGCCTGTCTCCGAGAAACCGGTGCTGAGGATTACTGTCTACCAACATGCTTTCAATTTTTGACTCTCAATTTATAAGCACAGGGAAAGAATAATGCTTTGCTATGGCTCTGAAGGGTGTTGGGAAGGCTCCTGGGTTTATCTGGCTTTGAGCTTTGTGTATGGGCTCAAAAATGTCTGTGCACGACCCTCTCCATGTCTTCTGCCCCAAACTCACCCATTTCGGCACAGGCTTACTACATTATTTAGCATGTTGCTTGTCAAGTAAGACTTTCCCAGGTGTGGGTTGGACATGATGAGGTTCCTCAGAGTGTAACAAGCTGATGTCATGATCTCGCCATAGCTGGTGGTATTTCCAGACTGGAATGACAGGAGACGTGATACATCTGGGAGCACCTGGTGAGCTAAAGAGGTGGAATGTTCCGATCAACACTTAAATAAAACCTAGCACAAGTGAATGATAGTATTTGTGTTAGAACTACTCAGTGCAAGACTGCAGTGTTACCTCTGGAAGGAGGCACTAATGATGTAATGGCATAATAGTCATCACTTGATTTTCAGAGACAAAATGAGTGCTGCAGACATCTGGGAGGGCAAAGATGTTGGTCATGGGTAGTCAAGACCAACCTAGTTCCCAAAACACAATAATCCCCATGATCCCGTAGGTTTGTCTATAAAGCACACTAAATGCTTGTAGAGATTTTGAGATAGGGCACATTTTGTTAATTAAGCATGCAGATATCACCCACAATTGTCCTTTTGGCCAGAAGAAATGACACTGCTTTGCCCAGTTTAGGAGCTTGGCTAAGTCCTGTTATGGGGTTTACAGAGTGAGATGGGCAGATATTAGGGAGTTGTAAACTAGACATGGTTCTGGAATCCAGTGTGGTGGAAATTACTTACCCATGGTTTTGTGGAGAACAGGATGCCGGGACATGTTGCTCAGTAAAGAAGCCCCAGACCGGACAACCTCGGAGCTGTTGGACTGGAGGAGCCGCGCGATGCGAGGCAAACCTTTTTCCTTCAAACCAATCAGTTGGCTCATTGCATTGGACATCTAGGAGACAGAACAGAGATATCTCATGGCTTCTAATGCCAGGAGGATGCAACTGGAATGATGTCCAGGGCCAGACACACATGACTACACTATAAAACAAGCATCTCTATAATACTTTCTTCTGCTACCACAATCCTTACTTTGTGACTTACTTACTTTGTCATTTACCCCTCTTCTCCACAGACATTTGCAAAGTCAGCCTCTCATCTTCTGTGATACCACTGGTGCTTCTGTCCTCTTTCTGGAGCCTGAGTGGGGAAAGTTGCTCACCCAACTGATATTCCCAAAAGTTGGAGAAGTTTTACCTTCATGTCCATGTTGCCCTTGCCCTTCACAACACCCTTGCAGCTCCCTGCCATGCCACAGTAGTAGGCTGTGGTGGAACTGGATCAGCTAATGGATACCTTTAGAAAACAATCTGAAGACCAAAAATACTCATTTTGGATCCTGATCTCCTGTTTCCTTATGTAAATCTAGAAGATTTCAGGACATAGCCAATGCAGATGAGTGTTCGTGGACATTGAAGCACATACCCTTAATAAATTGCCCTCTGATTGATAGGGTTTAAACTGAACTTCCCAGCTACTACCCCATCAGAAAGGCTGCTGGAGATCGTCACACCACCAGTGACACATGTCCATCAACTGTGACATGGGACTGGAGGGAACAGGTGGAAGGCAACACTTTTCCAGTTGGCTGAGACCCACTTTCCCTCCCATACTCCAGAAGACACATGTGCCATGTCATAGGTTCATGCCAGCAGGACTGGGATGTGTAAAGTGGAGTTTGAGAAGAGATTTGAAGCCATTCTCTATAAGCTGAAGGACTACAGTAAGCTCTGTAGGCTTGTCCCCAGTTTGCCTTTCCTCCAGGTGACAGCAAACCAGCAACCCACCCCAGCTCCAGCCCTGGACTGGAATAAGACCCTTGAAAGAAGAAGCCATTTGTGCAAATCCAGGCAAATTCCAACCATTCTGTTCCAGAAAGCTGAAATAAGTTTCTTCAACACCATCAGAGATATTTGTTTGTTTGTTTTCTTCCCCCTGCCCAAAAGACATTATTGTGTAATGATGTTGACTGCTGAAAGGCTTTTCATTACCATGGAGCACATGGCTCCAGCCCCATTTCTCTGACCAGCTCTACCCACAGCCTCTCTCCACCTTGTTGTTAGTGGCACCGCTTAGTTAAACTGACAAAAGAAAAAAAGGCTGGAGCACCTCTCTTATGAAGACAGGCTGAAAGAGTTGGGGTTGTTCAGCCTGGAGAAGAGAAGGTTCTGGGGGGACCTTATAGGAACCTTCCAATACCTGAAAGGGACCTATAAGAAGGCAGGGGAGAATCTGTTCTCAAGGGTTTGTAGAGACAGGATGAAGGGTAGTGGTTTTAAGCTGGAAAAGGGTAGATTTAGGTTGGAGATAAGGAAAAAGTTGTTTAATATGGGGGTGGTTGATCACTAGCACAGGTTGCCAAGAGAGCTGGTGGACCCTACCCATCCCTGGAGACATTCAAGGCCAGGCTTGATGGGGCTCTGAGCAACCTGCTCTAGTTAGAGATGTCCTTGCTGACTGTAGGCAGGTTGGAGTGGATGGCCTTTGAAGATCCCTTTCAGCCCAATATATTCTATGACTCTATGATTTCACATTGAAAGACTCGTAAGAAAAGCTCCCAGGAGAGCAGAGCTGGCAGGTTAATGCTCTCCTAGCAGTGAAGACTCCTCTCGTGAGTCAGTCCGTGTTTCTGGGTGGAATGCCTGGCACATGTGACACGCCTCTCCTATGTATGAAATAATTATCTCTTTATCTCCCCAGCCATCTTATTTAAATTGGAATTGATGAAGTTCGACACAAACAGACAAGTCAGGGTTTGTCCACGTGAACGCAGCCTGCGAGGACATGCCCACAGTAGCGATATTGGGCACAGCAGAGCTGCTGTCGTGACGTGGCCCTCACCATGCCCTAGCTCCTGACACACAGCCCATGTCAGCTCCACGCTGCCATACCTACGGGTTAGGACATCTGTCAGAGCTATTTTCCAAGCAGCTCTGATGTGAGGACAGGCCACAATCCACAGCACAACCCACCCTGTTATTAGAGCCACCTCCCACTTAGAGAACACGCATAGGTGTTGGCGCACGCACATCCCTTCTCTCTCCCTTAATGACATCTGTCCACATGTGCACATCGGAGAACATCCTTACTGGTGTCCTGGGGGAAGGGTGCCAATACCAGTAGATGCTGGTAGTATGACCAACATACTTGGGAAACCTGGAAACCCAGTGTATGGATCTGGGATAGACCCTTGGGATGCTGATCATAGCTCCACCATGAGACCCTATTTTTTAGCATTAATAAATACCTCAGCTGGAGCATCCACTGTGGGAAGACCTGCAATAGTGCCCTGAGGTTTAAGGAGGACATTTTTTCTTTCTGATTACTGTGAAGTGCTGACATGTGGGCCCAGATGAACTTTATGAGGTTCAACAAGGCCAAGTGCAGGGTCCTGCACCTGGGCAGGGGCAACCAGCATTATCAGTATAGGCTGGGAAAGGACATACTGGAGAGCAGCCCTGTGGAAAGGGACTTGGGAGTGCTGGTAGATGAAAAACTGGATGTGAGCCACCAGTGTGCGATGGCAGCCCAGAGGGCCAATCACATCTTGGGCTGCATCAAGAGAACTGTGGCCAGCAGATCAAGAGAGGTGATTCTGCCCCTCTACTCTGCCCTGNATGGAGCATCTCTCATATGAAGACAGGCTGAGGGAGTTGGGGCTGTTCAGGCTGGAGAAGAGAAGGCTCTGGGGGGACCTTATACTGACCTTCCAGTACCTGAAGGGGCTACAGGAAGGCAGGGGAAGGTCTATTCACAAGGTTTGTAGTGATAGGACAAGGAGTAATGGTTTAAGCTAGGAAAAGAGAGATTTAGGTTGGATATTAGAAAAAAGTTCTTCAGCATGAGGGTCATAGAGCACTGGAACGGGCTGCCCAGAGAGGTGGTGGAGGCCCCATCCCTGGAGTCATTCAAGGTCAGGCTCGATGAGGCTCTGAGTAACCTGACCTAGGTAGATGTCCCTACTTGTGTAGGGAGGTTGGACTAGATGACCTCTAGAGGTCCCTTCCAGCCTGAAACATTCTATGATTCTGTGGTTCTATGATTCTATGGTTCTATGATTCTATGATTCTATGATTCTAAGATTCTATGATTCTATGTTTGGCTGCACACCTGCAGAAGAGAGTGGAGAACTTACCAGCCCTCGGCTCGCAGTGAGGTTCTGCAGAGCTCCAGCACAAGCTTCCAGGGTGGCATCCTTCTTGCTCTGATCCATCAGAGACAGGTAGGTGCGGATGGCATCAGAGTGGTAGAGCCAGCTGGGTCCTTTGGGTTTAAAATCCTCCTCAGGAAGGGGGACGCCGTACTCATCGTTCTACAAAGAGATGAGAAACTGGAAGCTCAGATTCTGTTCTTCCCTTGCAGACCCTGCCTGGGGGTGAATACCACATTTCCAAGCCCTCTGTGGCCCATCTTACCTCCATTTTACCGCTCCTGCTGTTGAAACAGCCTGTGAGAGTTTTGTCCATGTAAACACTCCGGGCCATGTGGTTGAGTTGGGTGTATTTGTTGGGAACCTCGGCATCCAGGCGGTAGGAGAGGTTGTGCAGGATGCAGATGCAATTCTCCACAGACTGAAATCACCCCCAGAATAAAAATGAAAGCATCACATTAGACAGGAAAATACGGAGCAGCACCTGCTCTGGCTACAGAGAGGAGATCTACCATGCCATTATTGGCTTTCTTAGCAGTTATTCTACATAAGCTTCTGACCCTGCTTAATATAGCAGTGGGTGGGATCAAAGGTGGAGGTAGAAGAGACATGAACAAAGGCCACACAGCCCAGCTGCTGTATTGTGGACTTCAGTGAGCAGACAGACTCAGTGAACCTTATTATGTCCCAGTGCCATAGACAAGTTGATGAACAGGAAAAGAAAGTGAAGGGAGTGGTTATATCAAACTACCCACCACAAAATGCCAGATTTTGAAGTAATTCCTCTTGCCATAGTCAACTTTCAGTGACTTCATCTAAGTCACAGCTACAGATTAGGGGACACTTTTTACCAGGAATAGGCTTTTAAGCCTCCTTTACCTGGATGTCAGAGTGCCCGCTGTAACGAGCAAGGGAGAATGTTCACTAGATAGCTGTAACCAACACCAACACGTGTGGTTACATTTCCAAAGAGCTGTGTTTGGTATGTGAGGCTGAAACTGCAAATGTCTTGCAAAAGCCATCCCTGAAAGAGGATTTGCTCAATCCTGAGCTTGTTTGAAATAATTTTGGTACTTTGCTGGGCATCAAGGACTTTAGGGCATCTGGCTAGCATAACAGGGGCTGAACTCCTGAAGACCATAAAAGGAGGTCCTGAAGACTATAAACACCATTTTGGCCAAGGTGTGTGCATTTACACGTAGCAGTCAGAGTCATAATTAGGAGAATGGCAGAAAGATGCCAGGTCCTGGCTTCTTGCTGAATGTGATGCCAATCTGGGGTTTATATACTGGAGTCCTGCTGGATGAAGAGATGTGGTGGTGGGAAGAGCAAGAGGTGGAGGCTGAGACACTGTGAAGATCCCAAGGTGGGAGGGGAAGGGAGGAAAGCATTTTGGAGGCTCAGAAACCAAAATATTTTGCTGTGTCTCTGTGTTTGGTAAAGTGAAATTGTAAAACCCACCTCTGCTTCACAACCAGAGCACAGAGGACTTGCAATCCTACCATAGATCGCACTGGGATTTGGAAGGACAAGAGCAGCACAGAAGTCCAGTACCCTCTTGTGTTTGTTCAAACAGGATTTTGAGATATTCCCAAAGTTGCAATTATTAACCATGGGCCTAAACTCTAGCAAACAGCTTGGGGTGAGCATCTGGTACCTTGTCATCGGGTCGGTTAGAAGCCACGCAGTTCTGGGCGTAAGTCATGACTGAATCGATCAAACCAGGGTAGTTCCTCATGGTCTGACGCCCCATGTCTGCAGAACTCAAGTTTCTGAGGAAAGCCATCGCAGAGTATGCCGGGAGAGAAGGAGGAGAGAGGATTAGTTGGGTTCACTTACTACTCTCTATGGGCTGTTCTGGCTATGGCTGTAGTTGAATTTAAGGATATTTTTGAAGATTCACGAGGCTGGTGTACTGCTCTCATTTCAGAGGCCTTCTGTAGGACTGCACTCATGCGTAGCTCTCCTCTTGGTCTTTAGGATTGATTTCATCTAGGAAAATGTCCTGTTAAGGAGCTCTGCATAGAAGTCATCCTCCTAGTGAGAGTAACTACCAGCAATACCTTGCCTTAGAGGCTATGCCTGTGACATACACAGACTCACCACCTCCACGGAGATGTTTCCAAAGAGAAGACCAAATAAAGACCATCTGGGATCATTGTGAAAATCAGGAAGGTTAGTGTGGTTGTAAGCATGGAACTACGCAAGGTCAACAGCAATATTTGTGTGGGAAACAGGGGCAGAAGTGCTGAAGAGCAGCAACTGCTCTGACCAGAGGGATTGACCAGTTTGGAATGTTGTAATGTGTTCCTGAGCACTGGTTGCTGCCAGGACAGGGGAGTTTTTCCAGTAACAGGAAATGTTTTTTTGTTGTTTTGTTGGGTTTTTTTCTTCCCTGTTTTATTGCCTTGTAGCTTGCAAATGAAAAACAAAGAGAGGTTGGCAGTCGTTGTGAGATATTCACTCCAGGCATTCCAGAACTGGATTTGATGTTCACTGTGATTTGCAGCCTCCTCATTAACATGAATTCATCTGCAATCCAGAAATGCTTGAGCAGCAATGGCTCAAGCCCAGGGCAAAGCCAAGGCTGTTCTCATCCCTGTGTTATGATGTGGCAGGGCAGTGAGTCAGAGCAATCCTGGCTCACCCCTCGGAGCCGGGGCTCCGGACCCAACCACTCTGCTTTCCTTACTCAGCTTGCTCCGCAGTCCTGCTCCCTCCAGGCTTTGGAGCTCCCTCACTGACCTGCATCTGGCAGCCTTCACTGGGGGTGTTGGATATTACTGCCAAAGACTGTGGTAAGTCTTCAGAGACAGAGCTTGTCTTGATTTAAACTCCATGGAGAGCTCCTTTGACCAGCTATCATAGAATCATAGAAGACCAGGTTGGAAGGGACCTCAAGGATCACCCAGTCCAACCTTTGCCATTCTCTTTTTCTCATTTTAATGTGACATTTTGTGGCATCAGTGGGTTGAGTTGGTCTTATAAGCAGAGGACCCCACATGCAACGTATACCACACATCCCAGTGTGCAGCTGCATGGGGAAGGTGCCTTCCAAGACAAGGAAGGGAGCAGCTCTCACTATCTTTCAGACATGGTTCCCAGCCACAGAAGACGATAGTATCACGTCTCCAAAGGCCCCTGCCGTGTTCACCCGTTGTGTTTCATAAGCAGATACAGCTCCTCCTGGCTGCATGTCTGGTAAGGGTGTGGCTGGTGCTGCGCTCCCTCGGGGAGAGCTTCAGTTGATGAAAGTACCTAATTATACATGGCTTTTTTTTTTTTACCCCACTTGTTCCCAGTGAGACAAGGAGCTCGCATCCAAGTGGAGGAGGGTGGTAGGAGAAGCAGCAAGTCAGGGCGAAGATCCTCTACAAAAGGATCCTGTGAAAAAAATAAACTACTCTGGGCTCAATCTGCACCTCCTGTTTTGCTGCTGACCTGCCTGATTAAATGAGCCAGGAAAAGTGCAGGGCAATGGGACTGCTCTGTACTAAACCAGTTATTAAAATCAGTGGGAAAATGCTTCTTTTCCCCACAGAGGGAATTAAGTCTTTTTGTCACCTAAACCCTAAACCAGGTTTTTTTCTAGCAAACAAAATTTTCCCTGGAAGCCTCAAAAATCTAACGGCGAAAGGTGCAAGTTTCCTGGTCTGAGCTGAATGCTCAGGTTTCAGCATTGTGGCTCTCCCATGACAAAGCAACTTAGATTTTTTGAGCAGAGACATAGCAAGAACAAACCTCTTTTTTAAAGAAAAAAAAGGTAATAAGAAAAATATTTTCTATGTAACTTTTTCTGAATCTTCTCTTAGAAGACTTTCTCAACGAGATTCTTTTATTAATACAATGGCAGTGAGTGTGTCTTTAGCTTATTGTATGAAGATTTGGACAGTTTCTGTTTCTTTCAACTCCCTGCTTGATGACTCACCTCAAGCACCCTGTAGCATTGAAGAATACTTCTGGGTCAATAATTTCCCTTGTCCTATTGCAGCTGCCATCAGACCAGCCAGAGAAAGGGATGATAACGCAGTCTGTCAAGACGGGGAGGGCCTCCTGTATCAACTCTTCTTTCAATTCATCAGTGGAGGAAAGGTTCCAGAGCAGTCCTAGGAAGGAGGTGGGAGGCAAGCTCAAGAATAGGGTCACCATGCATAAGAAATGTTCTTTAGGTCAGAGTGACTTCCAACAACAAAGCCCTTCTTTGAACTAAGGGTGCAGAGGCTGCCCTAAACCCCCGTCTCTGTCCGTCAGGCAGAGATGGGCAGCAGGAGCATGGTGTTACGTGGAGGTGGGCATCTAAGCATCCTCCCTCCTCCCAAAATTGGTGCTTATTGTCATTAGGCTGCAGGGGGAAGGCATCTCTCCAGGGATCTTGTGAAGGCTTGCACACAAGACCTCAGTCACATCTCAGGGTGACCTGCATCAATAAACTCAAGTCAATCCTTCAAGAAAAGGGTGAGACTTCAATGAGATAACCTGCCCAATCATATTGTGATTCCCAGCAGTTTCAATCCCAAAGGCCAAGGCCTTTCATGGAACAACACTGGGACCGGGGGGGTAGGAAGGCGTGGGAATGGCAGGATGACCACAGCTGTGGGGGAAAACCTGGGACACTTATGATGTGAGGAAATCTTGTGGGACATTGAAGGGCCAGGATCTCCTCTGCCTTCTGCCATAGGTTGCCATTTGTTGTGATAGAAGCATAAAACATCCTCTTTGTGGCCTGGCAGCACCATGGCTACCAGGTCTTTCTGTGCTGGAGCAACATGGACCACAGGCAGGGAGGAGCATGGTCCTTACTGAAGGCTGAGCAGTCTGCTGTGTACCTGTCAGTTGTTTCTGAATTTCAGTGTTCCCTGTCCTTCGTAGGAGGCTCACGCACTCCCTTATCCCATTCTGCCGCCGGGTTTCTATCTTGTTGGTTGGATTCTTGAAGACCAAATTTCGGAGGGCTCCAGCTGCTGCCCGCTGTACATTCTGGTTTGTGCTACGGAGCAGCTCCACAAGCTTGGCAATGCCCCCAAGCCGATAGACCTGTACCAGGAAAGACATCCTGCCGTCAGCACAGTGAGCAGAGCATCGTTGGGACAGGGACCACTAGAACTGTCAGGGCAATGCAAGGAGTCAACACGGCAGATACTCAGAGGAGCTGGAAAAGCAGACCTGGCAGGAAAAGACGGCTACAGCTTGAGGATGGCCTGTCAGGTTCAGGCCATAGGTCATGCACACAAAGGTGCTGGCCATGAGGTTGGAGCTTAAACTCTAGAGGGGGATGTCTATGAGTAATGGTCATAGACCGAATCCTTTGCCGATGTAAATGTATTTGCTCCCCCAAACTTTCACCTGCCTCCATCAGTTTGCACCAGGTGCAAATGTTGTTCTGCGTATCTGTAGAGGCCATTTATAGCAATATAATGACATGATGTGGTGATTTATCTGCATCCTGAAATCACAGGCTGCGCTTAGAGGGATGGTCTTGGTACAGTGTAAACACCCTTGAGGTCATCCAGAAGCAGTGCTGGGCCATACTGAAGCACTCAACAGGGGCAGCATTGGAAGGGGGTGTGAACCCCTGTCTGCAGGACACCACAAATTCTGGGGAGGTTCGAAGGCAAATTCCTCCAGCTGAGCTCCCCAAAATGATGAGGGTTCCTGCTGTAGGATATCCTCTATACCAAATCTCCCTTCGTGGAGCCCCTCCTGGCACAAACCATCCCATCAGCCAGAGATTTGCTGACAATAGAAAATGAATGAGCACCTTTTTTAGAAAGGAAAAAAAAACCATGTGTGCGCTTGGATGACTCACAGACCTGCTCTGACACATCTTTCTGGGAAGGGATGGGACAGGCCAGTGCTCAGAGAGTGTTTTCAATGGTAACGAAGGGTGTGGCCACCTCACAATTAGCGACTGTAGTGTGGGCTGGGGTACCTGCACTGGGTTCAGCTGCAGCAAGGGCACAGAGGTATATCCCCACACTGTGCCAGCGTGTCCTGCTCCACCATTGTGCCAGGAAATGGAAAGCCACCTCTTCAGGGATGGCATCTTGATAAACCCATGTTTGCATGGCTGCAAACATGCCAGGGTGGGGATAAACTTCTGTGATAGTCGTGCTGCAACAGGTCCATCCTTCAGATTGCCTCCTTTGCTGCATGTTGGTATAAATTTAGTAAGCAGAGAGTAAGAGTATAAGAAAAATAAGCTGCACTATAAGAAGGACTGCTTTTGGATCACAGATCTTTGTACATGATGAGTAATTAACCCTCAGATGGCTGAAGATGGCTGAAGTGTCGCTGAGCAGTGCACAACAAATGCATATGGGATTTAGGGGAATTTTGTGTGGCTCTGACGCTGCAGCTCTGAGATAGCAAAAGACTCGTGGAATCTGGATGGAATCTGGATCTGCACTTGCATCCAGAAGAGGACACTGCATCTGGATGGCTGCTCCTCATAGAATCATAGAATGGTTTGGGTTGGAAGAGACATCAAAGATCATCTAGTTCCAACCCCCCTGCCATGGCAAGGACACCTCCCACTAGACCAGGCTGCTCAAGAGGCCATGCGACCTGGCCTTGAACACCTCCAGGGATGGAGCATCCAGAGCCCCTCTAGCAACCTGTGCCAGTGTCTCACCACCCTCCTGTATCGCCAAAAGCCACCAATCTGTGTCACAGCAGATTGTGGTGACAATGTGGACACAGTCTCTTCTGCTGCCTGGTAACTACTCTTCTGTGTTAAAATCCTGGCTGACTTCTACTAAGAGAAAGAGGCCACTCATAGTTGAAAAATGTACTGAATTCATTCCTGAGCTTGACTAATGAGGTATTAAGGCTCCACCATGAAAATCAAGAGGACATATGGACCAATTTAATCCATCTCGTGTAACATCACACGCAGTGTGACAGCAGAGCTCTGAAGGACTTTGCTCACCTCTTGCTTGGCAGACTCATCCTGGAAGCAGGTGTGCTGAAGGTAGTAAGCACCCATGGCCTGGTATTTGTCATCGGACGAGCACAGAAGTTGTATGGCCTTCTGAATGGTCATTGTACCACCATCTATCTCATCACCACATATTCTGTGTTAAAGAGAAATACAGCATTGGTTGAGTGCTCAGCCAAAAGTGGTACATCAGTACTGGGTATTATTAGGAAGGAATCAATTACAAGATGTAAAATATTATCATGTTGCTGCATAAACCACAAGGTGCATCCCTAATGCATTTCTCTGTCTCAAAAAAAGAGGTCCTAAAAGTGGAAAATATGCAGTGGAGGACACTAAGTCTAATAAATTATGGATCCAGTCTGTCCAGAAATGAAGGAGGCAGAAAACAAAAGGTCAGTTGAGGTGCTAGATGTCTAACCATATCTAAAGTAGAAGGTTTAATGAACAGAGAACCAGTATTCACTGTTCCTCAAGTAAAAGAATTAGTGGACAGGAGTGAAACCAGTCGCCAGGTTATTAGGACAATTTAAAGTAGGCAGATGCTTTTCCTACAGCATGTGATCCTTTGATGTGAGATGTGGTAGAAGCAAAAAATATGAGAGCAGTTGATGGTTTTAGGAGGCAAGAGCAGATCCCTTAGGAAAAGGTGACAGGAAAAGGTCGGGAGTGAAGGGATGGACAAAAAAAGGAGTTTATTAAATACTTATAATAGCACTGAGACATCCTGCTCCCGGGGTGTATTTGCATTGGTAGTCTCCAAGCTCTTCATAAACGTTGGCCACTGTCATTATCCCCTGTTGTAGTTAAAGAATGTGCCTACAGACTCCAGTGGAAGGATATGAAAACCTCTGGCTTGGAGCAGGACCAAAACCTTGGGAAAAATACAAACACCTGAAGATTTGTCCACTTGTTTAGAAATATGAAGGTCCTGCTCTTTTTGGCTTGTACTTATTTAGCCTCATCTGTGATGTTTTAACCACATGAAGTTAGAAAAAGGTACAAACGTTCAGGCTGATGAAGGGGCTTTGAACTGCAAAACTTGTGTTTCCGATTATATCTGTTAGTCTGATAAAAGTCACCATCTCTTCCTAGCATCCTTGCACCCCAGGCCTGCAGCAGAATCTCCACTCATGGCAGCATTATCTGCATTAAACTGCATCAGAGCAAATGATCAAAGTTCAGGACTGAGAAGAGTCAAAACCCAAACTCCTGTTTGGTTATTATCAAACCCGTGTGATGGGATACAAATGGGAAATTCTTTGAGAACAGTGGATGAAATAAAAAAGTGGGGGAGGTTTGCAGGACAACTAGGTCATTGTTGTTACTTAGGTTATTCCCTGTTCAGGATCCATTTGTGACTGATGGTGAATTTTACCTGGAGATCAGCTCCTGTCTGAACCACGTTAATTTCTGTATAAGCTCTTGCTCCATGTCCTACTGGTGAGTGACTGTGGAGGGGCTGATCACCTTCATACAATCCCATAGACTAACAAAATAGAGTTTTTTTCATAAATTCTTTAAATGAACCTATTGCATTTGAGGTGTTAAATATTACTACAAGGGCATGGCTTCTTCTAGGCGCAGGATATGGAGACTCATTTTGATTGTGCCAAAGAACGAAGGTCTAGATTGGACACCCGAGTGTGGTCACCACCACCAGTAGCTTACAATAAGATACAATATTTTGTCCTTAAGGATCCAAATGTTCCCCTCCACACAGCACAGGCCAGCAAATAATATCCCCAATTCTATAGCAAATTTCATACAAAATATCAAAAGCCAACAGTTATGCTGTGATATTGGAAGACAGCATCAAAGACTGTTTTGTCCCCTCTACCCTCACTGGTATAAAGTTGCATCCAGTTTAAATGACTCATTAAAGCAGCTGTTTAGTCAATGGACAGAAATAGGTGCTTCCAAAGAACAACTTGCCTTTGTGTCTTAGACATTTTCCCTAAGACAGGAAGACCTGCCCTCTGGAGATACCTCTGCCTCTGTGGGTGTACAGGAATGATCAACAACGGTCCCAGATTGGACCTGAAGCATTCAGTGACTAAGGTTAGATTGACCTCATTCCGCTTCTATTTCTACACTAACAATAAACCATCCCTTCATCATATGATTTTTCATCAGTTCAAATCTCTATCAAAACTTGGCTCCAAGAAGCTTCCATTATACTTGGAATAGGGAAACACAAAACTGGGAAGACAAAGTTTAAGCTAGAAGCTATGGAACCTCAGAAATCTTTGGTTTGGATTCAGGATGCTGTGATTTTCTCTTAGTCTTTTTCATGCTCCTGAGGTACAGAACAGGGCTGAGACACTGATGGATCCAGCATGAGTAGCACCAGAGAGACTTCTCCTTTGAGAATGCAGACCTGGGCTGGCACTGTGGGGAGGGAGGCACATTAATAAAATACCAGGTCTGTGGCCATGCAATGTATGTAATCACGGTGTATATTTTTTTGTTTGTTTTTATTTCCCAAACTGAGAAACCCCCTAAATCGGGTGCACTTTTTATGAGAAAGAAGGATGTCCACCTGGTCCAGCTACTCAAGGAAGGTGATTTTCTACGCCTTCACTCCATAAGAGGACCAAGCCCTCCTTCTGCATGGAAAAACCAGGTATCTAGATCCAGTTCTGTGTGGGAAAAGGTGGGAAGGTTCTGTTTCCCCTGGTGGCTCATCAACAGGAGAAGTTCACAGAGGGTGAGGATCTGGGGTCAGTTATTCCACTTGAGTAGAAGCAGTGGTTTCTCCTAGCTGAGAATATAACCACCCTGGCAAAGCCCATGCTAATGGGAGATTGTTCATCAGCCAGTCAGGGCTATTCCTAACCAGATCTACACTACCAGAACAACAGCTTGTTCCAAGACAAATTCTTGGACAGTGGCCATCTCCAATCTGGGCCAATGTGCCTAGTAGGAAGAGCTCCAAAGGTTGTTCTTCTTCCACAAGAAAGAAGCAATCACAATAGCGTGAGACCTCAATTAGAAATGATTAAACAGGAGACAAATTAGATATCAGGTTCAGGAGTGGAAAGGAAAGAAATACTTAAAGAGTTCACTATCACAGAAAGGTCAATTCCTTCATTTGACACTAACGCCTTTCATCAACTTTGTATTAGCTGATTGGTTTGCATTCATCAGATTAAATGTCCATCCTGGTTGCTCAGGCTACAAGTCCCAGGAGAGGAGCAAGCCAGAAAACTAACAAATTCCATGGTTCATTAATAAAATCACAGTGGAGACACTTAAAACAGCACACCAAAGCCTTCCAGAGTCAAGCCACGCTGGCGCAAACTCAATAGCCATGTTCCACACCAAGGAGCCATGTCCACCTCTGGGACATGGCGCCAAGGTTTTGATGCCACTCAGTGCTCAGCTGGAGCTTCCCCTCAGGCTTTGCTCAGTTGGTAGATACCAGGGAAGATGGGCACAGATTGACAGAGCCAGGGAGGAGGAGATCTTCACCACACACAATGATATGAACCCTGGCAGGACAACACCACACACAGCTCCACAGCAGTTGCTTTGGGCGTCAATGTACAGTGCAGATGGGTTCACACCACAAAGAGCCAGCACTGTGGAATAGTCATTTTTAGAGGGACTTTATCCCAAAGAAGAACAAACCAGAATGAAGGTACCAATCGTCACACTTGGCTCTGCTTTCATTGTGTGGCATAGCCCTGGAGAACTTATGTTTTGATATTGATCACCTTTAATTATCCCCAAAGAGAGGAGAGGTGCCAGAAAACACCCTCAGCACCTTTTCTGACTCTTTCAATAACTTTTGTATCTTTTCACTGTTTATATTGTTTCCAGAGAGACTGAGCTCTTGCCTAGGAACCAATGGTTACAGGACACACTGTCCCTGAACTTCAGCCACAGCTCACAGAGGCTGCTGCAGCTCGGCTGGGGCCACGGCAGGGTCACCATAGCCAACTATGGAGACCATATGGAAAATCCAAAGGGTTGTCCCAGCCTTTACTGCCTCCTCCATAGCAGCCAGCCAGTGTTTCAAGGCCTTTAACAGAGTAGTACACATTTTCACACGTGCAGACACTTGCTCTTGCACGATCTCTAACAAGGTGTTTTAGTCTCTCTCTCCCGTGGACACCGAACACCAAACAGAAATGCATCTACACCTTAAAACTGGGCCAAAGGTGCCTGTGGTCTTATGGAAGACAATGCATATTGTAGGTGTCCATTAATGGCTCCTGATCTCTATCAGCAGCCCTTAAGCTGGGGAACATCTGCAGATACCCCAGCTCACCTCTTCCTCTCACAAATGAGAATACCCTGAATCCTTCACAAGGGGTGAGATTAGTCTGGCCTCTCAGCAACATCTCCAGCTCAGAAACCTGGGTTTCCCCTCAAGTCAACCAAAAGGCACTGACTTCATTAGGGGGTAACTCACTGACCTACCTCAGATTCCAGCTCCATTGGCCATTGGCTGCATCTCTGCAAGGGCAACAGGGGCACCCAGCTTAGGTGCAGGCATCTGCTACAGAACGGATACGCACACAACCATCTGACAGATGGCAAAGCCACAACCAGCACGTACCTCGACCTAGCCCAGCCCTGGGTTGCCAATCCCATGTGCATGTGGCATCTGAAGCACTATCTGCAACACGTTTGCAAGCAGAACTCACACAATGTCAGCCCATGGTGGCCACAGTTTTCTTGTACCTTAAGTTCCAGCTGGAGAGGGACAAAGACTCCAAGTTTTCTAGGATGCTCTGAAGATCACATCCTCTATTACTGCTTCTCATTATCACTACCTGATGACCAAGGAGGATGTAGAAACTTTTTTCCTGACTGAGCTGAATTGCAACACATTATTCAGCTAAAAGCTGGCTAGCTCAAGATGACACACTGTCACTTGGAGCATGTTGCCTTGCACTCATCAGAGGAAATGGTTAAAAGCAGACACATAGGCATAGTCTTCACCAGCTGCTGAAAACATTGTTGCTGCCAGTTCGCAGGATGAAGGGCTAAAGATCTGGATTACATTATGAGAGCCCAAAACCAAGAAGGTTTCCAGGAAGAAGAGGGAGCCCTGGACACCGAGAAGACTCCCTCCAGCTCTATCAGGTAGAAGGACTCAGTCCAGAGAGCTGTATTATGGCAAAATGTGAGAGCTGCTCATTAAGAACCGCCTTTGGGTAGGAGCCATCAGAATAAACCACGAAATTCTGAGCCCAGGACAGATGTACTGAGCTCGGAAATGTTTTTCCAAATAGGACATAATGCTTACAAAGTCTTAAGCATCTGGGTGGTTATAGAGACATCAGAAGTGGACATCAGAAGGTCCTTCTCTGCTCACTGAGGCAGGATCTTAATGACAGGGGTGATGGAAAGGAAAATACTTTAGGAGAAGGTTTCTCAAAGCAAGTCAGCACAGTTTGACCTCTTGATCTGAAGAAACGGTGCAAAACTCAAATTTCATCACCATAACAAATACTCTGGGGTGGGTAAAAAACCCTACATCATGGTTCATTTTATCATAGCATCATAGAATGTTTTTTCCTCAAAAACATTTAGGTGTTAAACTACTCATCAGCTAGCTGGAGGAAAGGTGCTTTCAACAACTAGAGTTGCTTCTGTAAGAGGAAGGACTCTTTTGAGAGATGTTATCAAGACACAGCTCCTCCATGTCTTAGGCAGCCAAAGCCAGATCAATAAATGGAAGCAATTATACAATCAAGAATAGTTCCAGAAGTTAAATAACTTCGTGACTAAATGCAGAGGGTCTATTCAGTACGGATAGTTTGAGAGTTCTTGCATACTCAATATTGTGATATCTACACACCACTCTCACTACCTAAGAACGTTCAATGATCCGTTTTTCATCTCTCGCAACCCACGGAGGTCAGATCTATACTACAGGACACCTGAGAAGCACCACTCTTGAGCCAGTACTGACACCGTCCACAGTCACTGCATTACAGAGCACTTTTGCATCACAGACAGACCCAGTGGGTCACAGGTCCCTCTGTAACCACCCTCACAGCAATGGAAACCACCCCACTGGATCACCTCTGAAAGTGTGGAAACTATCTAGCCCTTCCCTTGTTCATAGACATAATTTGGTAACCTGCAGACAAGATATCCACCCACACAGGAGATTCGCAGCATGAAAAACGAACACAAAATTATCCTTGTTATAAAAGGTAAAAGATCTACCTGAAGAACTACAAGAATAGGAAGAACAGAGCCCCAGATAGGGAACTACCAGCAGCTATTACCCAGCTAAGCCTTCTTCCTGTGTGCAGAGGTTAATAATGGGATGCCCCCAGGCAAAACTCTCCCTACTCAAAGATCAGGCTCCCCAAATGAAGATCGAGCTCTCCAGGTGCAGAATCCTCCAGGCAGAAACAGTTCTACACAGGGAAGAGAGGCCAAATATGGTCCTAACCCACCTCTGAAAGCCCCTTCCCTACAAAAGCACACTACAGACCAGGGCTAATGGTGACCTACTGGATACTTTACAAGGGCTAATGGCCTTCCAAATAAGTAATTTTTTCAAAGAGGACAACGCCTTGGTATACTTCCAAAACTTTAAGGACAACTGCTACCAACCTCATCTCCTTTGAGTCAAGTGCAGAAGCGCATGTACAAACTGCCCCTGAACTAATCCTGCAGAGAGTTTGACGCAAAGCAGGGGGGTGTGCCCCAGCCAGATCAGATTGACTCAGGGGACACAGCCCCACTTGGGCCTATGACTTGAAGCCCCAGGTTTCCACATCAGAACCAGTTCTGCCAGATGAGCCATGCCCCAAGCCAGGAGAAGTGCATAAATGGAGCCACTCCCTAACCAGAGGGCATCCAGCACTGGAGAGTATTCCTCTCACAACAGCAGTTCTCCTTCTCTTCAGAATATGCCATTACTCTTCAATTGACCATTACAAAGCAATGACCAAGTCTACAGCTGTGAGTGCTGTGCAGTGTAGACCAGGGCTTGCTTTGAAGGGGGCTTGGCTGGGACTAACTTCTCAAAAGCAGTATTTTCCTTAGGCAGAAGCCAGCAGCAGTCCCATGTTTGATCATTTGCTCATCATCCCTCCCACAACATTTTTATGCTCTTTGGTCAGAAATTCCCTCAAACAATTTACTTCCACTTTATGTAATGTCTCTGTTCCCTTTTCCTGAGGAATTACAAAGCTTCTGAAAGTAGCAAGCCAATGCCACCGGTGCTCCAGGTTGGCCAAGGTTATTCTTCCACATGTTAAACATTAAGAAACTGGGCACATGGGAAGCGAAGGTTTCATGACAACACGCTAACGGGCGAGTGACATTTATTGGCATGCACACTCTGGGACATACTTCTCCTACTCAATGCAAAGCGAGGGAGGCTGAGCAGTGACCTAGCCAAAGAAATCTGGAAATTGACATTCATATGTGAGAAAGGGCATGACTCAGCTCACTGCTGACTGTGAGGGGGGATTTTCTCAATAGATACATCACGCCTTGGGTCAACAGCTCAACACTCTCAGGCCTTTGGTGGGAGTTACGACAAAGGCTCTGAGCCATGTTAATTAGGCTCACAATTATGCTGCAGTGTGCAAATTCTCTTTTGCACCAGGGGCCATCAGGAATGAGCTTGTGAGCTTCTTGTGTAAGATGAATTGTCAGATTTCGCAGTTCAAAACATGCAAACCACAGTCTTCCAAGACTATGGATTGTGCAGAACAAATCTCTTCCAAGACTATGGTAGAATACAGTTGGCGCTCCGGAGCTGGAGCCAGCGTAGCCATCAGCATCAGGGCAGCTTTGAATCAACATCACTGTAACGCCATCGAAACCCCACCAGGTTGATTTTAGTGTGAGCTCTGCTGCATTGCACAGATATGTCACCTTGGGAGCGTCTGAGCTCACTGGTGTGTTTTACATCCCCTGTTGTTGCAGGCAACATTTACAAGAAGAGTTCTGATGCTAGCAGAGACATGAAGGACCATCCTCCACCCTTGCATAATTCCTAACCCCAAAGGGAGTAGGTGCTTTGGACAGGAAGGAATTGAACAGCTTCTGTTCCCTCCTCTTTCCTGGCTAGGTAGATTATTCCCATTAGGCTATTTATTTCAATTTCTGACTCATTTTTTTCTGGAACCCAAATTAGACCTTTTGGGAAAACGAAGCAAGGCCTGGGTGGAGAGACAGAGGGGTAAATATGACCACTCAGCAGGTTCTCAGCTCTGCTCTGAGTCAGACCCTCAGGAACCAACTCTTTCAAAGTCAGCCGACTCTTTGTTTTCTGTCAAACCAAAGCCGTGTGACAGCCAGGAGAGGCACCCAAACAGCACCCAGGCTCTCCGCTCTTCACCTCCCCACCCTCATCTTGCAAAGCCACTGTCAGCTAATACCACCACAGAGGCTGAGGGATCATCTTGCCCAACATCACACAGCTACAGCAGAAGTATAGACACTGAGCCACTCATATTGGTTTCCCTCCATAGCCCATGAAAAGCAATAAGCCCTTTAAGAGTGTGACTCATCTGACCCACTTTAGACTCTACTGCAGGACGCGATTAAGCCTGTGGTGCACTGGTGAGCAGATCTCCAGCAGCTATAAAGCAGCTCAGGTGACTAGCCCTGACAAACAGACCTCCAGAGCAGATGTCTACGTTTACTCAGATTGAGCCACCTGCAGCAGACTTACTTGGAGCTGGACTGAGCCTGTCCATAAACCACGTCCTGCTTGCAGCTCATCATGGGCTGGGCGTAGACCACATCGGGCTTGTTGCTTGAGGGGCAGGAGAGGGCCCGTGCTGGCATTTTTTTACTTGTCCTGGTAGTTCCTTGCTGGGTGCTACAGCTGCTGTAGATGCTTTGGCGGTTCAAGGTCGCCTTGTGCTCTGCCCGGCCCCCGACTTGACTCTTCCTCAGCGTGCCCCGGGGCGGTTCGCAGTAGAGGTCAGGCTCACTCCGGCTGCTCTTGATGTTCTGCACAAAGCAGTAGTCGCTGCCGGCCCTGGCAGGGCTGCAGACAGCCTTGCTGTAGTGCTTGCTGCCCCAGCCCTCCATCTGGCTGTACGAGCTGTAGCGCCTGTTCTCCACGTCCCGCTTCAGGGTCCCGTTGTACAGCTGGCCAACGAAAAAACAGGAGACAATAGAATTAGGAAAGGGTTGAAATGCAGATTGACATTGCCAAGCCCCCTCCTGCTTGGGTGTCACGGCTACCAGTTTCCTCTGGGGTATTTTTGTGGCTCACCATTTCCAGGAGGTTAGCCCACCTGCAGCCCTTACAAAGGTGATGAACTCTCCTTTGAAATCTGAGGACACGGAGTGAACAGAACATGGCTACCAGGAGCCTGAAAGCAGAATTAAGAGCTCAAATATGACCCTTGCATTAGAGAAAATGTCTTCTTTCCAACACCTGGGGTCTAACCCAACCTGCAATGAGAGGAGCTCACATCACATCTCTTGCCATCACAGAGAATGATGCTCCATCCTGACCTTCCAGCACTGCCTGCATTGATTTTTAATCTCCTTAAGCTATTTCATTCCCCTTCCATCTCTTAAGTTCCTTAGGAAGGGAGTAAAGGGAGTGAAAAATCAGAAAGAAGGGATTCTCCAATCTTGTTGTACCAAGAAACAAGTGGAGACTATGAATATCTGCTTATGAGTTACAAGGTGTGTAGCATCAGCTCATATAATGGGATGTTATGAGAACGATGGGGAATATGAAATAAGAATTGAGATGACTAAGCCAGGAAGTAAGAAAAAAAAAAGAAGAATAAAAGGCCGTAAAAAACCCAACTGCAATTAAAATGGCTTTAGCTGCTCTGCTGTCAGTTCAAAATGTCTTCACCAAAAGTCCTCCAGATTTGCCCCAGTTAGACCAGGTTTGAATCCAACATTCTTTTGCAATATGAAACCTTCTGGGTGTCAATGCTGGCACCTGGAAGCCTACAAGGCTGTAACCAAGTGGAAGACAAGCCACTAAGGTGTGTACTCCAGACAGGAAAGGAAAGCAAGCTATTTTAGTGCTGTTTGACCCATGATGCTGAGTTTTTCCACTGCATTGCCCTCAGCACGCTGGCAAGCACATCTCCAAGATGTACAGCAAAGAGGCATGGAGAGAACTGCCTGTCCCATCGCCCTTTGCTTTGTCTCAAGAAAGCTCATCCGTGGTCCAAGTTGGGCCAAGTTTATTCTTTCTCACTTAACTTGAAGCAGTGATACTTTGGATGCCTCTTTCTGCAAAAGCCACCCAAGGATCCCTTGGGCTGGGGGAGAAAAGTCAACACTTGCACCTTATTTCCATGGAGGTTCAAGGTGCAAGGTGTGAAAAGCCTGTTCCTGGTGCAATAGTTCGTGTCACTGAGAAAAATCTGTCTCTCCTAACCTAGCAACACCACATAACAGAGAAATTGGCATCCACTGCAGGCTCACCCCGAGTCATCATAGAATCATAGAATTGGAAGGGACCTTAAAGATTATCTAGTTCCAACCCCCCTGCCATGGCAGGGACACCTCCCACTAGACCAGGTTGCTCAAGGCCCTGTCCAACCTGGCCTTGAACACCTCCAGGGATGGAGCATCCACAACCCTCCTGGACAACCTGTGCCAGTGTCTCACCACCCTCAGAGTGAAGAATTTCCTTCTAATTTCTAATCTAAATCTCCCCTCTTCCAGTTTGAACCCATTACCCCTCATCCTACTGCTCTGCTCCAACTTCATCCCAGTCCTGAGCACACTCAGCATCATTCCTGACTCCAACACTCTGCAGAATTGTCATTATGTTAATTAATTAAGCCAAATATTTCCATTAACAAACTGATCTTCAGGAATGCAGGGAATCCTCTCCGCTGTGTCCCAGAGAGTTGCGCAGGTAATGACTGAAAGCCTTTCAGAAGGGTTACCCAGCAGGCATGTCATCTGGAGTAGGAGAAACCCTTCAGTCCAGCTGCACTGAGACCCAGGTTGCTCTGTCATTTGAGCACTAGGCTGAAGTAGTTTTCATATTTTCACTCTGCAGGTTTGCATCTTAACAGGTGAATTGCTGGAAGGGGAGAAAAGGGGAGTAAATTCTCATTGCGTTTACTCCAGAGGACACGGAAAAAACCTGTTGGTACTGCAGCACAGCAGGTAACAGGTTTGGTGCATCCTGCAGAGCTCCCAGGGGTTTGGAACAATTTGCATGTGATAAGAAGAGCAAGGTTTGGGCACATGAGTGCAATGAGTCTCGGAGGTTCCTTTGGCAGTGGGGTAAGCCCATGGAAATTTCCAGGATGGCCATGTACAGAGGTTCTCTCCATCTTGATTCTGGTTCGGATGCAGCACACACACAGCAATGGCAAAGAGACCTTTCATGAAGCCATGACCTATCCCACTCTGGATGAGGTATCCTTCTAAGGCTCTTACCGTCCTTATTTTTGCTTCATTTTCCTGGATTCAGGAACCATCAGTGCAGTGAAGGACAGGACAGGGCTGCAGCAGGAAGGTGCAGGGTGGACTTTGATGCTTGGTGGAGTGGGGAACCCACTTCCAGGGCTCAGCACTGGCTGGGAGTTGGAGCCACAGCTTCTTAGATGGGAGCCCTGGTGTTTTTCTTTATGAGTCAGTCTAAGCCAGGATTATGTTGTAGGGCTGTCAGAAGCTTGGCAGAGCTGTGGAGCCCCTGGGCATTTGCTGAAACCCATTCAGCTAACCACGGAAGAGCTACCTTGTTATTTATCTAAAGCTATTGTTTGCTCTCCGATGCGCTCACATGGGCTCTCCACCAGCAGCGGGCGAGGGAAGGTGTGAGAGAGTCTGTGTTTATAGACAGAGTTACCAATTCTGTATTTCCTGCTGTGTTTTATAGTGGCATATAGCATTGTCCTCTCTTGCCAGCCCCGAGATGGGTGAAGCGGAGCGACCGCCTGTTTGGAAAGACACCTTTCTGCAACACAAGGATCCCTGAGCGGCAAGTCAGTGCAGGTCCTGGCAGGGTGGGGAAGCCTTTTGCAAACTCATGGGAAAATAGTTCCCGTGTGATGTGAAGCTCATTACCAACGTCAGTGCCCGACTTTTATTGCTGATTCTACCAGATGCTTGGCTGAGCCCATTTTAATCTCTTTCAAGTGGCACGGACCTAATTGGTATCTCAGAATTCCTCTTTGCAGCAGGAGCCTGATCCAAAGCCTCCAAATTGATGAGGAATCTCCCGCCAGCTTCAGCGGATTTCAGACCTGCTTGCCAACGAGTGTCTATGAATCCTTGCACAGACCTAGCTGACCTGATAGCCTCTTGATCTGGGCAAAGTGCCACATCTGTGCCTTAAGAGCAGCTTTCTCAGACTAAAACCTATGTCCCCATTTCAGATGCTCACCAGGCCAAGTCAGAGACCTTCACTTCTAACACTGGAGCAAACATGGCCAAGGGAACAGAGTTCCCTGTGTTGTAATCTCTTTGCTGGATGCAGTGATCAGTGAGATAGGACACACAGCACGGTAGAAGAGAGGCACTCTGCTGTCTGGAAGTGATGACATCTCTGAAGGTGAAGGTGATGCTATTACATAGTCTGTGGTTTAAAGAGCCACCTGACAACAATCTCATAACTTTTGCTGATGCCATTATGTGTGTAGTGAGCACTCCCAAGGCAGCAGAGCATTAGTGAAAGGAAATACTCAATCTCTTGCCTTCAAACCTCATAAACCACCCAGATTTCCTAACACCCTGAATTGCATCTGCCCACTGCTGGTGGGCGTTTGCATGGAGGGGGGTGGGCCAGGTCTACACCGCCTCCCTTTAGGAGGAAAAGACAGGGAAGTCCCTCAAAGCAGGATGGACACAGAAAGGAATGACTCCTTTTGCACTGCAAGATCTGGAAACCATTTTAGAAGAGCACAGGCTGTCACCAAGACTTCTCCCTTTGGGACCCATGGAATGGAGGTGTCTTGGTAGGTCTCTCAACCAGACACCATCATGCACTGGCAGTCCCCTGCACTCACAGGATGCAGGAGGATGCTCACGTTCAGCTGGGCAATGCTGAAATCCTCAATTTTAGCCTGAGCTTCTCCTCCCTACAGTGGAACAAGCCTGTCTTTGAGGCCAAGCCTTGGGAGCCGGTCATTCATACTAAACAAGGAGGGGACGAAGGGCAGCGATGATGAGCACTGACGGGGTGTGGGTGCTCGTCAGGCCCAAGGAGTAGGTGCTTTCCTTCACCAGCAGCAGCAAAGACCTGCCTTTAAATTAATAAACATTTGTAGCTCAGCCTGCAATATGGGACCACTTTAGGAATATCAGTTGGAATATCCAATAGTCTCATGAGAAGGGTAAATAAGTATTTTTAACCTCATTTCAACTGGAAGGAAGCTGATGCTAGAAAGTCAAAATGGCATTATCCCAGTCATCACTTAGGAGTCCTTTGTTGCCTTTTTCTTCCATAACCGCCCTTTTTTTTTTTAACAGGGTAAGTCCCTCTCCTCCTCCCACTTTCCAGAGAAGCAGAAGCCCAGAGCAAGGTGCACCAGCCCCAGGAATCGCACTCTGATCGCAGCGCTGCCCTTCCATGTCCGAGGCCCTCCCAGATCACTGGGTGTTTCTGACTTCTGCATCTAAGGACGCGATCAGTTCATTACCTAGCTCTAATTTTTTTCCCTTGCAATTTGTTTGTTTCTAGAGCAGCAGACAGAGAGAAGTAAAGGACTCCGTATAAACACGTCAGGAGCAGGTTTCTCCCAGGCTGGAGGGCAAAGCACAGGCAATGCAACATGACAGCGTCCCACCCTGAGTGATGGGTGGGGAAAACTCCTGATGCTACTTGCGAAATGCTGTAGCTGCTGCCTGCTGCACACTCCGTTGCAGGCATAAAAATTGCAAAACCAGCAAATATATTGTTTATCTATTTCTGAAACACTCTTTCCCACCTCTCCTGGGTGCTGCCTTTCCATATCTGGTTCTTCATGCAGCTGAGAAGTGGGTCTTGATGGTTCAGTTTGTTCCGGCCAGGGAAGGTCATGTCCAACGTGCTACTCCAAAGCATAAAGCCACTTGCAAAACCTCAGAGGGTCTGACCAAGCAATGATGTGCAACAACCATAGAGTCAAAGAATGGTTTGGGTGGGAAGGCACCTGTCAAGCTCATCTGGTCCAACCCCCCTGCAGTGAGCAGGGACATCTGCAACTAGAGCAGGTTGCTCAGAGCCAGTCTTTGTTTTCTTTGCTAAGCTTGCCCAAGCCATTCTATTTTGGGGGTTCTTTTAAACTTGGATGTGTCATCACAGCAAGTGACAAATTTTGTCCTGAAATCCTTGGAGAACAAAGCTCCCGCTGGCCGTGAGAGATTTTTGTCCACAGAGGCAAAGGCAGCCAGGGGTAGGAGAGAGTGTTCCCATCTCGTGGCAAATGCCTCTCATGCAGATAATGCATTTGGGAAAGAAAGCTCAGCAACTTCTCCCACAGAGAACATTTGTTTAAGAATCTACATACGGTCTGTAGTGCAGAGGGATCACCAAAGTGCACGTTTCTCATTAGTGCCATAACGGACATCATCGCTGCAGAAGCCGAGCTGGGTGAGCCAGTGTAGCTCAGAGCCTGGGACCCCAGCAGTGGTGCCCGAGGAAAGCAGCGCAGCGGTGAGCATTGGTGGCCACTGGTCCCCAACTGGTATGTGCCAGGATCCAACCTGCTTTAATCGGAGCAGCATCAGATGTGCCAAATATTCCTTGATCTGGGAGCAGGGTTGCTCTCAGACACATTACTCACTACAAGCCCAGGCTGAAGTCAGCTCTGTGGGGATGATGATCTGCTCACCTCGTTGGAGGCAGAGCACCTGACTTCTGAGATGTGCCTCCTTACCTACCCAGCAGACCAGGAGCTTGTTTGCCCATCGTTCAGGGCAGTGCTGGGGGGAGTGGGGCTTACACCCGCATCATGCCCATGTATTTCCTTCTTTGCGAAGCAGCAGTACAGGGAGGTTGGGTCTGCTTCTGCACCTTGTCTTAGTACCATGTCATCCTGACAGTGCCAAACCAGACACGGGACATGGGAACCCCCTTGACTCGAGCAGGGATGGACCTGCCAACTCAGCAAAACCAGGCAACAGCCATATTGCTGTAGGTGGGACTTAAACCTCAGAAGGTCCTTGCTGACAGCATCCAGGCTCCACATACTGCCTCCTCTAGGCATTTAAGACTTGGCTGTGGATCTCCAAAGCTGTGTCTACAGTTGGGGTGAATAGCACACTTGCTGCAGCCCACAGGCCACCAGACTGTGAAAGTGGCTTTAAGCCCAGCGCTGAACAGATCCCATTTTGGGGTTGATACTGAGGCATTAGGATCAAGGGTGCAGCTCATTTCTGACCGTGCTTCTGCTAAGAAGGATTGTACCAGATGATCCTTGAGGTCCCTTCCAACCTGGTATTCTACAATTCTCCATGTGCCATGACTGCACTGCTCCAGGTGCCCAGTTCAGCTTACTTAGACCTCTTGTGAAGCCACACAGGAGCCTCCAGTGAATCACACAGGTTTGCCTGTGTGAACTGTCATCCACACTGTACCCTCTGTGGGATCTCAGGCACTGCTCAGGCCTTACACCAGGCCAGGGCATAGCCAGCTCCTGCAGTCGGGTGGCTTTGGGAACAGGTGGTTGCTCTTAACTCACATTGTCACTAAGGTGACAAATGTCTCTAAGGACCTTCTGGGCTCAACAGTACATGGACTGAAAGATCAGCTAACACCAAGAGGTTTGCAGTCACTAATGCACCCAATGCTGCATCCCACCATGGTCACTGTGCAAATGGGACTGGGGACTTCATCCCTGAAGGCTGCGCCAAGCCCTGATACCTGAGCCAAGGAAATGCTGCAGCCAAGTGCAAACCTGCTGCCCTCAGAGTGCCTGCGGTCTCGAGTGGTCCCACTAATTCCAGTGTTACCTACACTTATTGCAACACTAGTTGCAGTGATGCTTCAAACAAGGCATTCCACGAGAGGAATAAACGAAAAATAGTCTTTACTAATGGGTAAATAGAAGGTTTCAGTCAGTGTTGACTGATCCAGAGAGAGCTCTTCCTCCAGATCTGTCATTTCTCTTGCTCTAATATTTGAACTTCAGTATATAAGGTTGTGAAGAAAACTGGGAAGAGAGAAGCTTGAGGTCTTCAAGAAGGCACAAAACAAGAAAAAAGGAGTAAGTGAGAAATAAATAGCTTTTAAGAGCTGGGGGTGAGACAGGATACGTCCCGTCACTTAAAGTGACCATCTAAGGCAATCCAAGGGCAGTGTCTAAGTTGCAGGTGCTGTAGATCAGCAGCATGGACATGGATTGCCTGTTACACCTTTTTAACCCCAGAAATATTAAGAGTAAGTAATTTTCCTCAATACTACACTGGGTCATTTCCCTGAAATATCTGAATTTGCCTGTGCATCTCAAAGGACTTTGCTGCTTCTCAGAAACATTCACAGAACCAGCTGTAGCTGGAAAGAAGTCCAGCAATTCTGTCTTCAAAAATAGGTTTGTTTTAATGTCTTACAAGAGAGGAATTACAAATAGGAAACATTTTTTTAGAGTGCCTAGAACCGGCACAGACTTCAAACAGGTCTGCAGACAAAAATTGAAGTTAGCCCAAGCTGGAGGCTGGTTGTGGATGTGTGTAAACCTTTAATAATTCTCTGGAAAAAGCAAAATGGAGGAGGTTCCTCGCTGTGGTTGGGGAGTATGATGTCTGTTAAGCTTGTTAAGCAGATTTAGGCTTGAGGTTATATGTTCCAATGTGCCAATGGCACTTGGGACTCATCGCCCCTAACTGCAGTCATCTACCTGTTCGGTGACTGCTCCGACCCAGCTGCCAGTGGAAGGAGATAGGCATCCAGAGGGGCTGATTCATCCTGACCTGACAGATCTCCAAGATAGAGGAGATGAATCACCTCCTTGTTCCTCTCTCTTTGTTGGCTGTGGGAGGAGTCCAGACGACTTGTTAAGACTAAATGGCTGATTTTCAGATAGACACAGTTAGGTAAGAGAAATTTTACTGTGAATCCTTCACAAGTCCCAGTCATTTTTTCTGGTATCCCAGGTCCTGAAGATCTTTAGCAAAAATGTCTAGAATGAAAGTCTAGAATGAAAGGCTTGTAAGACACTTAGTTTTGGAGAAAGACCTTCCCTCACAAAGAGCTGTTCAGAGAAAAGCCATGAGCTGCTTAAGTCCCTGGTGAACCAGAAGTGACGGAACTGCTGTGTTCATGGTGCTCTATGGTGTCTAATGGAGACCCTGGTCTTTGTAATCATTTTGCAAGCTGCTCAAACACTGCTGGACGGAAATCCCCAGCAGCCAGTGGCATTTCTAGCTAACTAGCTGTCATGGTGATTGGGAAGAAGACCAGGAATGAACTCAATTAAACAATAACCCTCCCACCAGCAGCACTGGCTGCAGTACCACCTTGCCAGCATGAGGATAAACTGGAGGGGTAACTGCAAAGCTGGGGTGTGTCTTCCTCGCACTTCAACAAAAATAACCATCTAGAAACTACTGGAGTGGCTGGAACAGGGCAGTTTTTCTTACACAAAGCATAACAAACTCCATTCAGGAATCACAATAGACAAGTAGCAACATATCATTGAAACAAAAGATCACAATCACCTGACTTAGGAAGCTCAGAGACTCCACCTCTGGCTCAGAAGATCCCTCAGTTGCAAATTTCTGTTGGCCACGAAAACACTCTGAGATGCATCATTGCCTGCTTGCCATGCTTAGACCCTTCTCCAATGGCCCATCACTGCCTCAGTGATGGAGAGAGGACACTTGGCTGGATGGACCTCTGCTCTGACCCATCATAGTCACTGTTTTGATCTATGACCAGGCAGAAACACCAGTGTCTGCGGTTTAACCAGCTCAGCAAAGGACATTGAAACAGGTCAACAGACAGTCTATAAGTAAAAATTTCAAAGACATGCCAGTGCTCCCAGTTATTCCTACCGAACACGCAGCAGGCAGCAAACCCAGTGGTGCAAACCAAGCAAGTGACATCACTGCCTTGAAGCAAGTGTGCTACACCAAGGCCATTAAGAAAGACAACAGATAAATCTTTCTGAAGCTGATGAATTCTGATGCTATGAACAGGCTACTACCAGGAAGAGCTTCAACCCTCTGTCTGTCTGCTTGAAGCCAACATAAGCACCTTTCCTGGTTCAACCCTTTGATGGTTGACAAGGAACTGCTTTACAGTCCCAGAGTTGTTGAAAGGAGCCCTTTCTTTTTCTTGTATTCAAATCCCAGATCTGTGAATTGCTCCTTTCTACTTTGTAGCTGATGAAAACCAAAGAACAGAGCACAGGTCTGAGGTGGAAGGGCAACACAAGCACAAGTTGTCCCAGTAGATGATGGAGTGGTTTGGAGTTAGTTCCAGCCTACCAAAATTCTGTTAGCAAGGTCAAGACCAGAACCTTTGTGGGATGTATAAACTCAGATTGCACAAGGACAAGTTCTATGTCACCTGTGCTTTTTCTGGCAATCTGTAATATTTTCTTTGGAAATCACTATGAAAGAAGCAGACCACCCCTTTTCCAAGTTCAGAGAATATCTGAAAAGGGTTTGCATTAGCACTGAGGTTGGGAATAGCAACACAGTTATAGTGCAAATCCTCAGATCACCACCACTCAACCACATTAACGTTCTTAGAGAAGTTTTGGTACATGGAAACAAAAATGGAAACTGTTCCAGGTGAGCCATGGATGTGCTCCAGACTTGAACTGAGTAGTAGGAGTCTGAACCCATGAGTGATTCTTCAGACATCTTCAAACCCTTTGTGCTGTGTGGATATTAATCCACAAACCCAAACAAAATCTTGTTCACACTAACATTTCCAACCACATACAACGTAGATACAGGGTGTTCCATCATCCTCTTCCCTGACATTGAATTACTTTCTGAGATAGCCATGCAGTCTCTCTCGGGCAAGTTCCTGAAGCATTATGCACCTGTTTCTGTGCAGGTGACTTCAAGAGCATGCCACAGTTACCAGATAAAAGAGTATCTTACCGGATATCCCCAGCTGCTGTTTCCTGTTTGGGTTTTGGTGTAATAGCTGCCTCGGGATGTCCCATAGCCATAACCATCAGCTAAACCATCATACATGGAACCTGTAAATGGAAAAAGCATGGTCAGCAGGAGAAAGCAGCCCCAGCAGGCACCCCTTCAGAGCATAGGGCGCTTATTCTAGTGAGTTTAGTTACTGAAGAATAACAGAGTTAGAAACCTTAACAGGAACATAGGAAGGATGGGCAGTGAGTTGAACCCTTGCCATTGCAGGCAACTTCTAGAAGATGTTGATTTTAGAAGAGCTCTCGGAAACTCTAGCCCTCAGACCACAGGCAAGAGCCCAAGATTTTCAGCACAAAAGACCAAGTGCCATCAAATCTACAGGGGACAGAAGCAGACGGGATCAGAAAGCAGGCCAGTGTCTCAGGTCTTCGATACATGAGAGGAACTGGATGATATTTTGTGCTACACATCCTGGGAGGTCTGAACCTGGGAACATACTTCCCCTATTCTGACTTGAAGGTAAACAAAATTTGTCTCTTATCTGAAGGCAAAATGCACCCCTGACCCTATCACCAGTCTGGCTTTCCCGATCTGAATACCAACAGTCACATCAACGCGAGCAGCCCGAGCAAGGCTCGATAAAGTCAGTAAATAGTAAGTAAGAAGCATGATGGGTAAATGATGATCGAGTCTATTTAATACCTGGGGATCTGAAGTAGTCAAACACTAAAAAACCTGATTGCACCGCCTTAAATTTCAATCTCCAGTCTCTGAAGATCACTCTGTGTATTTGTACTTTTCCTGAAAATGTGTTAAGCTCCACTGCTGTTTTGGGGGTACTGAGGAGATAGGTGAGACTAGATCTCAGATACGTTTTGTATTGTAAAGACACCAATATCTTGGACTAGGAGAAATGCATAAGCCATTTCTATCTCTCAGTGCTTTATTCAGAGTGGTTAGTTCTACATGTCTCAGCCCTACTAAAGCTCTTCCAGCTCTCTCTCACCAGTTGCCCTTGGCAATGCAATCTTTGGATCCCTCCTAAAATTATTTTACTCAATGCTGCATTAATCACTATAAGAAAAAATGAAGCAAGTCATTCACTTTTCACACTGGAATTCCCTTAACCCCCTTCAGATGGTCCAAAAGAGTTTGGGGTCATTAAAGTTTCATTTTCAGAAGTGCTCAATAATTGTGGCATCCCAAGTCCCGTTATGAGGAAGTGCAAACCCTACACTCCAATTAACTTCCAGGGGAAGCTCTGAATGTCTAACTAAGTACAAAATCAGGACCTACCTGTCTTAATATATGCACCTAAACTGGTGGGTAATGTCAGAAATATCCTAATCTCTCTGATTGTTTGATAAGACTCATCTCTTAGATAAACTGGATAAGCTCGACCACAAAGGCCCTGAAGCCACTCAGGTCTTCTACAGCCACTGATCCTCAGAATAAATCTAGGTCTATTGTCTTGCCTGAGGCATCCAGAACCTGTTATGCTGATTTGGTGCGTGGCTAAAAATTCTTGCATTTTCTCAGGAAGGTGAGTCCCGAAGATGTGGTACAAATAATGAGATTTGCTTTCCATTGTCAACAAGAGAGGAGCAAGACTGCATGGGTAGGATAGCAGCATCTGAAGAACATCACTGAATGCAGAATAAGCCACAGCAGAGTAGCTTCACAGACGCTGAAAAGTTGTGCAGAAAAATCACAAGATCTTGTTTACCATACTCTAGAGACTTGGTGGTCATTGTTCCCTCTTAATATCTGGAGAGTTGGACTAGATGACCTTTGAAGGTCCTTTCCAACCCAATGCATTCTTCACCCTGTGCTTCCCTCCCCACCCTGGGATTTCCCAGAAACTCCAGGTCAGGACATTAGTGCTGGGCTTCAGCAGGAGCAAGGCAGGGCTTGAAATGGTAAGTTTGGACCAGGTGAGTTAGAATTAGCTAAAAACAAGAGTTCTGAGCATAAAGAGAAAACAATCCCATGACAACAGTTTCCTGGGAATTCCTTCTTACAGTCAACTTCTTCTGTGCAAACATCACAGAACTGCAGGCGGGAGCATCTTCCTGTCACTGTGAGCGAGCAGTTGGAAGAAAGGGTTTCTGGGCATGACTCACAGGTTAATCTGACCAGTCCTCCCTGGGGACCATGCTTTGCCTTTCAGGATCCATTCTTGCCACGCACCGCACTGAAGACTGGGGTTGAGCAAGGAGACACCAAAAATAAGCCAGTTTAGGCACATCTCTAATTTTCTTGTTTAAATTCACCACTACATGGCCAAATTCAAGAGACCAGGCAGTTCATGCAAGTTGATGTTCTTCAGTTGTTAAGAGTTTCCTTCACCTCCAAGAACTTGTATATAATACATAGATACACATGTATATATGAAAATACATATACGTATATATATACAAGTATATATGTGTGTATATATAAATACATAATTATATATAACCTCAAATGTCCAAGGCATTTTGAAGCTGCCTTGCTGGTTGGAGAAGGTGCTTCTCCTGCCACCACACGACTTTTATTTATTGCTTGGATTGCTCAGGCTGAAGGCCAGGAAGAACCTGGGGATTTTCTGATGGAGGTAGCTAAAGAAAACATCATTGTTGTTTAGTTCTGCAAGCTGAGAACCTTCTCTGCCTGGTTCATCTTGAGAGCCAGCTTGGAGGTGTATCACCAGCCCCTGGGGAGAGGAAGGATGTTCCACTTTTCAGACATCTCAGGGGAAAAGACCATACAAGCTGGTCACAGATCCTGAGAATCTGGGATAAAAACAGACTCCTGAAAAAAATGCTTTGGCAGAGGGTGGAAATGCTCTCTGGGGGAGATGCCTCCTTGGTGCGTTTTTCTGGCTGTGTCCATATCTCTGTGTCCCATCTGTTGTCATCCAAGCGGCTGTTTAGGCCTTTGAAGTGCCCAGTTGCACTTGGACAAACATGGAGACAATTAAATCCACTGTATTAGTAGCAGATGACAGGGACAGAGACAGAAATGACATGGATGAGAGTGACTCAGATGAAGCACAGACTCCTAGTGCCCATGGTTGTGGGCAGAAAATCCCCCTGAGGGCTGCTCAGGCTCTGGCTGGGCTGTCACAGGGACCCCGCTCTCCCACCCCCAAATTGTCATTCCCCCAAGGTGTTTCCTTCAAAACTTGGTCAATATAAAATCTCGTTTAACTTCAGTGGGATAGTTCACGAGCGTAAAAACTAACTACAGCAGGTAGGGATTGCAAAATCTTGAACTTCATCATGTTGAGCCCCACCACACGCTTGCCTTGCCCTCATCCTCCTCTCTAGAGCTGCTGTCCACCACAGAGCAGACCGAGACTTCCACCCAACCCAATATGCCTGTGCTTGACAAGTTATTTACTTTCTTCAAAGGCAACTTTACACCTCTTGAAGCTAAGAGGCTGATGCAAGGAGAAGAACTGTGTTAGAAGTGACATTTTTTGAGCACAAGAGGGAAAGACCAGCCGGATACAGCAAGCTAACAGGGAGCATTGTGGAAATGGATGCGTGCTAATAAATATTAATCTGCGGCAGGGAAAGGCAAGACAAGAACCAGTCACTGGTAGTGCAGGCTCGACGAGTTAAATAATAAACTATGCACGGCTTTAAAACAATAAGGGTGATTAAACATAGGAAAAACACAGTAAGAGAAGAGGGCCTGTGGGAGGCACAAAGCAAAGCCTGGATGCCTCTTAGGAGAGAAGTGTTCATGAAATCCCTGGGATTCTTGCAGGAATGAACCAACTTTGTTTCTGCCTTCTGACCCATGAGCTAGAGGGTTTTGCTGTTTTTTCTATACCAATAATCTATGGTTAGTGGAAGAGTGGGTGGCTTTCACTGACTCATCTCAGGCTGGGGGAACTTGACAGAAGTCTTCAAAAGACTTACTATCCCCAAAATCTCCTCTTTCCTTCACATCAGAGTAATGACCCCTATTAGAGCTAGGTGGGATCCCATTAGAGGTAGGTGGGATTTCACCCCTCTCAGCCACAGCCAGCATAGCAAACCTCTAAATCACAGCTCAGCCATGAGACTTGGATGCAACACTCCTTGGTTGGGTTTCCTCAGATCTTTGCTCCCTGCTACACCCCGCCAGCCAGTGATGAGTCGCTGGCAAAGCTTTTCTTTAGCCAGAGGACTTTGCAGACTAGCGCTGTTGGCTACAAGGAGCTGGTTCGGCTTGGCCTGGTCTTTTCTCCTGCCATTGGAATCCATTTTCCCTGGAAATTTGCATTACTTGCAAACTCAGAAGAAGCCATCCAGTTAGCTGTTGCCATGGTGAGAAGGGCAGATATACCCTAGGGCAGACCCCACAGACCCAAAACCCAAGGAAAGAAGACTCCATAGACCCAAAACCCTGCAGTCATCCTTGGAAACAACCACAGCTGCTGTGCTGAGAAAAAGCCCTGCTATGGGTGCAGGATTATGCTACTTGCAGCTGGTTTCTGCTCACTGTCCTACCCCAGAGCACACCAGTTTGAGCCCGGACGGATCATCTTGCCCTGCTGTGGCTTGTGCACATATTGGGTGAGAACAGTTCTTCAGACAGTGGCCACAATGCCTTGATCTGCTAGACTCCAAATAACCAACTAATTTTATGTATTTATCAATTAGCAGGACATTGAGGGAACATCTGTTGACCTTCTAAAGAAACTGTAGTTATGGGATTCAACAATGTCCATCCTTGCTACATGCAAGAAGGGTCCATATCCATGGTCCCATCCTACAAACAGAGGCATTCCTGAAGCTGTGAGCAGCTCTATGCCACGCTTCAGCTCCTTCTCAAATCACAGATCAAAATGCAGCAACAAATGACCAGACCTGGACCAACACCCAGTCAGACACATGCAGGAAACCACCTGAGTGCAGAGGGAGCAAAGCACTTGGACATTTATAGAGGGACTTTGTGAATTCCCCAGCTTGTACTGCCTTTGAGGAGCATTTCTGAGAACTCATGGTGGGGATGCAGGTGGCTGTTGTTGGAGGAGCATTTAAAACAGCAGACACCCACATCTGACAGACCCATGTAGCCTGTTGGTAGGACACATTAATGCTTCTCATTAGGTCTGCTCAGCTAAGCTTTGGACCAACAGCAGTAAAAATCAATACTTGAAAGTTTAGCTTGACCAAGCTTCAACCCAGGAGATAAAAGGCAACTTCTTGCTCTTCTGGGATTCTGTCCAGCAATGCACTGAGAGAGCAGCCTGGGTCAATCAGCCATCAAGACCTTCACGCTGGCCAGCCTCCCCATGGTGGGAACAGGACGGCCTCAGCCCCGTGTTTGGAGGCAGCTCCTGGGAACTGGATGTGACTCAGCTTCCCCGGGACACAGAAACCAGAGCTGCACATTTCCACGCAATTCCCATTCCCAGACATTTCCAAAAGTGTCTGGAGGAGGGGTTTTGGCTTCAGCCTGTCGAGCAGAGATGGCAACTTGGGAATTTGCTGCTTCCCCCCCCCCCCCCCAGAGGTTTCACTTGGGCTCATCTCCAAGCTGAATAACCCCCCTCTGCCTCCCTTCCTTCCTGCCTGTGGGCAGCGGTGGGAGACACCCCTCTGCCTGCTTCCCTTCCACTGGAAAGGGAGGTTGGCAGTGCCCTGGTCCCCTTCCAGAGCCTCTCGTCTCATCCTGGCTTGTATTTCATTTTGTCAGGTCTGGCACCTTAAGCAAGAAACCCTCCTGAGGTAGGAGGAGATTTGCATCTTCCATTTTGGAGGCAGAAGAAAGTTCTCCTTGCCCCATCCCCCACCCACCCCTTGGAGTCCCTGTCCACAAAAACACAAAAAGAGAGAAAGCAGAGATTTGTTCCTGCTGGTGCCCACCACTGCACACATGCCATCCACCATGAAGCTGCTCTAGTCTCTCCGTCACATAATTGCGATGCATGCAGCCAGGACAGCTGCTCTGGGAGCACCACCTCCACCCTTCACCCAGCAGCCTAGTGCCACCCGGCTTCTCTTGGTAAACCAGCCCAAAATGCATGTCTGGGCCATGACACCTCACCAGCACTGGATTCAGCCTCGTGATCCAGCTTGGAAAAGCTCCTGAGCAAGACATAGTCCCCAAAAGAGATGGCAGAACCTGGCCCAGCTCCCTTAGTTTTCCAGCAAACACTCCTCTACGTGCTGCTCATTTTGGATGTGGCTGAACGGTTCGGTCCCAGCCCAGCACCCCACTCTCCCCCAAAGCCTTGGGCTTTCCTCTTCCCAGTGAACTCAGCCAGGCTGGTGAGCTCACTGCAGCTGCTGGAGAAAGCACCCCTGAGAGCCAGGAGGTTTTGCGCTGTAGCTGTTGCAACCCTCTGAATTTGCAGCTCCCAGCTGGGGTTTACCTCCAAATTGGAGGTGCAAGAATGATGAGGAAAACCATTCCCTAAGCCTTGACCCAAAGAGGTTTTCTTGTAGGAAACCTGTCTCCAGGACTCAGCCGCCTGCTTGCTTTCTAAGGCACAGACTCAGAGCATGGAGGTGGACCAGCTGCCCAGACCTTACACCCTTTCTACCCATCTGCAAAATGGAGGGAGCTGCCAAACGTTCCCACCGAACCAAGGCAGGCCACCGTAGTAAGAACACAACATCTCTCTCCTAACTCATCTCCTTCCTACCACTCACACTGGAATGTCCCAGAGGCTCCCACACTTCTCAGCCTGCACATGAGAGATACGTTGGGAGCTTCAGAGGTGAAACCCAAGCTCAGGTTTGTGTCCTGTGCTTAGGCAGATCTACCAGCTCTCCATCTGCTCAGGAGACAGCCAAGCCCCAGCTTGGGACAGCTCCCATGGCATGGTGGAAGAGCAATGCTGTGAGCTTTGGCCAACCATAGGAGGGACAGCACTGGTGATGGATTCCAGCCATGAAGACACTCACGAAGGTGAGATTTGCAAAGTTTAGACACCTACTCCAGCTTTAAAGCCAGGGAACAAATAGTTAATAGCAGCACACTGAAAGTCCAAGTGCCTCAGGTGCAGCACTCGGGGAGATCAGCTCCACCTCGGAGTGATGCATCCAGCTCCATGTCTTGTCCTAACTCTTCCATCCAGTGCAAGAGACCTCGGCATCCCCAGCCTGGAGCAATCCATGAGACACAAACCGGCCCGTCCCCACAAACAAAACCCCCCAAAAGCACCACACAGCATCTGCTCTGTCCCCAGAGGGGACCCCCCTCTCTGTCCAGAGCGCGTTGGGATTTTACCTCGGTTTGAGTGGCCCACACTCGATGACACGGATGACTTTTGCTTCTGCCGCTTCACCGTCATCATCACCTGCTCTTGGACCCGCTGTTTTCCCGTGCCTTTAGTTTTCAGTTTGTGGTCCGAGGGCAGAGCCAGCGTGGAGCTGGCCTGGTCTTGGAAACATTCATACGCCAAGGCTGTCTTCAGTGGAGAGTGAAGCATGGCTGCAGGCAGACCCTGGGGCTGGGGGGGGAGAGGGGGCTGCACTTCACCTGACTGCGCACAACGCAAGGCGACAGCAAAACGCGTCTCGTGCTGGGGTTAATCTCCCGAACCCCTCCTTGCCATACGTCCCAGGCCGAGGGTGTCTCAGGGCTGCTGCTCCCGGCTCGGCTCCGTGGCGTGTGAGCAGGCACACCCTCCGCCAGACTGGATATACAGCCCTGCCTGCACACACCCACGCGCTCCCCGTCGCGGCTCGCTCGCAGCCCCCGCGGCTCCCCGCACCCCAAACCCGCCTCCCCTGGCCTGTGCTGAGGCGGACGGGTCAAGGGGCCGTGCGGGTGCCAATGGGGAGTGGGCAAAGCTGGGAGGCAGGAAGGCTGGAGATGGACATCACTGTTGCCTTCAGGGATGGGCGTCACTGTCCCCTTCATTGGGTGAGGCTTTGCGGGTCGGGGTAGGAAATGGTGCTCTTCGGATCTCACACACAACCTGCTCATCTTGTCGTTTATTATTATTAGTCTAAACCGGACCAAAATGGTGTCTCAGTGCTGAGAACCTAAGGATGTCCCTGATAGTAGGAGGCCATTGAACACACCTTGGGTCAGAGGAGCGATGCTGCCCGCAGTGCCCATTCCTGCTGCGGGTCCAGCACCTGTCCTGCCAAGATGCTCCCAGGTCAGTGTGTGCAGCTCCACTCTTGCAAAAAGCTTCTTCTGCCTGCCCAGGGTGCAAAACCACCCAACGGAGCCCAGGACTGCAGAGTTACCTGCAGAGCACCTGATGTAGGGGTCATGGAGGGTCCCACTGAGTGCAGGGTGCTGCTGTGTTCGTGGGGGTGAGACCTCTTCCCAAAGGAGGTCCCACTTTCTGCAGGGACAGCCCTAGAGAGAAATCAGGGCAGCCACCAGGGGAACAGTTGGGGCAATCATTGCAAGTACCTTGGTGTAGCACGGAATAAAATAGGACTTTTTAGCAGGCAGAAGAGAAGATAAAATGGCTGTACAAGAAATAACATGCCAGGTTATGAATTTGAGCAGAGAATTTTCTCTCTGCCAAGCCACGCTGCAGTGACTCGCTCACAGAGAATCGAACAGCTTGGTGCTGGAGTGACCAGTTTCAGGTCACAGCAAGAGCTGACAAAGCCCCTGCCAAGCCACGAGAGGCTGATACAGGCGAAGAGGCACAAACCCCATCGGGAGGGATGCTGAGGGGAGGGTGCCCAGGGCAGAGGCTTCCTAGACCCCCAGGATGGGGTCCTGGGTGCTTGTACCAGCACATGGCCCAGAGAAGGTTCCTCCATGCTGCCAGATGGAGGGTACTGTAGTGGAAAGGACTTGTGGGTTCTCTTTCCAGTGGGAATCATTGCTGCCCAGGGTATGGCTGCCCACAGGCCTGGTGCTTTTGGCTCACAGATGCTGGGTCCCTTCTGGGAAGCAGCAGGAAAGCACTTTGTTCCATTGCCGTTCATCAGGTTTTATGTTGCTCTGGTGGCTTCTGAGCATATGGGTGCCATAATTTGTAGGAGCAAGAGCAGTATCAGAATGCACAAGACACGCTTCTGGAGAAGATGAACATTGTGCACCTTCCTCTTCTGATGCTCCAGGATACTCCTCCAGTGAAACCCAACAGCAGGAACCCAAGATTTGGCAATGAGACACAGGAGTAGAACAACTAGAGGGTAATTACCTTTGGCTCCCTCTCCCCACATTTCCTGACACCTCACCCAGGGGATGCAGTGACTTCACTCTGCTCCATCACCCAACCAGCCTGGACATTTAGACCAAGCCCAAGCTAGTCCAGCCAGAATGAGGGGTGAGTGCTACCCAAGAATGGGTTGCTGATGCCCAGTAAGATGGAGGAGGATTTTATGCTGCTTCTCTGCATTTTCCAGAGTTGGGATGGTTCTGTGCACCTCCAGTCCAGGTAGGGAACAACGAAGCAACACCTGGGTGTTGTTTTCCTCTGTCCTACTTGTTTCTCCTGAAAGCTTGTTATCGATGCCAAGCGATGTTTTCGCAAATCAATGACAGGCTGTCAGCGTCGGATGGCTTCTGCACAACAAAGTGCCCAGCTCTTGCAAACCTGTAATGTCATTTCCCCGCCGGCAAGGAACAGCCCTCACCCTGTCCCCGCGCAGGAGAGCCAAGTGTTTATCACATCCCGTCATTTGCTGGCGGATGATACAACTGCTGCGCTCCGGCATCTGCCCTGTTTCATAACTCACCCAAAATGCTGAGCTGGGCTGTGGGGCTGGGGACGGGGAGCTTAGAGAGGCTTTCAAGAATCAAAAGCTTCTTCAGGCAACTTTGCATGGGAGGGAATCTCCAGGGGTTTTGCAACAGGCTCTGAACCCGTCTGTAAAAGAGGAAAAGGTTCTTAAATCAAGGAGTTTGTTGCACCTAGGATCATAGAATCACAGAGTGGGTTGGGTTGGAAGGGACCTCAAAGATCATCTCCTTCCTACCCCCCTGTCATGGCAGGGACACCTCCCACTAGACCAGGTTGCTCAAAGCCCCATCCAACCTGGCCTTGAACACCTCCAGGGATGGAGCATCCACAACCCCCCCTGGCAACCTGTGCCAGTGTCTCACTACCCTCACAGTGAAGAATTTCCAAAAAATCTCCCCTCTTCCAGTTTGAACCCAATTACCCCTTGTCCTATCACTACAAGCTCTTGTAAAAATTCCCTCCCCAGCTTTCTTGTAGCCCCCTTCAGACACCGAAAGGCTGCAAGAAGGTCTCCCCGGAGCCTTCTCCAAGCTAAATAACCTCAACTCTCTCAGCCCGTCTTTGTAGCCCTCCTCTGGACCCTCTCCAACAGGTCCATGTCCTTCTTGTGCTGGGGATGTGCAAACCACTCTGAATGACGGGCTGGGGATGCTTTACTTAGCAGGGCACGGCCAGTGTCATCCCCAGCAAGCCCAGCGCGGCACCGTGCAGCAGCAGAGCTCGCACCGGCCGGCGCCTGGAGCGAATTCTCCGTCTGCCTTTCTGTCTGGGGCTCGCAGGCGGCAGCGGGGCAAGGCTGAAAGGGAAACAAACCCCATGCTGAATGCAGGCTGCGATCGGAGAGGGTTAAAAAGAAATTAAAAGAAGTAAGCAACCGGTGATTTGAGGGAGACGGGGGCCTGCGCTGCGGTCTGAGGGCTGCATGTGCGCGCACCGAACATCGCATGGCGATGGCGTGAATCACCGCTCTGCACCCCACACAGGGACACACCTTGTGCATCTGGCCTCTTCAAAGCATTTTTGTGCGAGTTCCTGGGATTCCTGCCAACTGGCTGATTGCAATCAAAGGGCTCGCTGGCCCAATGCTGCTCCCAGAGCGGTGCAGGGTTTGCTGTTCAAACTTGTCAGGCGCTCCCGAGCTGGAAGTGTCTACAGATGGCTGCGAAATCTGCTGGGGGAAAAGTAGTTGGGCCCCAAAATTGGTGACAAGGAGTCCTGCTGTGAGCAATTTTTTTTTAGCATCTAGAGTTGCTTCTTCCTCAGGGCGGGTGGTCACCAGGAGGGACAGAGGTAAGGCTGCTGGGAATTTCTTGTATTTCCCAGGATAATGGCATTTTCTGAGCTGTGACTCAGCCTCACCCCAGCATAGCTGCGACTTCTCAGAGCCTGGTAAGGTTTCTCTAGGAGGAAACCTGCTCTTCAGATTTGCAAAGCCTTAGTTTCACTCTGTCTCTCATGAAAGGCTCTCCTTCTTCTGTGGGACCAGAAAGAGCCACAGAAATGGGGCAGATGGAGAGCTCAGATCCAAGAGGTTAACCAGGATCCAGCTGAAAGCCACACAGAAGCCTGCTGAGACAAAAACCTTCCCTTCACTCCTGACATGCAGCACTGAGATGTTTTTGGGGTGTTGCTGTAGGAGGACGAGAAGGTGACAGCACTGGGCAGATCATGGGCTGGCCCTTGGCAAAGCAGGTAGACTTCACTAATCTCCCATTGTGGAGGGAAGCTTAGGTGAGGAAAGTAAGGAAATCCCTGATTTCTCCACAAAAAGGAAGGATGGCTCACGTAGAGCAGCTGTGAGGCTACAGGCAGCAAGATGGAAGCCTTGCGTAATGGAGATAAAGCACTGGGAACAAAGTTAGCGCATCGTTAAGGTGTGCCCCACAGAAACATGGACTAATTTAGATAGGAAGGGACTGATCTTCTGCCCAAAGCTTTGCTGAACAAGGTCGAGACCCAGTTGCTCCAGACCTTGTCCAGTTGAGATCCTACAGCCTCTCTGGCCTGTCTCCCAGTATCTGACTACCCTCATGGTGATTTTTTTTTCCAGGCATCAAAGAGGAATTTCCCATGTCTCAGCTTATTCTGGTAGCCCCTCTTCCTCTCCCCATACACATCAGAAGATCTGGTTCCATCTGCTCTGCATCCTCCCACTAATTAGCTGAAGAGATCTGTAAGATCCCTCCAAACTTTCTTTTCTTCAATCTGGACCAATCCAGCTCTCCCAATCTTTCCTTGTGTGTCATGCGCTCCACTCCTGACAGACTTGGGGCTGGAGAGCAGGCCAAGACCTTGCCTTTGTAAGCTGGACCTCCATGGGTTCACGTTCCTGGTTCTCTCTTTTGATGCCCCTGTTTATGGCAGATGAGCCATGTAATGCACACCAGGGGACACAAAGCAGGGCAGGATGTCCAGCCTCAGTGCCACCAAGGTTGAGGATACAGGTTGTCCCTTCTGTCCTTCCCTACATTCGGACATCACCTGCCAAACAATCACATCCCAGGTCCCACCGTTGATGAGCAACATCATCACAACTCCAAACTGCTTACAGTTCAGAGGGCTGTGCAGGCTTGTCAGCAGCTAAAAAGGGACATGCCTTGGTCAGCAGGTCACTCTTGAAACAAGCACCAAGAGTGGCCATGTAACTACCAGGGAAGGGCAGATACCAGGGAGGTGCCCTGGGAGGGGAGGATGGTGATGGAGAAGGAAGGAGCTCTCCTTCCCCTCCAGGAGAAGGCCATCAAGTTGGCTAGTCCACCTAGTTCTCATCTTGTGTCCCCATCTTACTTGAGGAGCTTCCTCAAAACCAAGGAGCTGCTGATCTCCCATCTCTGCCAGGGCAATGTCCAGTTCAGGGTGAGCTCAGCCTGTAACTGTCCCTCCACCCATCTCTGTGAAGGAGATGCAATGCTGGGGAGATGTTTCACACCAAGATCTACCATGCGAGGCCCTGCTGGAAAAGCCCCTCCTTGCTACAGTCCTTGCCCAGAAGCCCAAGGGCAAAGGTTTCGACAGTGTTTGAGTGAGCCTCTGATAACGAGCTCCTTTGCAGACCGAGTCCCAGGAGACTGCATGAAGATCCCAGCTCAAGATCTCTGGGGCTGGCCCTCTCCCAAGAACTTCTCTGGTGCTGCTGCACCTCAGTGGCAGGTTGTTACATCTGCAGGAGAGGACATGTAGGAGAGGATGGGTGCAACAAGGGGATTCCTTGTGCTCAGAGCACTTACCTTTGGTGGGGTTGCAGCCTGTTCTCAGGGACCACTTACCTCGGGGTGCTGCAAGAGGCTTCCCTTGGAAGTGGGAAATGCTATTGAGATAAGTATGGGAGGTTGGTCTGCATGTCTGTGTCATGTTGCTGCCCACCACGTCCAGCCATGTACACTTGGGGCTGAGGCCACACGGCTGCCTTTAAGGACATGCCAGCCCCTCAGCAAGGTTGTGTTCCCACTACAGACTGCCAAGTAACAGTGAATCCTGATTGACCATGCCCAGAAGACCTCACAAGCCTCTGTGGTAGACACCATCTCCCTAGCTACATCTACCTGCTCTGTTTCTCTAAGTCTCTAGAGAAACAGAGGTTCTCTAGGGACCACCCAAGGACCTGTCAAGTGCCTCTCTTGCTTCTAGATGTGTAATGGGTTGGAGTTTCCCCTTTCCATGCCATCCCACCTCTGGCAAGTCCAGAGGGAGCTGGCTGTCGATAGAGGCAGTGCTTGAGGATGGCTGGGGTTGGAATAACCACACTCAGACAGGGGAGAAGAGCCCGCACTGCCATGGAAAACCACAGAGATAAGCTGAGTGTGTTTCAGAGGCCCCGTGGAGTGCATGAGTGTTACCTGGGTGGTGCCCTGTAAGTCAAGTCGGGTCCTGCCAGGTGCATCTGCTGCTTCCAGGAGTGGTTGGAGGGAGGGCAGGGGTGTGGGGCATCATCTCCAGAGGGTGATGCCATCGAGCCCAGGAGCATATGAATGCACTGCACAAAAAGTCAAGGAGAGAACTTCAGCCCATGCCCACCATAAGTCAAGACATGGTCCAAAGAAGTGACTACAACCAAATAGGCGTGAATGGTCTCCCACAGCTGAGGAGCCATCTGAGACAGACACCTCAACCAGGATGGTACCTGGACTCCCCACCTCCCTGTGCCCATCACAGTGTGTACCAGCTCAGAAATGCTGCAGGGAGGGGACAGGGACATCCTGTTCCCACCGTGAAAGGCACAGAGGTGACAGGGCAACATGTGGAACAGGAGTAAGCGTGTCAATGGCGTGAGGATGCCCTTGATTCCGGGGCGTTGTGAAATCCCTCGCACAGCTGGTGGAGGAGGGAACCTCGCAGACCAGCTTATGTAATGATTTAGCAACACATCCCAGTGTGACCCGACTCGTCCCAGCAGCCTCTGGGGAGGGGAGCCGGAGGCGATCACGCCATGGTCCCCTGGGACAGATGGGGAACATGGGGTGCGACCGGGAGTGGAGGAGGGCTGTGATCACCGCGTGGCTTGTGAACACGTCACGGCTGCTCCATTGTGTTATGCGGGGCCACATGCCTACACCACGTCTGGCAGCACCATCGCTCCATCACCGCGTGCTCTGCAGGGAGGTGCAGCTGCTCCTGGCACCAGCAGAGCCTTTTCCCTTCCCTCCAGAGTTCCAGTGCAGGGCTTTGGAATGGGGTTTTGTTTCTGCCTACCACAAGGAGTCCCATCAGAGTTCCAACCGAGCTTAAGTGCAAAGATGTTTTGACATTGGCATGGTTGCCCTCTCATGGGGAGAATCAGAGCAGCCCGCGCATTGGAATCACCAGTTTGCAGTGATGCCATCTCACTACCTGTCCTTCAGGCCTGGCCTCTTGCCTACCTGAGCTCCGGGAGGGTTTGTCTGCAACTACCAACATAGGCAAGTCCTTTCCAGATGAAACATTGGGCTGATTTTGTTTACTCAGTGTCCTACAGCGTTTGTCCCATTGGTATCTGACACCAGCACTCAGCACTGCTGCCGACCAGGCTCCGTGGTGGGTGATGATGTCCTTCATCAGTCACAGAAGCCGTGCTCATACCAGCCTTTGGAAAAGTACCTTCTGGAGGACTTTGCTTCCTCATCCTCCTTGTTGTTCTGAAATAGGGAAGACTCTGATGCTTGCAGCTGATTCCTCCCTGGTGTGAGATGTACTAGGCCATGCGGATGGACAACCTCCTCCACTTACACGCAGGGCTGTGGCATCTCCCCTGCAACCCTTGGAGGAGCCTCAGCTGCTACGAGGAGCCCTGGAGAAAAGAAGATTATTGGGAAGAGGACACAGACTCCCAGTTTATTCATAAGACCAAGTGAGCAGCACCAGGCTCCCATCAAGGAAGGCTCTGACATGCCATGGATTGTGATAGCACATCTGTGCTCCACACTGGGTGGGAGACATGTGGAGCAGGGTTTGACCCATGGAGACTTTTCCTTGATTCCACCCTATGTCAAGGGCCCAGAGGCCTTGTGGTGTCAGGGCCAAGAACAAGGAGTTGGGTGGGGAGGATGAAGGAGTTGGGTGGGGAGGATGAAGAAGGTGCATAGACATCAAGTGTGGGGCAGAGGTGGTCCTCACAGGATGGTATTTACTCACCTGGTATCCACTGCGGGGTGTGGGGAGGGACTTTAATGATAATAATACTCCCAGGCGTAAAGGATGAACCAGGTGATCCAGAAGCTCATTCTCTTTTCCAAATAAATTACGAAACCCTGTTAAATAAAAGCTACTATGAATCAATCAATAGATTTACGTGACCCTCTCTATAACGTTATTTCTGAAGGATATTGTTTGTTTGACTAATGACATCCAGCTCTGGTGATTGGAGATAATGTTTGAGGCTAACCCACACATGCCACGCAGGGGTTATCTGCTTCACTCCTGTCTGCTTTCCAGGAAGAGTCCATCCTGAGTTGGGTTCTCTAGATGGACAAGTATTCACACGTTCACCTTCAGACTATACAGATTATCAAAGCTCATTTATGGCCAGGCACGTGAACCATCTTCGGGTAACAGCGCTAGAGATGAGGCAAGGAGCTTTCCTGACATCCAAGAGGATGTTCAACCACCCAGGTCATACCTGCACACTCTGTGCTGACCCTTGCACGGCCCCTGAGCCCCTTTTGCCAGGTTTCTTCTTGCAAAATCCCTTCAATTGGAAAGATGCTGAAGTTCCAGGCTAAATAGCTGCAGTGCTATCTATACGTGCAGAGGGAAGCTGGGCTGCTCCAGGACCATGGCATTGCCAGTCCAGCCCCTCTCCCTGTGGCACTGTGTGCTGGGGACCGAGCACAGCCAGCCCACTGTGGGACAACCTGACCCAGCTCCAACACCCGGCTCAAAGAGCTGAGGGCAGGGGAGGTGCTCAACTCCCCTCGGTCTTGGTTTGAGGATGCAATTTGTTCCACCTCCCAGCACACTGGGCTCCTGCTCCACAGCCCAGTGGCCCCAGGCCACCGCAGAGGGACTTGGCAACACTGGCTGGCAAGTCCAAAGTGGAATCAGGACCAGAAATGGCGCTTGGCCCTCAGCTGGGGTCTGATGGCTTGACCACGACACAAAATCAAGGAGGACCACCGGAGGCTTGTCCTCCAGAGTGCATCCCTCATCTCCTGCCATGCTGCTGGAGGACAGCACACGCCCATCCCTATTTTATAACAGAAACAAGCAATCAAGTCAGCCATGCAGGAATGTCCCCCACACAACATGCCCTGGTGCAGAAAAAGCAGGTTGTGCTTTGTGCACCAGCTCCTCCTACCCTCTTCTAGGTTGCCAAAGCCCAAGCAAGATATGTCATTGTCAAGGGCCATCTTCTTTTTTCCAGCCTCCTCTAGAATGCAATAAGCTGCCACATGTGTATGTGTTGCTACCCTTCACTGGAGGAAAATCATAGAAAGATTTAGGTTGAAAGGACTTCAGGAGGTCCTCAGTCTAGCATCATGTTCAAAGTAGGGCTCATTGCAAAGCCAGCTCAGGTTGCTGCCATTCCTCCTCAGCTGAGTTTTTTAATAAGCTCAATAAAGACCCCATCCCAGGGCTGCACGTCTCTCATGGGAAAAGCTTTTTCCTTATGTGCAGTTGAAATTGTCTCTGTTGCAGCTTCTGTGCAGTGTCACTTGTCAGTGCACCTTGGAGAAGGACCTGGCCCCTTCTCCCGTGGTAGAGGAAGGCTGCTGCGTGACCTCTGCTTCTCCAGGCTGAAGGTACCACCTCGTCCAGCCTCCCCACATGTGAAGGACAATCCTCTACTCTGGCCCCAGGCGTCTTCTCTGACAAGGGAAAAATGGGTTTTGAAGCAAGGAACTTTTGACCAGAAGCTTCATTGGATGAGGCTTTGAGCAACCTGGTCTAGTGGGAGGTGGCCTTGCCCATAGCAGAGGGGTTGGAACTAGATAATCTTTAAGCTTCCTTCCAACCCAAACCATTTTATGATTCATGGATTTACAAAGCATTTCAGTGCATGGACTAGGGATGATCACTATGCGACCAAACTGGCCAAATACAGTCATTTCTAACTAAAAAGCCATTCATAACATCTTGGGGGCTAAAGATCCCTGCAAAAGGGCAGAAATGAGCAGTTTGGCAGCTAAAACTCAAGACTAACGCTGGGCTCTCCAACGCTTGCTCACCATTCCGGCCAAACTCAAGACTAATGATCTGCAGTGTGAAGATGCCAAGGTTGCGGAGTAGGTTCACCACTTCAGTGACACCAGAGAAGCAATTTCTCTTTTCTTTAAAGACGCAGTAACTGCCGAGGTTGAAACACACATGTAATTTCATTCAAATTAAATCATTAAGGACTGCTCTGCTGCTTAGGAATGACTTTAAAAAAAACAAAAATCTTACCTTGCCTGTGTAGATCAAAGGGTCTCATCTTCCTCTTGTAATAAAAAGAGTCTGAGATTTTGTACCAATGTTTGATCTAGAAAACCAGAAAGGATGTTTCAGTAGTTACTAAGTAGCAGCTGCCCTGAATAATTTTTAATCTCTGATTTAAGTTGATTTGACAAAATGCAATAAAATTAAGAGCCTCCTTTGCAGAAATCCTTTGCAGGTTTTCACATGGATTTTCTAGATGGCTCTACCTCATGTTTTTGTCCTGGAGATTTCCTGCCCTTGTGGGCAAGTGAACAGGAGAGGGCACCTTGCTGCAACTCTGTAGGAGCTTTTGAAGGAGGGTAAGCTCCTTGGGAAAGGAAACTACTTGTCCTTGGCACAGGATGTGGCATTCAAAGCATTTCCACTGGCTGTGGGAAGGAAAAGAGGCCAGATTTGCAACTAGGATGCTTTTTTTTGTCTTTGGGCAGTACAGGAAGTCCTGTCCCAACAGCTAGGATGCAGAAGTGTTGGCCAAGGGGACTCCCATCCACCCTACGGATGTCCTGAGGGTCTTCCCTGCTCAGAGACACTGGTGGTGTCATAGCAGCTAATGCAAGAGGGACAAAGACTGTCCCAGCTGACTGGTCCTGAAGCAGGCAGCATGGACAGGCTATCAGCCACACTGCTTTGGGATGTCCCTCTTCAGAGCAGGCTCCACCTACAGATCATGCTCTTTGATCCCATATGGTGGCCTACCACACAATCATCATTCTCAGAGAGTTTTTTCTGTCTGGCTCAAGTGTAAGAAATAATTGGAGGGCAGCGGTGGAGATTTTACAGCATGAAACCCATACTTTGTCCTGGAGAGAGCTGGGTGGAACAACTGAAAACAAAGCTGAAGAGTGAGCTAATAATGGAGGAGCCTGGTCAGGACTGAAGCTGCTTCCTTGACCCCCTCCTCCACAGCACACCTATACCTACACAGGTAGGTCCCTGTGTCTCCATGTCAGGACGCAAACACACGTGAGACACCGGTAGATGATCCATGTGTGGTCCAGATCTCTCCAAGGCCCCCAGCAACTCAAAAAGCTCAACAGCCCCAACACAGCTGCTGGAATGGCCTCTGCAGCATCACAGTGTCTTCCCTCCATGCCTGGTCCTTCCCACACAGGAAACACAAGCATCCTAAAGGCTCAGCGTTGTCCCAGGGTTTCACTGTTGTTGTTACTCCAGGGGACAGGAGGCTGTGCCCAAACTCTCATCTATCCTGCCTGCTGGGGACAGTTAATGGGGAGGGAGGATGGTTCCTGGACTCTTCCTACCAGCAGGCTGAAAAAGGATGTCTTGAGGGGCAAAAAGGAAACTGCTGGTGACACAGGCTAAGTGCCTTGTACCCCAGTAATACATGGAGCCTACAGTGCTGGAAGTCTTTAAGGAAAAGACAGACACCCTTTTTGAGCAAGGGTCCGTCATACTCTCCTGCTCTAGAGCAGGGGAATCATGGGATTATACAATCCCAGGTTGGAAAGGACCTCAAGGATCACCTGGTCCAACCTTTCTTGGGAAAAGCAGGGTCTAGACAAGCTGCCCCAGCTCCTGTCCAGTTGAATCTTAAACATGTCCAATGCTGGGGACTCCACCACTTCCCTGAGGAGACAATTCCAATGGCTGATTCTCCTTGTGAAAAATTTTCCTCTTGTGTCCAATCAGAATCTTCCCAGGAATAACTTGTACCTGTCACTCCTCAACTTTTTCAAGTGACTCCTTGTACAAAGAGCATCTCCATCTTCTTTGTAGCCATTCTTTAAATACTAGAAGGACCAGGTGACTTTTTGAGCTTCCTTTCCACCTTAAAACATTAAGATCCTGCCTTTCCTCAAGCACCATGAGACCCCGTCCACTGGTAGAGGTCCAGCAGCCAGGACAGTGGCATCTCACAGCGGGGACAAGTAGTGACAGGATGTTCTGGCCATCTGAGCAGCAACCTGGTCTAGTGGGAGGTGTCCCTGCCATGGCAGGGGGGTTGGAACCAGATGATCTTTAAGGTCCCTTTCAATGCAAACAATTCTATGATTCTATGATATTTGATTAAAGCAATGAGCTCCTTTCTGGGCCAGTTTTCTAGAAGGGCAAGATGGGGCAGCCCGGGTCAGGTGCGTGCTCAAGCCCTCTCCTGCAGCCTCACTGCCCTTTGGACCAAGGCTCCAGAGCTGTGATTTGCCTTGCCCGACAAGTTTCCAAAAGCCAGCTATCAGCTCCTTGCTCCCAAACACGTGTCCCTGTAATAGAGGCAGTTTATCCTCTGCTAGAGTTGAGCAACTCAACCCTCCTCTTGCATTACTGAGCCTTTCAAGCATCATTTGATAAGCAGTATGAGCGCAGCTCCTCGGGCATTGCTACATCTTTCGGCGTGCTTTGCCCTGCCAAAAGTGCATTTCAAGCTGGCTATAAATTATGCTTCACGCTCAGCTTTCATCTGCTCGCCATGCAACGGGCGAGAACAAAGGCCACCCCGCGCCCCACCAAGGCAGGAGAGTCAAGAGCCGGGTGTAGCAGAGCAAGGCGGGCAGCAGTCTGCTGGAGGAAGCAAAACAACCCCAGCCCGCTGCCAGCCTTGCATCAGAGCCATGGAAAGCCGGGGTGGCTGCTGCTGCCAGCAGAGGAGCTGGGGGATGACAGGAGAGGGAGAGGAGGCAAAAGCCACCAGAGAAATCTGGTTTTGCCCACGCAGCGCTGAGCTGTTACAGCAGCAAAAGCAGCAGCAGGCAAGGGGGGGAAGCAGCCACTGCCCCATCAAAGGGACCATGCAGAGGGCCGGCGGCTGTGCAGACACGGTGGAGGGGAAAAGGCAGAGCTGTAGACACAGAAAACCTGGAGCTGCACAGGCCAGCACCTCAACAGGCTCCAGCTGCTCTCAGGGAATGGCCTTGTCCACACCAGAGGTTCGGGCAGGGTCAGACAGCGGCTTCGCTCACACAGGAGAGAGCAAATAAGAGGAAATGTCATCTGTGGGGTAACAGAGCTTCATAGGTCAGTGCCTCTGGGTCTGTCATGCAAATGTGCATCTGCTGGAGAAGGCTGCGCCTGCCGAGGGTGAGGAGGAGCCAGTGTCACCAGCAAGGCTGAGGGAAACGTCAGCCAGGACAAGTATGTTACACTTTGCTTCTCTGCATGATTTTACTGAAGTTCAATTTCAGGGTGATCCTTTTGGGTTGAGCTTTCAGATAGCTCTGACCCTTGGAGAACCATAGCCCATGGGGCAGACACCATCCTTCTAGAGGTGCCTGTGCTGGGCAGAGAGAAACGAGTGGAGCTGGAGGTCTCAAAAGTCCCTTTTTATGGTAAGAAGAGCAGGTGGGCTGCACAGATGTTCCAATGAGTTCCTTATCTTTGTGTTAACACCCCAGTTCCACGTAGCTTAACAGGATCTTCTCCATCAATCAAGGTGCCTCCCGACGTTGCTCTCAGATACACCAAGCGGACACCTTCTACTGAACTGGTGCTGCCTGCTGCGTCCTGGCTCAAAATAAAACTCCTTGAACAACAGCGAGCTCCATCAGATACAGCAGCGCCTAGTATGATCACATACCTATGGCCCACAGACCATGTTTGGTAGTAACATAAATGGAGATTCTGTCCGCACTGGATCCACCTCACCTGACTTCAGCCATGAACGGTTAACATCATCCTTGCTGCGGTGTTTTGGTTCTGTCTTTCATGTTACCAGGCCCAGAGGTAAGATTAGGTAGGAAATTATGGTCCAGTTGACACCTCCATCCAGCTTTGCACTGTCAGGGTCACCAACAGGTGCTTTTGAGTTGAGACAGAGCTTAAGAAGCTCGCACATCTTGATGTGCTGCCCTGGAGGAAACCTGCCTTGGATGGCCACCATGCCAAGCATGGTGGGGAAGAGCCCTGTGAACTGCAGCTTTGCACCAACTGCCTAAATCACGAGAGGTTCAGCTGAGGTGGGCAGCTGTTGGCCTCCCGTCAGACACTGAATCACTGCTGAGACGTGGGGCAGAGGATTTAGAAATACTCCAGACTTGTCCAGTTTTACTCCTTTGCATTTCCGATTGCAGCAGAGTTTCATCCAGGCGTCCCAGGGTGTTTGGGGGTGACTAACCCAGACAATATTAACTCTCAGTGCCTGCACCCCTCTAACTCACCAGCAGATTGCCTGGGCTAATGCAGAACAGATTCCAGCCTAAATGGTACTGATGGAGTACGTAAGGAACCTCCAGGGCCAGGGTGACATGGTGACAACACCCACACACCCACAGCATCCCAGACCTGCAAGGACAAAGGGTAGAGACTCGGAACTTGGCAGAAGTAGAGCTTCCCTCCCTGGGAGCATCATCCATGCATGTGGAGTATCCCAGTAACGAGTGCGGATCCAGGACCAACAGAATTAGAATGTGGGTCCATCTTGTCCTCCATCTAGCCCTATGTCTGTCCTTCCCCGGACAGACATGGTGGATGAAGAGCTTCAGTTCCTTTCACTTCCCTTGAACAAATCAAGCAAAGCTGACCCTGACAGGTAGGTCCTCCACAGCCCATGGCTCCAGAAAGCCATGGAGCAAACCAGAATCCCATTGGGTTCCCATTCACCCTCCCTGGGATGGTCACTACCAAAACCAGCATCCTCCAGCACAAAGGATCCTGCTCTGGCCAGATCGTCCTGGTGTAGGTGTCACAGGACACTGGAGTTGGGACTACCTCCTTCAAAACATGATCAGCATCAAACTCACCCCTCTCAGGTGGGCTCCCAAGACTTCCAGTGCAATTGCACAGACCGGGATGGGCAGCTGGGGGTGGTTGACCACCCCATTCCCGCTCCACTCTGCTTGCCAGTCTGGAGCACATTTGCTGCCTGGCTGACCAGCTTCCATGGAGAACGAGAGACACTTTAAGAGAAAAAATGTCCTACTTGAGATCGAGAAAAGGAAGGGAGCCATGGGAGATTGGAAGTAGACCAGAGCAGTCTGACTTTTAGTTCTTTCACCTTGAGCAGGACACTGAGCTGGACCTAGGTGAAGTCACAGCCCCCATCCTGCCCCACCACAAAAAACTGCCCTGGGCTGGTGACCACAGTGCCTGGTTCATGCAAAGCAGAGGGCCTTGCATGCACTCATGCTCTGCTCCCAGATGTCTCCATCATCCAGCCATGGAACCAGAGCTGAATGTGGCACAGAGGGAGTGCAGCAGGACACACCACGGGGTTCCATGACTGTGTCCTCCTACACAAACTGAACTGCTGCCTTTGCAGCCTGCAAACCCTCTGCGTGGGACAGACGTGCCTTTCTCACCTCGCTCTGGGAGCTCTAGCAGCAGCCACCTCCTAGTCTGCATCTCCAGACCATGTGCACTGGCTCTGCTCAGGACTGAAGGGAGAGACAGGCTTTGGAAGCAGAGGTGATGATGTTTGGATCTAAGTTACAGGAGCCTAAAGAAGAGCATCATCCTCAAAGATCTGGGAGAGAAACTGCCAAGGCACCCCTGAGCGTACAGCTACTCCTGCCCTAATCCTGTCATCCAGGAACGATGGACTCTTTCCATTCAGCCCTCTAGCTAGAGGTAGAACACGCCAATGGCAGCTCCTAAACTCTTATGGAGGATGCTGGAACTCTCAAGTGTCTCAAGCCTCTGAAGGTGCTGGAATTGCAGAGCCTCCTAGGCTGGGAAACCCTCTCTGCATTGTCCCTGGGGAGACCCGGAGGGCTCTGCGGTCCTACAGCACCACTCCCTGGAGATGAAGGGATGGGACGGGCTGCACAGCAGGGAAGGAGCATGGACAGAGGCTGTTCCAAAGGCTGCCTCTCCCTGCTGAGCATGGCCATCTCCAGAGGCAGCCGGGTCCCCTCCTGCAGCAGCCAGGTCCAAGAGATGGGTGCAGAAGTTGTCAGCCGTTGTTCCAAGTGCTGCTCAGGGTCAATTCATCACCTCCTGCCCTGACAGAATGGGCTGGGAGGTGTAGTTAGACCTTGTTAGATCTTGTAGTTAGAAAGGAGTTCTCCTTCCCAAAGGGGAAAGGGCCAGAATTCAACCTCATGGGCTCATGGACTCACATCAACACAGCCAGACCTGTGTGGAAGGATGGGTCAGATGCATGGTTGTTTTCCATGCTGGAAGGCTTCCCAAGGACACCAGTGTAAGTCCCCACTCCACCTCCTGGCTGCCAGCCAAACAAGACCATCATCCAAACAGCCTTTAAACTCGTGGGTGCAGGACTGCAGCAGCATCTCCTTCTAGAGGACTTGAACCAGAAAGCTGAGGCCCATAGCCCCGACCAGTGCTACCCTGGAGAGAAGGGAGCTAGGACATACACTGGTACAGGGCGAACCTATGGATATGGACATCCACAGCACACAGCAGACTAGGAAGCAAAGAATCATGGAATCATTTACATTGGAAAAGACCTTTAAGATCATGGAGTCCAACTGTTAACCCAGCACTACCAGGTCACCACTAAACTATGTCCCTCAGCACCACATCTCCACGACTTTGAAACCCCTCCAGGGATGGGGACTCCACCACTGCCCTGCCCAGCCTGGCACAGCCCTTCACCACCTTTGCCAGGAAGAAATTGTTCCTCATGTCCAACCTAAACCTCCCCTGGTGCAACCTGAGGCCATTTCCTCTTGTCCTGTTGCTTGTTCCTTGGCTGAAGAGACTGACTCCACCTGGCTCCAACCTCCTGTCAGGGAGTTGAGAGCAAAAAGGTCTCCCCTGAGCCCCCTTTTCTTCAGGCTTAACAACCCCAGGTCCCTCAGCTGCTCTGCACAAGACTTGTGCTCTAGACCCTAGAGAACTTGAAGAGAAAGAAGCAGGAGTCTTCTGCCCCATAGAGCCATAGTCATTGACCACCATGGATGGAGATAAGCCTTCACTAAGCAGGGCCTAAGAAGAGAAAATCGATAAGAAATGAAAGAAACTCCAGAGAGTCCCTAGCGCTGACCTCAGCACTCGGAGAACAGCACGGAAAAGCACTGCTGATTTATGAGCAGACCTGATCTCATTCTCCAAGACACCAAAGATCGCAGAAGTTGGAGTTCTAACAAGAGAAATTTAGGTTTCTTCTGCAATCAGTCGAATACACCAAGCACACCCACTGCCAAGGAAGGCTCCTCTGTGAGGATCTCATTTCTGCCCTCATAGAATCCATCAGCATGTACTCGGGGGCTAAGAGGGGATTTTGCTCTGATGCTGTTGAAACCTGCTCTCCGGCTTGTTCATCCCAAGCTGTCACAGCTGCGTGCCCTCCGCAGTGATACATACATCAGAACTGGCCAGAACCAGCCCTGCCTCTGAGGAGAGAAGACTCCCCAGCAGAAGCACAGCTCAGCACATTGACCAACACACCCATAGCCTTCACCTTGGGGTGGGAGCCAGCAGAAGAGCTCACCTGACCCTCCCAGTGCAGCAGCGTTGCTCTCCTTGGTGCTCACAACCCAATTTTAGAGACAAGCTCCACTAATCTGGTCTTGCTGCTCCCTCATCGGATTGGAATCTGGGGGAGCAGCTCTGAGGGACTGCGGCAAGTGCCAGCGGAGGTTGCAGCAGTGCCAGGCACCAGCGGCCCCACTGCACCTTGGTGACCAGAAGCCACAGGCCAGGGTACCCACACAATGTCCTTCGATTGTTGCAAGCAGTTCTCAGAAGGAAGAGCATCAGACGTCCCCCAGCTCCCCCGATACTGTCTTCCAAAGTCAAACGGCGACTGCAAAGAGTGATAGGAAACCATGAAAAGAGGATGTAGGGCAGGTTATGGGCAAGAATTCCTCTAAATGCCACCAAGTTGGAGCAAGAGTTCAGCCTCTTCATGGAGTGCGGGCATGGTTGGGAAGCCCACAGGGAGCAAGGCATGAGATCCTCTTGCCCAGTCAGTGGCAAATGAGCAGCACCAGATGAGGAGCAGCAAGAGGGGTTTCTCAGCCTAAGCAGCTCGAGTCCTCCCACTTGGCTGTGGCAGTAACTGGGTGATTGCTGACCCAGAGAGCTGGTTTGGGACCACCTAGGTGAGAATACTTTCACTGCAGGAAATGAGGGGAGTAGAGCTCAGGACATCTCTGAAGATCCCAAAGCTTTTGTAGCCTGCTTTCCTGCCCATGATTGTGGGCTGCCCACTTTCAGACCAGGAATGCTTGACCAGCTGCAGCTCCCTCCAGGCCATGCTCTCTCCTTTGGCCTCCCCACCCAGCAACATCCGCTCTTCCAACATCAGAGGGTGATTCCTGGGAGGGGGAGCACTACTCTTCTGTAATCACAGTGCACCAGATAAACAAGAAGAGCTGCTGACTCCAAAACACTCACTCACCTGTTTCTCCTGCTGACTGGTCATTTCTAGTACATGAGTCTCGCCTGTGCACACCAGTTCTTCCTCCTGGAACTACTGACACTAGGACTCAGGCTCCTGGTCCTGCAGCCCTGCATGACACGCCTGGCTCAGCCCTGCTCCTCAGGTGTTATGCACCAGTGCTTTAAGCACATGGGCTTGGGATGTAAAATACCCAAGAGAACAGCAGCAGAGGACTAGCTTGGATTGGTGCTGACATCTGAGCACAGGGATAAGTCTTTAGCTTTCCACAAGACTTGTAAGAATCCCCTGCTCCTGGTGCACCAGGTCCTTCCAGAAACCACTCAGGTTTCAATCTCAAACGTTCAGGCCTTCCCAACAACCTTGGCCCTTATGGCAAGAAGAAAATAGCAAATGCAGCCTCCTCGCTACAGAAACTACCAAACACTTCTACAGCATCTCACCAGCATAGGTCAAGCTGAAGCTAGTGAAAACCTGGTGATGGACACTCAGCCTTGCAAGAAACATCTCTCTCCTCTCAGCATATTCAGAGTTCAAACAGCAGCAAGTGCATCTCCAGGTATGAACCTAATCCAAGGCTGCTGGGATCCATAAACATGTAGATTATGGGGCAGTCAGGTCCTTGCCAAGAGGGAAGCAAAACCTGAGGTTGTCCTCCTCCAAGGAAAGGGAGCAGCGTGTCCTGCTCCTTGTGGGAATTAGATTTCCCTCTGCATGGAGCTACAGGCCACCTCAAAATAAACTTCTAGATCCTAAAGGACCCTCCTCCAGGTGCAGCACTGCAGTTCCCAGCTAAGCAGGAAGTATGAACAGGCATTTGCTTTCTGACCATGGTCCCATGCATCAGGCTCAGCACACGCCCCACATGCTCAGCACCTCCATGTCTTTTTGTTGAGGTGCCAAAACTGAACACAGTACATGAGGCATAGCCTGACCAGTGCCTACTACAGGGTTTTGATCCCTACCCATGTCCTGCTGGCCACACTGGTGCTGATCCAAGCCAGGATGCTGGTGGCCTTCTCGGCCACCTGGGCACACGCTGGCTCATCTTCAGCTGGCTGTCAACCAACACTGCCCAGAAGAAAACAACCTGGAGGTTACCAACCACTCTGCCCCAGCCTGGAGCATTGCAGGGGGTTGTTGTGACCCAAGAGCAGGACTTGGCACTTGGTCTTGTTGAACCTCATCCCATTGATCCAGCCTGGCCAAGGTCCCTCTGTAGAGCCTCTCTACTCTCCAGCAGATTGACACACTTGCCCAACTTGGTGTCGTCTGCAAACTGGCTGAGGGCAACATAAATGTTCCCAGTAGCAGCTGATATCGACAGCTTCAAGGAAGGAGGCATGAGAACACTTGCCATGGCTACATCCTGACCAGTAAGTGGCTGGATTCTGCTGCCACGTGCATACTATTATTTTTTTTAACCTAATTTGCATCATTAGAGACTTGCACTGCTCTGCCACACATCAGCATGCTCAGATATTAGCAAGAAATACATTTGTAAAGGCTTTATATCTATTGTTCTTCTGTTCTTCCACGATGAAACAGAAACCCACGTAGGCAACACGGTGAGCTTACAGAGCTGAAAAGTTCAACAGACATGGGCTGGCGTTCAGGAACTGGCTGGGCTTCCTGCTCTGAAATAAACACTCATGGTAGATTTTACTGAATTACGGTTTAATTTCATAATCTACTGTTGTAGATGCCTGTACAACATCGTACAAAATGTAATCAAAAAGACCATTTCAGCCCCACATAAATGTTTGACTGGCTGTCTGAGGATCCAGTGGCTTTAAGTCTTTGATCTTGACTCTCCTGTCTTTTAGATGCTGTCATCAAAGTACCTTTGGTGGCCAGGCTACAAGGCCATACGTTCATGCAGTCACCACAACGTTTTTGCTTTCCGGCCTTCTTCTCCATTCAGTGATGGGATCCTCTAGCCATGGCAGAACATCTCTGGTGGTACCCCATATTTCTGGTCAAACATGAAGGACTTTTAACCTCTTTTTGCATCAGGCAAAAACATTCTAGCGATGTCATGAGGTAGGGGCAGTTATGTTTTAAAGGTGATACCAACATGGTAGCTCAGGACCAACACGTCCGTTCTTACAGCGCTTGCTAGAGTAGGTTTTTGAGTACAGCATTGATCTGTTCACACTAATACAACCGGTTCTAGATTTCCACTCATGCTCACCGTGAGTAGCACTACCCCGTGCGAGCCTAGTCTGAGTATTTCTTTCTTGCCCAGGTAAAACTATCAGGCAGATCCTCTTTTCAGCTTAGAGGTTAAGGGAAATACTAAACTCAGCTGCTACCGGCAGTGGGACATGTGCAGAACTGCTTCTACCAGAACTAGGAAACCTGCTGAGAATGACGCAGAATCTAAAATGATCGCTCCAGACTACAAAAGCATATGCTAAAGGCCGGCTCATAGCTCTCTGGTGTCAAGAATTATTCTTGCTGCAGCCCGACAGTAGGTGAGCGGTGTGGCAGAGCGATCTCTCACACCTCTGTTCTCCATGGAAAGTTTCATTTTGGCCAATTATTTTTCCTCTCATCTTCTATGTTCCCAAAGCTGCCCTCATCTGTGTTTCAAAGGTCTAGTGGAAAGCCGTGATCATTACAAAAATACAAATCGCTTAAAGCTTTTTCCCCCCCGTTTTGACTACAGTGCAGCATCGTGTTCAAAATGCAACTACTGGATCTGAAAAACAAGACACTCAGACTATAATGCACAGCTGAAAATAAATACAGAGCCTTCGCCTAGAGCCAGTTCTCCATCCACATGGTTAGTGCAGAGATGTCCTCAGGAGGCCGTGCTACAGGGTGGAGTCTGAAAATGGGAGAAAGAGAAGTAGCTCAGTATGGAGATGGTCTGGAAGGTGCACTGGGTGGGGATTGAAATGTTGCAGGGCCAGGATCACAGGGATCCAGCTGACCCGCTTCTCCACTCATACCATCCCACCGTGGCATTCTGAACTGCATTAAAAGGAAAATATTTGACTCACAGTAAAGGATATTTCTTGATGAATGGAGTAAAATTGCCAACGGTATCGATCTGTAAGTACCTACACCACATCTCCAGCCTCAGTCAGCTGCACTGACTCTCCATTGACATCAGGATCCCCAATGACCCAACTTAATTTACACCACGTCCCTCTCTTTCTCTCTTCCCATTGCCTTTGGCCACCTCACATCAGCTTTTTCCTAACCTTGCATCTCTCACAGGATCTTCTATTCTGCAGCTCCTGTAGAAAAATCTAACCCAGATATTACCTTATGAAACAAAGATGGGATATTTCTTTCTACCAGATTTGCTCACGGTCAAACAAAACTTCTGACTCATGTAGAAATCAAGGGTTTTTTTTCACATCCACCTTCCCATTTCCGTTTGATACTTGATCACTAGTATGTTAATTAAAAATTCAGTAAAGCAGCCCAAATACACACTGCTCTCATCAGTAATTAAAGCTGTATGGCCGCTGTTTTTAAGGCATCTTGGCAGTAATGACACATCTTGACATCACACAGTGCAGGAAGAGAAGCATTTAAGATCATTACCTTTAATAGTGAGGGAGGCCTTGGTGAACGCACGGCCTGATTCATTGGTGGCTTCTACCATATATTCTCCTTCATCATATTTTGAGACACCCAGGATGACCAGGGAGCAGACGCCAAAGTCGTTTGTGCAAAAATAGGCAGGATCATTGGAGAGGTCTCTATTGTCCTTGTACCACGTGACCTTTGGAGGCGGGTGGCCTCCAATCGCGCAGCTCATGCGGCACTCGCTGCCAGTAGTCACCACGTGAGGCTTCAGCGGGACGAGGACTCTTGGGGGCTGGTTATGATTAACTCCCCTGTACTTCTGTGGTTTGATGTGAAATTCAGCTGTAAAGAAACCCAGCAACACAGAAGCGCACACTGAGATATTGTTCCACAGCAACAGAAGCCAGGGTTTAAGGGACTGGTTCTCAACCACGACACTTGATTGTGCAGAATGTTTGCCTGCAAATCACAATCCATGGATTGCAATCTGTGTTTCTTCTCCAATTAACCAGAATTTAACTTTGAAGTCAGAAACTTTGGTTTCTGCCAAGCTTAGGCCTCAGATTTCTCTGCGAATTAATTTGGAGGTGAATTACATGATACAACAGCTGGAAATAGAAGGGGAAGTGGTTTTAAATTGAAGGAGAGTAGGTTTAAACTAGATCTTGGGAAGAAGTTCTTTAGTATGAGGGTGGCAAGACTCTGGAATAGATTGCCCAGAGAGGCTGTGGATGCCCCCTCCCTGGAGATGTTCAAGGCTAGGTTGGATGAGGCCTTGAGCAACCTCATCTAGTTGAGAGCTGTCCCTGCCCATGGCTGGGAGGTGGGACTAGATGATCTCTAGAGCCCCTTCCAGCCTAAGCCATTCCATGATACTGTGATGATTCTATGATCTGTCTGCACAGTGTCCATGCAGAAGGGACAGACCGTCCCTGCCAAGCTGAATTTCTCAGGGTATCTCTGTGCATTCCTTTCTGGGCAACTAAATGTTCACAGGAGGAAAGACTGATTTCAGGAGGGTCTGTTAGAAATAATAAAAGAAACAAAGCCTGGCAACACAAAGGTAACTATTTGTAAAAGCTTTTTTTTACCCTTTGGTTTTCGAATCCTCCAAGGTTGCACAGTGTCAGATGGACCACTGGCTCCCAAGTCATTTTTTGCCACGACCCTGAAGTAGTACTCCCGGCCTGGGACGAGTTTGGTGAATGTGAACTTGTTGGTGTAGATCAGGTCACCCACCATGTGCCACAAGCCCTTCTGTGATTCCCGTTTCAGGACTGTGTAGTAGAGATTTTTTTCCCATTTCTCAGATGCTGATGGCTCCCAGGTCACTGTCACAGTATTTGGCACGTTCTCTTCCAATTTAATAGGACCAGGGGATTGTGGGATATCTGTCAGATGAATGCAAATAGTATCAGAGATGTAGGAAAAGTGGCACAGTACAGAACCCTAAAATCTCTGAGTCCATTCTATGTCTGGGTGCTGAATAAACACCCTGCTCATTAGAAGGGACAAAAATGTGCCTCCTTCTCCAGTTGCACGAGCTCATTTGCTGTTAACTGAACTGCTGCTGCTTTACACCTGCTCTGCTGGGCCTCCTTCCCTTCTCATGGATGGAGGTAGATAAGGGCTGGTACAGATAAAACTCTTCACCTCTTGGGGACACAGCATATCGAGTTGTTGGAGCCATGACTAAATGTCCTACAGCCTGCTGCTCACTAACCTTCAACTGCTAGTAAGAGCATGAACCGTTCTCCTGGGGTTTGCACTATCCATCTGTGTGACCTTCCCTTCTTAAGCAGAGTCATTCTGGGAGCTGGGTGTAAGTTTAATCAGTAGGTTGCTCTGTCCTGCAGACATGGCCAAGTGATACCACAAAGCAGCCAGACCACATCTCCTGGAGCATTGTTCTCTAGCTCTCCCTGTGCCTGCACAGCTTAACTGCCCCAGAGCTCCCCGTGCTGAACTCCGCTCGTTCCCTAGCACCTACAGGCAGCAAATCTGTAGGTACATAGAGTAGTGAGCGAGTTACCTGTAATTTGAACTTGGAAGCTGAAAGTTTCTCTTTTCCCTAACCCGTTCTGGAGCTCCACGGTGTAGATGCCACTGTCTGTGAACTCGGCTGCTCCAACCAGCAGCTGGGTGGTACCATCTTTGGTGTTTATCGTAGCCCGGTTTGAAAGGGGAAGCCCATCCTTTAACCAGGTCACCACTGGATCTGGAGATGCCTGTAAAGAACACCACAAGTTATAGCCTGCTTGGTTTGCGTCTAGATTGCGTCTTTGCATCTTTAGTTTCATTATGGCTGAAGATGAGCCAGGTGGCCAAGAAAGGCCAACGGCATCCTGACTTGGATCAGCACTAGTGTGGCCAGCAGGACACGGGCAGGGATTGTCCCCCTGGACTGGGCACTGGGGAGGCTGCCCCTCAAATCTTGGGGTCAGTTTTGGGCCCCTCACTCCGAGAAGGACATTGAGGGGCTGGAGCGTGGAAGGAAGCTGGGGAAGGGTCTAGACCACAAGGCTTGTGAGGAGCAGCTGAGGGACCTGGGGGTGTTCAGCCTGGAGAAAGGGAGGCTCAGGGGAGACCTTCTCACTCTGGACATCCTGAAAGGAGGTTGGAGCCAGGTGGGGGGGTCAGTCTCTTCTCCCAGGTAACCAGTGATAGGACAAGAGGAAACAGCTTCGAGTTGCACCAGGGGAGGCTGGGGTTGGACATGAGGAACAATTTGTTCCTGGCAAGGGCTGTGAAGGGCTGTCCCAGGCTGGGCAGGGCAGTGGTGGAGTCCCCATCCCTGGAGGGGTTTCCAAGCCATGGAGATGTGGTGCTGAGGGCCATGGTTTAGAGGTGCCCTGGCAGTGCTGGGGGAATGATTGGACTTCATTGTTTTTAAGGTCTCTTCCAACCTAAACACTTCCACAATTCTATTATTATCCTGTCCCAAATGTATACCTAGGGGACACAATAAAGTTATATTTAGAAATATGGATCCAAGACGGATCCAAGAGCCCTGGATAAGGTGCTGCTCTAAAGTTTCTTTGCAACTTTTCCCTTCCTCTGTGTCTTTTGAGAACATAATTTTAACAAGGTGTTGAGGTATAACTATGTCAAACAAGAGGTACTAGGTCAAGAACAACAGATGACATCAGTAGTTAACATTTTCTACTTTTAAAAAGATCTGCTGGTTTCGGAAAGAAGAAACATCCTCAAAGTCTTTATTCCCATTGTGCCATCTTTGGTCTCTGTTTCCAAGAGGGCAGGAGAAAGGCCAGCAAATACGCACACTTGGCCTTCATCAACCCCTTCTTGATATCCTAGATTTTTCCTCAAGTTTATACAGTTAAAGTCCTGCTGCTTAGTAAGACAAAGACTGTCAAGAGGATGTTGGTAGAAATGCTACCACAGGGTCTTCTGAGGGAGTTGGAAGAAATCGACTGATTTTTTAACTGACAAATTAGTACCAGATGATGATAAAATTGAAATGGTTGGATGAACAGAATTGTGCCTTGATTGCAGAGGTTAATGAATGATCAGAACCTCATAAAATACCCCGACCAAGAGTTACAGTGGAATTCTTGCTCATGTTTTCCTCATGCAGAGAGTAGACACAGCACAGGAAGGTTAAAGGATTTCCCAGTGTCTTATAAATAAAATTGCACCCCAGGAAAACAATAGCTCAGTTTTCCTGTCTGCTATTGAGAGCAACATGGAATCACAGAATGGTTTGGGTTGGAAGGGACCTTCAAGATCATCTAGTTCCATCCCACTGCCACGGCAGGGACACCTCCCACTAGACCTGGTTGCTCAAGGCCCCGTCCAACCTGGCCTTGAATGCATGTTGGATAACACAAAAACAGACAGAAAGTTCTTACAGGCATGTTTGAATACTTACTTCAAAGGGAATATTCACTCGGATGGTATTTCCTGCTTTTATAACCAGGAAGCTTTTCACTGTGTCATCTATTAGTAACCTGGGAGAAACTGGAAAAGACAGTGATTACAACAAAAGGTTGTACAGCATCACCAGCTGACAAAGTCACACACGTGTTCGATACATTATGGGATGGGAAACACGGCCTTTCCAACAGCCACTCTGCAGGCTGTTGAGGAACTCACAGTTGCATGGCAGAAAAAAAGCTCCTTGATTCAGTACTGGAGTTTACAACTCCCAGATTTTATTACTATATTTCTCATTATGGCTAAACAAGGGGAAGTGATGTAAAAATACATTCCCAACAATGTTGGTACACGTGTGATGTCTCAGTCATGAAGAAATGGGCTCTTTAACACACTTCACCTCATCACATGGATCATCTTTTGTGTAAAACAACATCTGGGGACAACAAAATTGCAATTGATACTTACGAAACGCATGTTCAGTACAAAGTATAGAACATCCTCAGGAAACTGGCCCAAGTTTAGTAAAAATAATGTTTTCTAATATTTAATGTACTTTTTCTTTCTTTTCATTGATATAATATACTATAATATTTAGCATGTTTCTAAAAATGCCAAATAGAACTTTGTATTTGTATTGTATAAATTTATTGTATAAATTGTAGCACTATTTCCAGCTCAGAAATGGAAAACCTGCTTCCCAGATGGACTTATATTCACCTATTTACTGACTGATTATAAAAGAAGGCCCAGACATAGCTCTGAAGTAGATATTTTCACTTAGGACCTAAGTTAAGGAATACCAATCTCTCAGAGAATTATCTTTCACTATCTCCAAACAGCAGGGAAAAAAAAAAAAAATCAGAGCCACAGATTGCAAATAATGACAAAATAGTGAAAAAGGTGCACTCGAACTAGAAAATTCAAAAGGGAAATGAAGTTTACAAAGACAAGCGTAAGAATTGTGATTTAAGAGAATGACACAAAGTCTTTAACTTCTGAAGACTGTATAAAAATAGACGGAAAACCCTATTTTTCCATTAAAAAAGCCTGGGTAGGCAGAAGGTGTCTGTCTGGTGATCCTGACTGTGGGGTAGCACTGCACAGGGAGCAAAATGTAAATCCAAGGAGAAAATGCAGTTTGGGGGGTTCTTTTGGGATTCTTTGGAATTTCCTGACGATGTGACCAAATAAAACACACTGTAGGGGAGCAAAGTACTACTTCTCCTTCTGCTACAGTCTAGGACCTAAAATAAGTTCATCATTGTGAGGTACAGACCTTGCCTGCATCCTGTTACCTATAGAAAGACCTGGCTCATTCTGAAAGCGGCCCACCTTGACTTACCTACAGGGGGAGCAGATCCACTGGAAGCTTCAAGCTCTACAGCTTCTCCTGGGCCACTGTCATTGAGGGCTCTCACACGCAGGAAGTAGGTCTCCTTGGCTTGGAGGCCTTTAACTGTGTAAGTGGTCACCTCTATGGGAAGAGCATTGCATTTGGTCCAGTTGAGGTTGCTAGAAGACCGCATCTCCACCTCATAGCCTTTGACATCAGTCCCATCTTTTGCTTCAGGTCTCTTCCACGTCAAGGTGACACTCGTGTTGTCACTGCTGCTCACTTTAAGGTCCTGCACTCTACCTGGGGATTCTGAAAAGGGAAATTTTATTTGAACTATTTTTCTAGGCTTCCTGTCCCCCCTTTTCAGTCCCTTCCTGAGATCTCCGACATTCTTGCAGTGCACTGGATAACCACCCTGCTGTCTTGCCTCCACCTGGTCCTAGTTCTTCCCAGCTGGATCCAGGTGTTTCTCCTGCCAGCAGTACAACCTGCAATGCTCCCGGAACAGTCTGCAACCCATCCTGAACACTTCACACAGCACAGGGAGTCTGCGGCATCTTGACTTACCCATCACACGGGAAATCCTTCCATCCCTTCCTCATGCTGATAGATTCTCAACCACAAAACCATCCCCAGTTATTTGACCTTTGCCTTCACATACTTTTACAGAGCATTTAAAACCAAAGCATTAAAAGGAAAAAATAAAAATCACCTCTCCACCAACATCCGTCTACATTCAGCTTTACATATCCCCAGGTCAGAAGGATGGGGGCGAGGCACTTACTGGTGGAATCCCACGCAAACGCAGGCTGTGATGGTTCACTGGCATCTCCCACGCCAGCGGCATTGACGGCTGCCACACGGAACTCATACTGCAGACCTTTCTTGAGGTTGGCCACTTTCAGCTTCTTGTCTGCAGGAAGAAAAAGAGCGTGTTGGCTCAGGCGAGCTGTTCCCCGAGCAGCAAAGGGTGAGACAACAACGCTGTACTTTACTCCATGTAGAATTGTGGACTGAGTAATTCTCAGGAGCCGTGTATAGATGCTGTCACTGATCCCCCTGCCCTTCCCGATCCAAGTGGGGCATGCTCATTGTATTCCCTTTCAAATCAAAGAGCACTTGCAAGCTACTAGGTTAAAGACAGGATAAATACTGCTTTTCCTCATGAGATAATCCTAAACTCTTCTGTACCTAGTCTTAGCTTGCACCCAATAGATGATGCTAGCTGTCATCAAAACACACCTTGGAGCTCATACACATCACTTGGGTTTCTTTATATCCCTTAAATTCTTTGCATTTCTTTATATTCCTTGTAAATTCCTGTCTGCCAGGTTCCTAGCGTGAGGACTAAGGATGGTAGCTCTGCATGTGAAGACTTCAGTTCCAGAAATTAAAGACATGAGCTTATCCATAGCGGAGCTGCACTGCAGGATGCAGCAGTGAGCTTCTCTGCACTCTCCTCCACCCAGGTGCTTGCACGCAATCTAGAAAAGATCATAATCCTCCTCCCAGGCATCCAGATCTATAAAAACCCAGGACCTGACCTCACTATGGCACACCTGTGAAACCTCAGTGATGAGAAAAATGGAGCTGTGAGAAAATGTGTAGAATAAAGCAGTGGAAGATAAGAAGATAAAACTTCAGACAGGGGTAATATGGTTGCAACATGAGTTGGCAGCTCAAGAATTCAAGAGGAAAAACACCAATGTGAAAAGGATCCCAAGCAGCTCCTGAGCCCAGCTGACATGTTAGCCTTTTTCATGTCTTCCAGTCTGTTCCAGGACTTGAGCTACCCACCTGCTATAGGCCCCTTGTTGACTGGCAGCCAGGTTATGGTGCCCTTCTTGCGCTTTTGAACGATATATCCCACAATTCGGGAGCTGCCAGTTTTACAAGGTGCTTTCCAGGCTATCGTGATGGTGTCTCTGCTGGTACTGACAATCTCAGGGGGATCTGGGGCACCAGGTGAAGCTACAAAGAGATCAACGTATCATTATTAGCAGATATATTTTTATTGCAAGATAAGAAAATGTTCCATGTCATTTCTTCTTCTGGTTTCTCTGAGGTATTCATGGGGATGCGTTTTGAAAACCTGCCTGAGACCTGGAGCTGTGTACCCTATTCCCCACACAAAGAGGATCCAGCATGGACATCTGCTCCTCAATTTTGTTTTTGTGAATGACCAACAACGCCACCATCAACCTACAGAACAAGGCATGTCATTGTCACGTGGTGGGAAAAGTCAGCTTTATTCTTGCTTTTAATGACAGAAACTGGGAACAGAATGGATTTTCTTAGCCCTCTGCTAAAGTGTTCAAAATACAGAGCTTCTCATAATCATGAGAAGGAGACCATAGAAAGCAGAAAATTAGAGTGGAGCGTTTCCTTCTCTCTAGTACCACATTAATGCTCATGGCAAAACTGTTCTAGTATTTAAACTCATTGAAGAACAAAGAATAGAATCAGTTATTTGGAAATCACAGGGATTAACTGGTCATGCTGACAAATGCTGCATGTACGGAGTCACTCCTTTGCCTGTGGAGTTAGAAAAGGCCTCACATGTTCCCTTTGTAGCCACCCTGGGAAAAATTTCTGCTGATCCTGAAGCATACTGCATTTCCCTCATGAAACTGGCTTCCCAATTCAGAACGGAGCATAACTGGGAACGTAACATCATCTTGCTCAGCATCACCAAGGCCTACAATGAACTTCTCATCCTGATACACAATCTCCACAGATTTGTGCAAAGACTTCACAGCTGTGACTCGGGTTTAGATCTGCAGCAACACCCATAATGCAGCAAGTCTGGTTTGACATCAGCTTTGATAATGAATTTCCCAGACGGTTGTTGAACACAATTATGAAAAGTTCTTCCTTACCTTTGCTGACAGCCTTCACTTCACCTGATTCCAGGGCACTGCTACTTCCCTCGGCATTCACAGCTCTCACCCTGAAGTAGTAGCTCATGTCTTGTTCCACTTTGTTAGTAGTGAAGGTAGTACAGCTCCTGGGGGTTTCTCCCAAGGTCACCCAGTCATTCTTGCCCACCTGCTGTCTCTCAACAATGTAGCTTTGCACGGGTTTGCCCCCATCATCCTTTGGAGGCTTCCACTGAATGGTGATGTCATTTGCGGAGATATCTACAATTTTGATGGGTCCTTCAGGTGGCTGTGGCTTGTCTGAAAAGATGAGCAGAGAGAGCCTGAGCTGGTTCCAGGGTTTGGAGCAGAGCCTCTCTCTCGCTAGCAGGGAGACTCAGTTTCTGATGGAATACACGCGCAGCTGCAGAACGAGGGCTGGGCACTTGTCTCTTCTAACTTTTGATAAAGGGGATCTTTTGACTTTGGGGAGGGGAAGCCAGGCCCTTGCTCCCTGGGCTAATCGTTCTCCCAAGCACCACGCCAATTCAGCTTGCCTATACAGAAGAACACCGTTTCTGGTGTCCCAAAGGGGCATGGACATTTGTGGTAGGGCTGAATTTGGCCTTGCTAATCTATTTTAGATCTGCATATTGCACATAGTCCTATCTCCCACAGTCACTCAACATTCAAACCTCAGCTGCTGAGGCTTGAGCCAAACTACATTTGTGCCACCTTGTGTTAGAGGGCAAGAGACACGTCAGAAATCTTTGCTTGTACCCCGACTTAGTGGAAAATTTCATAGTTTTGCTCGTCTTGGAATACTCAGTGCTTCTAAAGAAGGTTGTTCCCAGTGTTAACAGGTTCCCTGCCTAAGCTTTACAATTAAGCCACAGGGGATGTTATGGGGCTCTTACCTATTACCACAAGCTTTAAGTTGATCTCCAGGACCCCACTGTCATTCTTCAGCCTGACTTTGTAATCCCCACAGTCCTTTCTCTCACTGCTGGAGATGGACAGCATGGTGAAGGTCTCTGTTTTATCAACACGAACCCTCGCGTCATCTGCTAGCTCCATCCTGTCCTTCAGCCACATTGTTCTGACCGGCAGCCGGCCCTCAAACGGGATCTTGATCTTTACATTCTGCCCAGCCTTGGCCACAGTAGGAACACTTGTTAAGTTTTTGAGGAGAATTTTGTCAACCTGTGGAGGATCTAAGGTAGGATGATACAAGGTGATGTAAGGTAGTTGATACAAGGCCATGAAAAACCACAATTCAAAGAAGATAAGGCTCAACTTAGAGGGAAGAGCTTCCCTCATAACTTTGCCAATAATGCTTAGAACATTTGGACCTTCATCTTTAGTTACATGCTCGGTGCTTCACACACATACATGTACTCTGCTACAGAACAACAATCACACAGTGTTTGTGGTACATCGTGTCCTTTTCTCCGAAGCAGGTTTCTCACAGGCAATACACTAAACACAAGAATGAAGAACATGGTCTGGCAAAGTGTTCTGTGCACTCGGAAATCTTGGAGTTAATAACAGAAGCTATTCAGGAAGGCTCCCTGGTTACATTTGTAAATAGAAAATGCACCAACCTGCACAAAAACTATCTCCCATTTACATGGTAATTCTTTCCAATACAGTTGTCTCACTAACCAGCTACAGGTCTCAGAAAACGTGTGACATTGAAAGCACATCAAGGTTGGCGCGCTGCACGGGTAGTTTGAACAGACTCACCTTCCACAAAAATTGAAGCTTCAGTTTTTATATCTCCACCTTCAAATCTGTATTTCCCAGCATGAATATCTTCCACCTTGTTAATAATTAGTTTGTGGACTAGACCTTTCTTTTCAAAGATGACTCCATCCATGCTTGTTAACTACAAGGTAAGGCACAGAGACCCATTTTTCAGAAAAAGAGGAAAAAAATGGCAATGTAATTGAAAAGACTTATGAATGACAGGCATGTTTAATTACAACAATATTCTGGGTTTCCTCATCTGGCAATGTTGCATATACGCATTATCAACGTACTCCCCGCAAGCACTTCACTCAAAGTCCAGTAAAATAAATTTTAGGAAAAATCTCCAAGGTCTCTCTTTCTATTCTTAATGACAAAATGGAGAAGGACACCTCAGAACTCTTACAGTATCATCGGGATCCCACACCTGGAATGGATCTTCAGTGCTGTTTTGGAACACAAAATGTGACATCTCTGCTCGACCGTGAGCACTAACTTGCGAGTGCTCCTCACGTTACACCTGCCTGAAGGAGCCTTTGAAGATTTTTCCCTTGCTTTTTGTGGATTTCTCTCATTCATCGAGGAAACGGAAAAGAATTGCGCTGCAAGGGAGACACCAACACTGTCTTGCCAAGTGAAAAAGAATGGAAAACACAAAGCCTCCTGTTGTCAGCAAGAATGGAGATGCCTTGTAGCAGGAAGGAGAAGAAATCTTGCTGGGTGTCTATCAAGAATTTCGTTACCAACAGGCTCCTCCAGCGTCCTTCCAGGGCCATACTCAGGTGACAATAAGAGTGGCAAAGGGAAGGGCACCTTGACATGACACTTAGTGAGAGGTAGAGCCAAAGAGCAGAGCATTGCTGACCAAAGCAAACAGCAGCTAGGGGACACCTACCTTCAATCCATCTTTGAACCAGGTTCCTGTCACATCATGTTTACTGACAGTGCAAGACAGCTCAGCTGGTTCCCCCTTCAGGACTCTGACATTCAGTAACTGTTTGTTGATGTAACAACGTGGTGCTGAACATTCAGAAAAGAAAATGGTGAGAAGACGCTAATTCAGCGTTACACTGAGAAGGAAAACGCGCACGCACAGGAGGAGAAAAGAGAGCTTTTAGCAAATGGAGACTGCAGCGATGACCGGCTTTTGTACCACAACGCTGCGGGGCAGCCGGCACTGAAGGGCCGTGCCAGCTGGCCTGCGCTCAACACAGTCCTAACAGCAACCCCACGGGCAGTGGATTCAGCACGAATCCCATCAACCATGGGCAGATTTGCTATTTTAAGTCTGTGCTAATTGTCTTGGCTCCCTCTGCAACCACTGGGAAACCCCGGGCTGTGGATGTAATTGGTCATTGTTCCTTCCCTGTGCACTGACCAGAGACAGGGCTGCCCAACCTCTCCCCGCTGAGCAGCCCCAAGTTATAGAAACATAGAATAGTTTGGGTTGGAAGGGACCTCAAAGATCATCTAGTTCCAACCCCCCTGCCATGGCAGGGACACCTCCCACTAGACCAGGTTGCTCAAAGCCCCATCCAACCTGGCCTTGAACACCTCCAGGGATGGAGCATCCACCACTTTCATGGGCAATCTATTCCAGTGTCTCACCACACTCATAGTGAAGAACTTCTTCCTTACATCTGTTCTCTACCCCCCGTATTCCTCTTTCCCTTCCCACGTTCTTCTCCATCAATATCCTCACCCCCTCTCTAATCACCACCCCGCCTCCTTCCCCATTAACTCCAATTTTGTTGATTTTACTTCCTTATTTATGTTTTATTCGCCTTGATAATGTCTAGCTTGTCAGGAACCCCATGCAGCAAATAATCCCCTTTGGTTAGAAGTTTCTTATTGCTATAATTTTCACATTATTATCTTGCTAGTGGAGCCGTTGGTCTTGGGCAAACCGCTGCCTACGCACAACTCGGCTTTTACTTCATGAACCCCGGGCGTCACAAGAGACAAGAGCTCTTTATATTAAGCCCAATGTGCATATTAACAAGATTTGATCCCAGAATTGGAAAACCACAGATCTTTGCACTAGGTATTAGAACAAATCAAGTGAAACAATAAGTTTTCAGTTGGAATGGTATCAAAGAAACGTGGTCATATCCCTTGAAACTAGATGGGAGCTCCAATGTTTGTGCAAGGGAGTCTGTTCCACATGGAAGGGCAAATCAGCGGTAGAATTAGGAGCAGATTGTGGTAGAACCAAATTTCTATATGTAGTTACATTTGTCTAAACCGTAATATTCAATTTCTCTCCAGGATTAGGAACATAAGCACCAAAATGCAAAGACCAGCAACAGAGGAGCCATCAGTTGAACACGTACCTTTCAGGTCATCTAGGCAATAAATTCTTCTTTTTTCCGTACTTTCCATAGTCTTGGAGAAATCATTTGCTTTAATATCAAGGTCAGGTTCCTGTTTTCTCTGGCTTATTGAAGGAGGTCCACCATAAAGATCTGACATCTGACCATAATCTGGTGACCCTTGACCAAAACCACTTGAATTCCTCCCCAAACTAGATCTGTTCGGGGGTTTACTCCCTGCCCCTCCAAAGGCAGATTTTTGGCCATAAAGGGAGCCTGACAGTCCTAAATCTCTCCCCTCACCCCTGGCATCTCCTTCACCTGAAAGTGAATCTCTGTCATCAGAAGAACCTTTCTTCCCTGATCCTCTGAAGTCACTGGCTGTGCCCTTTCCAGTCTCACCTCGCGTAGAGGATTTGCCAGGATGTGAATTCAGCCCATATTCAGCACCTTGTCCAACAGCACCTACCACACCTTCTTTACCACGGGCCGCATCACCTCCCAACCTGCCAGCACCACCCACACCAGCCCTGGCTCCACTGTCCTTGCCATATGGAGATCCAGCACCCCGTGTTGCAGGGCCACCGAGACCACTGCCTTCCGAGGAAAAGCCATCTCCTCCTGCTCCACCTTGACCTCTGCTCAGCAGAGCATCCCTGCCATGGCGAGATCCCATTACTTCTCCACCTCCAAAAGGAAAATGAGCAGCTCCGGCCATAGCCCCACTTGGGCGACCATCCTCTCCATAGAAAGAGCCAACACCACCTGCACCAGCTACACCAGCCCCAGCCAGGAGACCATCCTTCCCATAGGGAGACCCAACTCCCCCAGCACCAGCACCACCAGTACCAGCTCCAGCCACATTGGCACCACCAAAACGTGCCCCAGCTGGGAGACCATCCTTTCCATAGGGAGACCCAACTCCCCCTGCACCAGCTACACCAGTTCCAGCTACAGCAGCACCAGCTCCAGCCACACCAACACCACCAGCCCTAGCTCCAGCCACACCAGCACCACCAAAACCTGACCCAGCTGGGAGACCATCCTTTTCATAGGGAGAACCAACTCCCCCTGCACCAGCTGCAAAAGCGACAGCAGCACCCCCAACACCCCCTACACCAGCCCCAAGGGGGAGACCATCCTTTCCATAGGGAGATCCAACTCCCCCTGCACCAGCTACACCAGCATCACCAAAACCAGCTCCAGCAACACCAGCACCACCAAAACCTGCCCCTGCTGGGAGACCATCCTTTCTGTAGGTAGATCCAACTCTGCCTGCACCAGCCTCACCAAAGCCAGCTCCAGCCACACCAGCACCATCAACACCAGCCCCAGCTTGGAGACCATCCTTTCCATACAGAGATCCAACTCCCCCTGCACCAGCTACACCACCAAAACCAGCACCAACTGGGAGACCATCCTTCCCATAAGGAGAACCAACTACCCCTGCACCAGCACCACCAAAACCAGCTCCAGCCACACCAGTACCACCACCATCAGCCCCAATTGGGAGACCATCCTTTCCATAGGGAGACCCAACTCCCCCTGCACCACCAACACCAGCACCACCAACACCAGCCGCAACTGGGCGACCATCCTTTCCATAGGGAGACCCAACTCCCCCTGCACCACCAACACCAGCACCACCAACACCAGCCGCAACTGGGCGACCATCCTTTCCATAGGGAGACCCAACTCCCCCTGCACCACCAACACCAGCACCACCAACACCAGCCGCAACTGGGCGACCATCCTTTCCATAGGGAGACCCAACTCCCCCTGCACCACCAACACCAGCACCACCAACACCAGCCGCAACTGGGCGACCATCCTTTCCATAGGGAGACCCAACTCCCCCTGCACCACCAACACCAGCACCACCAACACCAGCCGCAACTGGGCGACCATCCTTTCCATAGGGAGACCCAACTCCCCCTGCACCACCAACACCAGCACCACCAACACCAGCCGCAACTGGGCGACCATCCTTTCCATAGGGAGACCCAACTCCCCCTGCACCACCAACACCAGCACCACCAACACCAGCCGCAACTGGGCGACCATCCTTTCCATAGGGAGACCCAACTCCCCCTGCACCACCAACACCAGCACCACCAACACCAGCCGCAACTGGGCGACCATCCTTTCCATAGGGAGACCCAACTCCCCCTGCACCACCAACACCAGCACCACCAACACCAGCCGCAACTGGGCGACCATCCTTTCCATAGGGAGACCCAACTCCCCCTGCACCACCAACACCAGCACCACCAACACCAGCCGCAACTGGGCGACCATCCTTTCCATAGGGAGACCCAACTCCCCCTGCACCACCAACACCAGCACCACCAACACCAGCCGCAACTGGGCGACCATCCTTTCCATAGGGAGACCCAACTCCCCCTGCACCACCAACACCAGCACCACCAACACCAGCCGCAACTGGGCGACCATCCTTTCCATAGGGAGACCCAACTCCCCCTGCACCACCAACACCAGCACCACCAACACCAGCCGCAACTGGGCGACCATCCTTTCCATAGGGAGACCCAACTCCCCCTGCACCACCAACACCAGCACCACCAACACCAGCCGCAACTGGGCGACCATCCTTTCCATAGGGAGACCCAACTCCCCCTGCACCACCAACACCAGCACCACCAACACCAGCCGCAACTGGGCGACCATCCTTTCCATAGGGAGACCCAACTCCCCCTGCACCACCAACACCAGCACCACCAACACCAGCCGCAACTGGGAGACCATCCTTTCCACAGGGAGATCCTACTCCCCTTGCACCACCAAAACCAGCTCCAGTCATACTGGCACCACCAGCACCAGACACCCCAGCACCTCCAAAACCAGCCCCAGTTGGAAGTCCATCCTTTCCATAGTTAGATCCTACTCCCCCAGCAACAGCTACACCAGCACCACCAACAACCAGCGCCAGGAACACCTGCACCGCCAAAACCTGTTCCAGCTGGTATACCATCCTTTCCATAAGGAAATCCAACTCCCCCGGCACCAGCACCACCAAAGCTGGCTCCAGCCACACCAGCACCATCAACACCAGCCCCAACTGGAAGACCATCCTTTCCATAGGGAGACCCAACTCCCCCTGCACCAGCCACACCAGCAACACCAAAACCAGCTCCAGCAACACCAGCACCTCCAAGACCTGTTCCAGCTGGGAGACCATCCTTTCCATAGGGAGACCCAATTCTCCCTGCACCAGCTACACCAGCACCACCAACACCAGCCCCAACAGGGAGATCATCCTTTCCATAAGGAGACCCATCTCCCCATGCACCAGCCACACCAGCACCACCAAAACCAGCTCCAGCTTGGAGGCCATCCTTTCCATAAAGAGACCCAATTCCCCCTGCACCAGCTACACCAGCACCACCAATACCAGCCGCAACTGGGAGACCATCCTTTCCATAGGGAGATCCAACTCCCCCTGCACCAGCTACTCCAGCACTCCCAATACCAGCTCCAGCCACACCAGCACCACCAAAACCTGTTCCAGCTGCGATACCATCCTTTCCATAGGGAGATCCAACTCTCCCTGCACCAGCCACACCAGTACCAGCTCCACCAGCTCCAGCAACACTAGTACCACCAACACCAGCTACACCAGCAACACCAGCACCACCAAAACCTGCCCCAGCTGGGAGACTGTCTTTTCCATAGGGAGAACCAATTCCCCCTGCACCAGCTACACCAGCACCACCAACACCAGCTGCACCAAAACCAGCTCCAGCTGGGAGATCATTCTTTCCATAGGGAGATCCAACTCCCTCTGCACCAGTTACACCAGCACCTCCAACACCAATTCCAGCTGCACCAGCACCACCAAATCCTGCTCCAACTGGCCGACCATCTGGGCCATACAAAGCCTCCATTTCCCCTATCAAACTGCCACCTACAGCAGATATAGCCCCATCTCTACTTGGAAGACCACCTGGGCCATACAGCATGCCAGACTTTTGTGCCTGACCTAAATGGCCACTCTCATGAAGTGTCTGGCCATTCTTGCCATAGGGAGTTCCTATATGTCCTTCTGTATTTGTACTTGCTCCATTCATCTCACCTACACATGGCAGACCATCCTTGCCATAGGGGGACCTCATTCCTCCTGCAGCCTCAGTACCTGCAGCATTCTTTCTAGCTCCAGCCCCTGGAGTAGCCCTACTAAACAGATCACCTTTGCCATCTCCCACTCTGGTTGAATCAGGATCCAGTCCATCAAACACAGAACTTCCATCAGCAGCACGTAATCTCCCAGCACCCCCAAAGCCAGCTCTGTAACTACTGTCACCTAATTTACCATCCTTGTCCTGCTGATAGCCCACACCTTCTCCATTGTCCATATCAATGTTAGCAGCATCCACCACATGATCATCTCTGCCATCCACAGAATACTGTTCCCCTACTTCTCCTAATCCATCACCAGTATCTGCTCTGCCTGGCATAGAATCCTTGCTATGGACAGGCCTCAATCCACTTTTGCCTCTTAAACCTTCTAATCCAAAGCCACTACCATCGTTTGTCACTGTGTCCCCATCTAGGTCTGCTCCAAAAAACTGCCCAGTCCCCATCCTTCCATTTTTCTGGGCTTTGCGGAGCCCGGCTTTTCCCAAAAATCTATGGCTTCCATCAGCATCAATGGAGTGCCCTTGACTGCCGCCTTGACCGTTGCGGTACCAGCCATCTTCTTCCACACCAGTGTCCATAAGATGATCTTCATCACCAACATATTCTCTGCGTCGAAGTTTCTTAACCACATCTTTATCTGGCGATGTTTCTCTCAGCCACTCGGATTTCTCCTGTTCACCTCCTTCACCCTGTCTCCTCTTTCCTTTGGCGTCTGTATTGAAGACACGTTGTTTGATTGGAGGAGATAAAATTTATGGGAAAAGAGAGGAAAAAATGAAGAACAGACAATTAATAGGTCATCAATGTCCAAAGAAAGTGTGTCAGGATTTGTTATAATTTCATTATAGGATACAGAAACACAATATATTTAAATAAATTTGAATTTAGTTCAAATCCTGAATTTTTTCAGGATCACGTTTAGATAGAATTTTACATTTCTTAGTTAAAAGGACAATTGTTTTAAGTGGAAACATGCTTGTTAAACCAACCAAAAAAAGCAGAAAAAACAAGACAAATTTCCAGCAGGACAGGTCTAATTTAGAGGGGCTTTGTGGGAAACCAACAGATTGTACCTGGCTCTCATAAGATCTTTCTGCCTCCTCCCTCCAGCCCTGGAGGAGTTACACAATGTCCTACACCCAGCATGGCCATCAGCCCCCACCCCTGAATTAGGACCTCGCCGCTACAGAGGCAGCTTGTGCCTTTGGCAACCTGTGTTTTAGACGTGGCCAGCCTGAAGACCAAAGGTCCCAGTTCTGTGAATAGCTTTGTAATCCAAAATTCAGGCTTTTCTGAGAGCAGGTCACTCACTGGTTTGAATTCCAGGCTCGATATCATTTCTGTAGAGCATTAACAGCTCAATGACATCAATGGGCAGTTTCCTCCTTCTGAAAGGTCATTAAAAAAGCCTTTAGGAAAGAGATCACCTTTTGCCGCAGCAGGATCTCAAAGGAAACCAAAGTAACTACCTTTCAGAAGAAAAAAATATGAGCCAGTTGACTATTTATCTGCTTGTCCAGTGCTGGGCTCCCCAGTTCAAGAGAGAAAAGGAACTACTGGAGAGAGTCCAGCGGAGGCTCTGAAGGTGCTGAGGGGCCTGGAGCATCTCTGTGCCCAGGAAAGGCTGAGAGCCCTGGGGCTGCTGAGCTGCAGAAGAGAAGCCTCAGAGGGGATCTGATCAATGCTGATCAAGAGCTCAAGGGCCCTTGGGGGGCAAGAGGATGGGGCCAGACTCTTGGCAGTGGTGCCCAGCGCCAGGACAAGGGGCAACGGGCACCAAGCGGAACCCAGGAGGTTCCATGTGAGCAGGAGGAGAAACTTGTTTGGTGTGAGGGTGTGGGAGCCTGGCCCAGGCTGCCCAGAGAGGCTGTGGAGTCTCCTTCTCTGGAGAGATTCCAAAGGTACCTGGGACACGATCCTGGACCCTCTGCTCTGGGTGACCTGCTGGAGCGGGGGGTTGGATGAGGTGATCTCCAGAGGTCCCTTGTAACCCCTACCATTCTGTGATGGTCTGAAAGGACTGTTTCCCATCTTCCCAGCTTCCTTTGAGCTGCTTCTAACACATTTAACCTCTAATCTGGAAAAGAAAAATACTGTCTAGCAAGATACTACTGCATGGGATTGGTAGAACTGAGAGTACTGAAAGTGTTTGAGGAGGACTTGTCAGGGGTAATAAAGAGGGAAAAACTTGTCCCATGTGAAGAAGAAAGAGTCTAACCAGAGCATCATTTCCCCAAATACAATTTAGGAACTAGAGACTCCGCAATTCATTTCTCAGCATCAAAGCATCCCAGTGAGCAATCAGGCAGTGAGAGGAAGGTTATTTTGCTCACACACCTCAAGCCAACACCATGAGAATAATACAGTGTCACTTACACTCGACAATTAGCCAGGCATTTGAGGAGCAGAGCCCTGTGTCGAGTGTGTACATGCCACTGTCAGAAGGCACGACGTTTTTGATAACCAGCTGGTGGGTCAGCCCATCCGGTGTGACGGAGATCTGGTGCTTCTCACTGGCCTTGAGAAGGTGGGTTTTGTGTAGCCACACAGCGTCGTGGCAGGGGCTGCGCAGGATACACTTAAAGGCGGCGTCTTCTTCCTCAGGACAACGCATATCGCTGAGGGGCTGCTCAAACCTCACAGGGATGGCTGCAAAGGAAAAATCAAGGAAAGGGACCACGAGAGTTCTTTCTGTCTTCCAAGAAAAGCTTGTTGCAGCTGGAGGAAGAAAGAAAGACTGGCACTTGCCATGTCTGGGAGCACTGGTTTAGGCAGAACGAGGGAAAATTGAGATGTTCTCCTGTGCCCCATTCTACAGGACTTTTGTGTCCCACAGGAGAGTGGATTTTGGCCTTCATTATCTTCTGAGATGTTTATACCACACATCACTGTGATGTGCTGATAATTTGTAGTCATTACAGCATTTCAGCAGCCTGAGACTCGTTGATACTTATTCTGAGCTTACACAAGGAAGCTGTACTATGGGGTGAGTTAAGGAATTCACTCACTGTCATGCAGAAACAGAGCCAAGCAGGTACTTGAACTCAGTCCTTTGGCCTACAAATGCAACACCCCTATCACATGAGCACCCTCCTGCTCTTTTTCACCTCTGTCATATAAGGAGCCATGTATTGTATTGTATTGTATTGCCATTACTTGGCAATACAAAGCCAGTCTTCTGGAGTCACCAGCTTTTACTGCTGAGCTTTGCACATGCTCCCAGATACTATTTTCCAGCAAATAATGATTTCTTGTTACAGCTGCACATGACATACATCTAACTCATAAATCATACATCAACTCTAACGGCATCCTGGCTGGGAGCAGCACTAGGGGGGACAGCAGGAGTAGGGAAGGGATCGCCCCCCTGTACAAGGCACTGGGGAGGCCCAGCCTTGAATCCTGGGGTCGGTTTTGGGCATCTCAACACAAGAAAGACATTGAGGGGCTGAAGTGGGTCCAGAGAAGTGCAACGAAGGTGGGAAAGGGTCTAGAACACAGGTTTTGTGAGGAACAGCTGAGGGACCTGGGGGTGTTGAGCCTGGAGAAAAGAAGGCTCAGGGGAGACCTTCTCACTCTCGACAACTACCTCAAAGAAGGTTGTAGAGAGGTGGGTGCTGGTCTCTTTTCACAAGTAGCAAGTCACAGGACAAGAGGAAACGACCTCAAGTTGCACCAGGGGAAGTTTAGGTTGGACATGAGGAACAATTTCTTCCCCAAAAGGGAACAGGCTGCCCATGGCAGTGCTTGAATCACCATCCCTGGAGGGGTTTCAAAGCCATGGAGATGTTGTGCTGAGGGACATGATTTAGCAGGGGACTTGGTAGAATAGGGTTATGGTTGGACTCAATGATCTTAAAGATCTTTTCCAACCTAAATGATTCTATGATTCGATGAACTCAATTCCTTACCTTCAGCTTCCAGTTCAGTTGAGAAAACAGGCACGTCCTCCACTCTGACTTGATAGACACCAGCGTCTTCTGGCCGCACATCGTTGATAATGAAATGATACCTCTTTCCAATTCGCCTCAGGCAGTGCTTCCGGTATTCATCCCCCGTTCCATATCTGAGCCTCTCACCATCCTACGTGGAGAAAGAATATATTCTCAAAGGTGATGCACAACTAGTGCAGAACATTTCAGACAAATCAGGCCCAATTTGTGCTGTGATTGTCTTGTTGATACAAATTGATAACAACAGAGAAGTCTACACTCCATTGCTGTGTACAGCTGTAGGTGGACAGGCCTCACTGCGTATGTAACACCTTGGCAGGACCATGTGCAGCAGGTCCTGCACAGACCAGAGCATCAGACTCTCAAACTGGGCAAAACAACGACACTTCGCTGGCTCTCATAAGGTTTGGAAGCTGAACTAATTAGTCACTGTCACTTTGATGACAAAGGACGTACTTTGCCTGGATTTTAGCATCCTCGTAGATGGAGACTCGGGAGAGCTCAGCCCTTTGCTGTCTGTAACTCACTGGGGTTACCTTCTCCACGTCGTGGCTGCACAGACTTCATGGCATACATTTGATGCAGTTCATAGAGTTAGTCAGACCTCCTCTCTAATTAATTCCGGTTTCCCCTGTATTAAAGCCACTACCTGCAGTTTGACTGAAATGTGACTTCCAGTTAAACACAGACAGAACTGATCCTCTTGGGATCACAGCAGAACAACTACGGAGCTAGACGAGATGTTTCACTTCCTTGAGAACTTTCACAGAAGTGAGCTAGAGTGGAATAACACACTCGAACAAGCGCATAAAAGCAGTCTGTTCCTTATATGAGGCTGCAGAATTTTTGCAGTCTGAAAGACAGTTTGAGTTTCCTCTTACTGGGAGAGCTCTTGAAGTCCCAAGGATGTCAGGACTGGTTGCCCTGCACTTGGATCTACAATCCAAAGTGATATTCACCACCAAAGACTATGTGGAGCCCCACACCAACACTTTTCCCTAACCAATTGAGCATTCTGCAATGGACAGACAACTGTGAGAAGCCTGTTTGCTCTCAGCCACTGCCCACCAGTCAAATATTTGATGTAGAAGAAAGACTCCAGTGGCTGCTGTGAGCTGGCCAACGCATCTCAGCCCCTCACCTTCAGCAGATGAACTTTGCTGTTACTGTTTTTCAGGTGCATCTCCAGACTGAAGGTAGCTTTTCCCTCTTTGTTGACCTTGATGTGTTCAAAGTTTCTGATAGTGTGTAATAACTGCAAAGAAAGACACAAGAACATAGTAAATGACAAGACTGCCATGACAGCAGTTCTTAAGCTGCCAAACTAATGTGAAATCTACTTTTTATCTGCACAGAAGAGGTGCTTCTAACTTTACATATAGAGAAGAAGCATCTCTAAGTTTCCGCAGTTTCCTCCTGTAGGCAAATTATTTTTTAAGTGCTGCCACCTGGTCATTCACACACTACGCAACCATCATCCAGGTTTCCACATGGCCCTGTATGTGACGGCCAGTTTTGACACTCAGGCATGTAACTTTTCAATTTGGGGTCCAAATTCTCCTCAGAGGCAACTGAATGCAGATTTTACCCCCGTGGTTTAACAAAAGCATTACCCAATGACCGATATCTCCTAAAACTCATGAATTCAACTTCCAAAAAGTCAAAAGCATTTTCATCTCCATGAGTATAGAAGTAGGACTTCTTTAAAACATTGTCATTAATCACTGTCATACAATAAAATTTTCATCTACAAAGCAGCTGAGGAAGGTTTAGCTTGTTTGCAGAAATTACTGAGGAACTACAGGACTCTGAGGTTTGTTCAAACTCAGTGCTTTCAGTTTATTTTACCTCTTCTTGTTCACTCTCTGTGTTCTTCCTCATCTCCTGCAGCCTCCTCAGCATCCCACGGAAGTCAACAATTCCGTATTTCATACAGATTTTCTCATAATCTTTCCTATCTGCATGCAGCAACAGTTGCCAGACTGCTTCTTTGTCCAAGGGCTTTGGTTTTGGTGCTGGGGCCCTTAGAACCAGGGGAAAAAAAAAAAAATAAAATCTAGACATTTTGGCAGAAAACAAGAGATGTCTTGTTTTTCTATGCTTAATCCTCTTTCGTGTCTCTCTCTACCATTTCTGTAGTTCACTTGGCCCTGTAGATGTAGCCAAGAAAGAAAGGGACTCTTCCAGAAGAGGTTTTCTGCATCTACACTACAAATTAAATGCTGCCAAGGAACAGTCTTGCCCTGGGTCATATAGGGCAGGACTGTAACACAGTTGTCCACACTTAAATTATGAGCAGAGTCACTGTCACAGCTTCCCCCAGGCCAACTTGCACTCTTGCAAGCAATTTCTCAGCACAGTTCAGGACTGCACAGATCATCCCCATCAGGCAATCTGGGGAGGTTCCCACCTGGGAAGTGATTTCAGCAACATGCAGTTGGCCTGGGAGGCAGGGCCCAGTCCCTGCTTAGCCAGAAAGATAATTACACGAAGACTTGCCACTTAGCCAGGGAGTTACTTGTGAGCTAAATCCAGGGGAGCAGAGAAACAGAACCTTTAAGTCAAAAATCTTGTGGTGCAAAGCAACACACACCTCAAACTGAGGTTGGGACCTTGTGTTTCCCTCAGCCCCACAGACATTGGCAAACTGTTCTGTTATGTCTCTCCAAACTGAGTCTCACAACAACTTTGGAAACCAGAAGCGTTGCCTTGAAGATCAATGGAGCTGGCCCCTGTCACCAAGAAACACCTAGGAAGTGTAACAACGGCCTTCGTTAGGGAGCCTTACCGCTTCCTCAGCAGCTTCCTGGAGTCCTGAAGCTGCTTCTTTAGCTCTGTTAAAGCAGGGGGGAAAACAACAAGCATTCAGATACTGAACACTGTAAAATGCATCCCAAAAAAAGAAGACAACGCAAAACCACCCCTGACAACAGGCCGTTCTGCTCTGCTGTTTGCCTCTGGTGATGTTTTCACACTTTACAAACTTGGAGCCAGTTTTCTCTGCCACACTCATGTCCTTTGAGTGCACTGAAGTTCACCACTTCCCAGAGGGCCTTCTGCTCTTTCTAGAGAGACCACTCTAGAAACCCACTATTTTCCAGCCATGTTAACACATCTGATCCAGCCACAAAATCCTTTTCTAGCATTAATGATTCCAGAATCATTAATTAGACCAGCTCAAAGCCATGTCTAAGATTAGTGCTTTACCTTAAGGTAAACAGCAAGCAGAAAGAGACAACAGAGCATTAATGACTCATTAACCCTTCTTTTACTTTATTCTTTACAAGTTTGGGGTAGTAATAATGAGGTGGACAGAGGAGTATTAACTATGTGCCCCACCTCCCCCAAAAAAACCCCAAAAACGCAACTTACCATCAGCAGGATGAACAGTGACATAGTTCGCTTTCCTCTTAAAGCCAACTGAGAGTTTAGAAGAGAAAACAGAGGAAAAACAAACCGTAAGATTAACAAGATGAGTCAGACTAACACCAGCAAACCAGTGATCTATAAAACCTCTGCAAGAGGAAACCCTACTATGGATTTCCTTCTCAGGCTGACACTGACTCCCAGTAATCTCCAGCTAGAAATGCAATAATTCTGTTGCAATCGACTCTGTGCTTACTGATACTCCAGGCAGTGGAGGTGACCATTTCTGCCCTCTGAAGCTTAGGGTTTAAGCAATGGTAGGAAAGATTAACACCTTGGTTTAGAGAGGGGCAGACAAGGTGCAAGGATTACCTGGCCAAAGGCACATAGTTGCCTACTAAACCTACTTTACATGCACACAGGTGAAATGGACACTTCCAACATAGTCACCCAAGTAGATTCCAAGAATAGGTCAGTTATATTTTCACAGAATCACAGAATCACTATGGTTGGAAAGGACCTCCAGGGTCATCAAGTTCAACCTTTCTCCTAGCACCTCTCTAACCACTACACCATATCCTCAAGTGCTGCATCTATTCGTTCTTTAAACACCTCAAGGGATGGTGACTCCACCACCTCTCTGGGCAGTCTATTCCAGTGCCTAACTACCCTCCCAGTGAAGAATTTCTTCCTAATATCTAATCTAAACCTCCCCTGATGCAACTTGAGGCCATTTCCCCTCGTCCTATCATTACTAATTTGAGAGAAGAGACCAACACCAGCCTCGCTACAACCTCCTTTCAGGTAGTTGCAGAGGGCAATGAGGTCTCCTCTCAGTCTCCTCTTCTCTAGACTAAACAAGCCCAGTTCCCTCAGCCGCTCTTCATAGGGCATGTTCTCCAGCCCTTTCACCAGCTTCGTTGCCCTTCTCTGCACCCGCTCCAGCACNCACCAGGCAGCTCTCCAGCCACTCCTCCCCAAGCCTGGAGCATTGCTGGGGGTTGTTGTGACCAAAGTGCATGACCCGGCACTTGGCTTTGTTAAACCTCATCCAACTGACCTCAGCCCATCGCTCCAGCCTGTCCAGATCCTCTGCAGAGCCTTCCTACCCTCAAGCAGATCAACACTCATGCTTAATTTTGTGTCATCTGCAAATTTACTGAGGGTGCATTCAATTCCCTCGTCCAGGTCATTGATGAAGGTATTAAACAAGACAGGTCCCAAAACTGAGCCCTGAGGGACACCGCTTGTGACCGGTCGCCAACTGGATTTTACTCCGTTCACCACTACCCTCTTGGCTCGGCCAGCCAGCCTGTTTCTAACCCAGCAAAGAGTCCTCCTGTCTATGCCATGAGCTGCCAGCATGAAGTGCCCAATTCTTTCTGCTGACTATAAAGAGAAGCAGGGGACTGGGTCAGGTGGAAACTGTAGACACATGAAGTGAAGTGGGATGGATCCCTCCCAAAAGCCTGATTCGTTCATCATCATAAAGGAAGGATTGAGCCAATTTAACACTAAATGCAGAACGTCTGATTATGGTCCAGCGCAGTGACCACAATAGCACTTTTTTTTCCCTCTCCTTAAAGCTCATACAGTCATGGAGCCACCAAAGTAGCGGGAGTTACTGAAGACCTCCAGTCCTCAGTGAGGGGAAAAACAGACCTTCACACCAAGGATACTCAGATAATTCTCTGGGCACCCACCCCCAGAGGACAGCAAAGCCAGCTAGTCAGGCCACGGGAGCTGTGAAGCACAGAACTGGTCAGTTCTGTGACCAGAACTGGTCAGTCTTACCTTGTATGATCCTGAGGCCAGCAGAACATGCAGCTTCCCCATATTCATTCACAGCAATGCAACGGTACAAATCACTGTCATGTGTAGTGAGCTTGTTTATCTTTAAAAGAAGAACATAGTAAGAGCTCACAGTGCTGTGCTGTGATTCCGTTCACGCAACTTCATCTACTAGTAGAACAGCTACTCAATGACATCTCAGATCTTTGTTCTGCTCCCAGAAGGACTCTAAAAAGCTCTGCTTGCTTATCTTTGCGTTCTCTCAGATCTGGGGACATCTATATCAGCCCACTGCAGGTTTTTCCTTTCCATTGCTCTCTCAGTCCTGCCTGAAATAGTTGATCTTTACCTGCAGAATGAATTCATTCGTAACGTTATTGAAGAATATTTCATATTTGGCAGGATCATCCATTCCTCCTTGTATACGTGTCCATTTCACATCAGGCATTGGGACACCTTTGACCACAGCTCTGAAAACAGCAGTTTTACCTTTGAAAAGAGGCAAGAAATTAGTTATTTAAGACGGGCTTGAACACGTGGACTCCTGTGTCAGGCCCCTTATGTTATCAAGCCCCAGAGTGAGCTATCTCTGTGGTTTTAGGGAGAAATATTCTATGAAAATAATCATATCTTTTTGTTTTCTCTGTAGAAGATGCCTAAAATACCAGTTTAAGTTGCGTCAAATGCCCGAACTACCGCAAAACATCTTCCATAATCTCCACTATAACTCACTGGCTTTCAAAGAGATTACTTAAAAACTAACTTTAAAATTCACTACTGACACACATGGTCTCTGCCTGTTTTTATTGCACAGCCATGTGGACAGAGAAAATATCATAGCCAATTTTTTGGTATCTTGTTCCAACTTTGAACACCCTCCATATGTGGGCAAGGCCAAAGAGCAAGAAGTTATTAGCTCATATCCAGGCTGGGCTACCTTTCTCCACATCAGTAATGTCAGGGTTTGCCTGTATTGCACCATAAAAGGCCATTAAAATGTGGTGTTACCCTGCCAGGCGTGACTGTAACACCCTCCGATCACCTCTAAAATCAATGGTGCTACAGCAAGTTCAGCCTGGGCTTCCTTCTGGCTTGTATGTGCCACTTGAACCACAGCCATGCAATGCCCAAACCCATTCTCAACATGCACACACTCCCCTCCCTACAAGTTCCAGTTGCTTCTCCATTCTTCAGAGGATTTCCTTTGTCGTGACCATGTGTCGCGGTCGGTCACAGACACCCGACCCACCTCCTAAAGGGAGAGGGATCGAGGGCAAAGCTGAACACCTCCCCACCAGGCTTGCAGGCAAATATGGAGACCAATGAGTATTTAACAAATTTATTTTTAAAATAAATAACTGTGGGTCAGTTCACCACACCATGCCAGGCAGGACGTTAAATAACAAGGGACACTCTGCTGGAGTCCTCTGTCTCTAGACATCAGTAAAGTTCATCTACGAATCATAGAATGGTTTGGGTTGGAAGGGACCTCAAAGATCATCTAGTTCCAACCCCCCTGCCATGGCAGGGACACCTCCCATTAGACCAGGTTCTCAAAGTCCTGTCCAACCTGGCCTTGAACACCTCCAGAGACGGAGCATCCACAGCTTCCCTGGGCAACCTGTGCCAGTGTCTCACCACCCTCAGAGTGAAGAATTTCCTCTTAATTTCCAATCTAAATCTCCTCTCTTCCAGTTTGAACCCATCACCCCTTGTCCTATCACTACAGGCCTTTGTAAAATGTCCCTCCCCAGCTTTCTTATAGGCCCCTTTCAGATACTGGAAGGCCACAAGAAGGTCTCCCTGGAGCCTTCTCCAGGCTGAAGACCAATTCTCTCAGCCTGTCCTCATAGAAGAGGTGCTCTAGCTCTCTAATCATCTTTGTAGCTCTCCTCTGGACCCTAATAGTTGCAGCTGAATAGTTGCAGCTCCTGCTCTCTTCTCCATTTAGATAACTTTGGATTTATTAGGAGGTGGAAACAAGAAAATATCCCCTCTGGCCACTTAAGAAAACACATTCTTAACACGAGCGCTGTTGCTGAGACAACCCATGCAGAGCAGGGTGTTTCTCTAGGTACACCCTACACGCCATCTTCTGCACTGTCTCCCTTCTCTGCTTCCTCTGACATTACTTGCACTCCAAACACACCAGGCTCTGCTATTTGAAGAAGCAAGGAAGGGAGAAGAGGATGGGGGGGATTACCTGTGAGCTCTCTCCATCTCTGCTCCCCTAAGAACCTGAGTATACTGCAGCTGACCACGAAAATCTCCACCAGCTTTCCCACTGCCTAGAACAAACCTTTTTTGTTTCTTCCAAAAGGCTTCAAAGACATAGGAAACACTATGGAACAACAAATCAGAGAAGGGACTCATGTAGGTAAGTAGGAGTGTCACAGGGGAATAGAAATGGAGACGAGTTATCCATAGACATACTCAGGGCAGAAATAATTACTGTCTTTCTTTTGCAACAGTTTTGGTCTTCAGGTGACCAACACTTAAAAATTCTCCCCAGAAAGTCTTGCAAAATTTCCCACACCCTTCTGCAGTCACCACCAAAACACTTGGTTCAGCAAGCTCTTGCCAACAGATTCTTATCAAAAGGCACCTTCTAACTTTTTCTGAGATTGCAGTACTATACCACCTATTGGTAAAGCCTGGTTCCAACTGATTGTATCTTTGTCCAATTTTAGCCGTTCTGGCTGCAATTTCCTGTGCTCGCCATCCGTCACAGGACACAACTCACAACCTATCAGCTAATCCATGCACTGGTTGCAGTGGGCGACACTGACGTAATTAGAGACTCATCAGGTGTCTGCACAGACAGTGAATTCAGTTCATATCGTGACCAGCCTAACACCCTACCAGGAACCTACTGTGCATGAAACAACTTGGGAAATGTAGACAGAGTGACCAACCACCGCCTTGGTTCATGCCTCAAACTCGCAGGTGGAAGGAAGGTGGAGGAGGAGGAGCAGGAAGAGGAGGAGGAGGAGGGACCACTAGAGGCCACTGTGCTCCTTCATAAAACCCCAATGGCTTGTGAACGTCAACAGATGGGTGTGAACACACTGAAATCCAGGGTGCTGGAAATGGGTCAGTCTGGTGAGGAAAAAGGAGCTGCATGATTTCCTCAGGGTATCCCACTCAAAAAAAAAAAAAATTATATATATATGACTCTCTGCAAGTGCAGGGAGATTCCTGGAGGCTTCCCATTGATTTTAGCTCTCTGCTCAGTAGCTGCATTCTCTGTACTCTGGGTAAGATCCATATTGCTTCTTGAAGCAGCCCAAATAGCATCTGCAGTCAGTATATCTTACTTTAAAAAGCAGTTAATTTTAGTGCTGAACACTCATAATACAAGCTAGCTCAACAAGAAACCCCAGCTTTTTCAATGTGCTTGATCTTTTGCTGTAAAGTACTTCCCTTGAGAGCTTCCTGCAGAATTCACAGGATTTGGTGTGTACATCAGGAGGTAGATTTTGATCTTGTGTACACTAGTGAAAACTCAGGAGCTCTCTACCAGTACTGATGGAATTTTCATCAGTACAACAAAGACTTGGGCCACACAACACTTTTTTTCTGGCCTGGTCAAATCTCATTAGAAACTAGCTTGATATGAGAATTGTTTCATGTAGGTGAGATGTCAACTCAAGCCTCCAGGTCTGTGACTTTGACTGTTTTTCAAGAATCTCACCTTCCTGCAGTGTCAGAGAGACAGGTTTCCGCTCAAAGTCAGGTGTACTGCATCCTTGAGGAATATCATCCACAAAGGGGGTGATAAGAACTCCTGGGACGGCAGATTTCTTGAAGGATTTTACTAGAAAGGCAAGAAAAAATACATTCAATTAAGACAATATGTTTGTCCTTTAGAAACAATCATAGAATCACTAAGGTTGGAAAAGACTTACAAGACCATCAAGTCCAACTGTCAACCCAGCACTACCATGACCACTAGACCATGTCCTGAAGATGTCTACACATCTCTCCATCTGCATTGCCACTCTGTGGAGCAGTTAACTGCTCAGCTTCTCTTGGGCTATAAAGGACCCATCCAGTCTAGCACTACAGCCTGTAAGTGTGTCCAGCACCCGAAGCATTCAGGTCTGTGATTTTGTGCTGATTTATTGCAAAGCTGGGGCCCAAATGGGAAAATCTGCAATGAGATCACAATCTGGGGCCACATCAGCCTACAGGTCTAGCGATGATTTAGGTAAAGAACGCATTGGTTGGTTACTGTGCCAAATAAAACTTCAAAATCTGCCATGAGAAAGGCTATCACAAAGGTCAGCAGAACCTGATGGGCCAGTTACTGGTGTCTTACCTTGTGAGAGACTGGTATGTAACTGCCAAACAAGAAAAGCAAGCTGGGCTTATTCTGATGGGTACCCAAGCGAGCATTCATAGTTATGTCTGTTCTCTCACCTGCCTGAAGGCTTGTCATGATGCTCTGCTCAGCTGCCTATGGTCAGCACAAAGAGACTACGGGTTCTCCTGTAAAAAAGACCAATGATTTCATTATTTGCAGCTCACAAGGGAAATAACAGACCTTAACACTGCTCACTGTTATGACGCAGGTTGCCCTTCCTCACTTACCACATCCCAGCAGCCAAGCTGAGAAAGGCCTGTCGATCAACACATCATGACATGTCTTTCTAAAACACACCAGGACACTGTTCTGAGCCACCACAAAGCAGGTATGAAAATGGCCAGCAGGGCTAAATGGAAAACGCACACATCAAACAGCATCCCTCTGTCACCTCTTCCATTTCCATGTCATCTGGCTTTCCTCCAAAGACCTCCTCTCGTGTTTCAGGCAAATATTACACCACATGGCACTCACGTGGTGAGTTCTGATGGATGGCAAGAGCAGTTGCTGAGAAGAAAGCCACAGAGATGGATGTCTAAACTGGGGCATGAAGCAGAAGCACATCCTGATCTAAATTAGCTTGTCTAAATTAGCAACAGACCTGAGAGCAGACTATAAGCTACGACTTACTTTAGAAGGAAATAGCGAAGTGTGAACTTGGCATTAGGTAGTTATTGTTACAGATCACTCATGTGACCTTCTGCCGAAGGTGTCTCTTTCCCTGTATTTATAAATCGGACAACGTGTAATTTAACACATCACTCTCTTGCAAGCAAACTGGGAAGGCAGATTCCTTGTCATATGAGAGATGCTCAGAAACTATAGAGTTACTGGAGCTCCGAAAGAGCAATTAGATTGGATTCCCATGCGGGATTAATGCTGTGTCTCTATTTACCCTCTGCACTCCTTCAGTCAACACAGAGTCACACAAGAACATGCAACTTTTAACAGTTTAAAAGGCAGATGGACTTTGTCAACACATCTGTGATCTCCGTGCCCTGTATCAGATACTCAGCCAGCCTAGGATTGCCACACCACACCTGAGGAAGACTCTGGGTAGGACCCAACTTCGTCTTGTTGGACACAAAGCTCCGAGCTGCGTTATCTGTGTGATAACTTGGTTTCAGCCAAGGGTAGAAGACTAAGCTAATAAAAATCTGCATGTCCCATGGATAGGCCAAAGAAAGTGTAACCCACAGCACTTCTGGGTCCAGTTCTGAACCCAAAGGATAAACTTGGGTTTTCCATTAATCAGCAGTTGCAAACAGGAGCAAAGAGATCTCTCCCCAGCAAATCTCTGGCTCCACAGTTGTCCTTAAAACAAATCCTATTTCAGGGCTCTGCACACTATACAAATCTCATAAATAAATGGGAAATCATTCACTGACTTCAGTGGAACCACACAAGAAACGACAGAAATGGGAAACACCACATGGGACTGGGTGAACAGGAGCCCGGTCCTCTCTTCCATCACCTCCCCACTCTGCTGTGGGTGACTTTTGCTGCTGTCCACCAAAACAAGAACATTTCAGTGGCCCAGCTTTGGTGTGTTGATACTTGGGCATATCGCACAGTTACTTCTGTAAACCATTGGTAGATGTTTTAAAAATTGCAAATGAAGAGGGTGAACAGCTTGTGGGAGGGAAAAGACAGACAGGTGAAATGAAAATAAGCGGATTCCAGGGCACCCCGCCCTGCGCCAGGCAGGGCTCTCACAGCAAACGGCAGAGATTTTCAGAGACTCTTGATCACCCTCTTCTGACAGACTTTATTTGTCCTCCAAAGTCCTGAACTGTAATAACAGCAAACATTACAATCCCCCATTGCCTTTTGCAGTCTCGTATCTTCCTGAAGATGTCACCACTCCCGGAGATGAAATGTCTAATGCCTACAGCTTTCAACAAACACGATTACTCAACATGAGCTTGCAACACTCTCCCCTTGAGCTCTTTTCGCATTACACTCATCTGCTCTTTGCTACTCCCGACTTCTTCCCTCCACAGCAGAAAATATTGATGAGCATCTACACTGAAACCTGAACACAGTCCAAATTCTCAGGCCCAAAGCCATCAAGAAACTTATTATTTTATGCTACCAAGTGCATCATGTCAGGCAGTTGTTCGCAGTCCGATGTGACTGTGGGTAAACGTTAACAGAATTATAACCTACGGAGAAATGGCTACGTTCAAATCTAGTCTTTTAAAAGACAAACACTGGTGGTATTTGTATAGGCAGTAACAGGCACAGTGATGCGCCCTCTCAATGTACATGTGCTGTGTGCACTGTGTGTAAATGGCTGATTTTACAGGGCCTTAAACATTTCAGAAATTCACTTGGATTAAAGATAAGCTGCTCTGAGTCCTTAAACTCCTGAGAATTCTTGCCTTCTGGAGGGTGAGACAGAAGCATGTTAATGCCACACATTGATTGCACAGTTACAATAACAGTGCCAGGGTATGCAAGAGAACATTCCTTCAGCGTAATTAATCCAACCACATCGCATTTTCTAGTGCCTTCTGTGTTAAATGAGGACCAGAAAATAATGTATCAGCTGGCACAGAGTCATTCAGACCCTGCCCTGCTCACTTTTAAAATTTCTACTCCCTTGTTACAGGAGGAGTAGAAATTTGCTTTGACTTTGGTTCAATCCTAGAAAAAAAATTATAATTTTTGAAAATAAAAGACGGCAAAAGTTTTCCAAGTACTGTCATAGCGTAATTCATATCTCCACTCACAGATACTTGAAACATAGGTGGCCACACCTAACAAGATCACTGAGGTTGCTACTGAGGCCAAGAAATACTTCCAGAAGGTGACCAACCCCTCCCCAGGAGAGCTGCCCTTGACCAGCATCCCCAGCACACCAGGGCCGACGCTGGCAGTAGCTCAGCACTCCCACTCCTCTGAAAAACACAGTGTTACGTATTAGCCTTGTTCAGGTAACCCAGGTGTGGCGATTTCTCATCCCAGGCAGAAATCCATCTGCTTTTCAGCTGCAGAGACATCCCCTTTGGAGACCACGGCAAAGCTTCCACAGCTTTGAGCGCAGAGCGGGAGCAGGCCCATGGCTACTGACAGTATTTTTAGACTACCCAAATAAACCAGCTAGCCTGATGGGATGGGAGGGCTGAACTTCATCCTGTCCATCCATCAATCTGTCTGGATCAGACAGAGCAAGAGCCCATTCCCTTTTGCAGTCTGACTGGACGCTGGCGGGAGGGCCATAAATCAGCTGAGTGAATAAGCAAAACGCTTGGGAGTCACACGATTTGGAGGTACCAGCGGTGTCACAGGGAGTTATTTATGAGGTTCAGACAGTGGAACACACAGACAAGACGTGACATAATTGCTGGCAGAGGCTGGTGTGCAAAATTAGCCAAACTCGTAGAGAAGTGACAGGCAGCGAGGGGTTCAGAGAGCGGTGATGGGTCCAGAGGCACGGGATGTACCACAGGCATCGGCACAAGCGCAGTAAATGTAAGGGACAAAGCCATTAGCATAGACCACAGCAAAAGACTTGAATCATCATCAATTAACCAGCAACAGATGCTGCTTTCTATTTCTCTCTGCAGTTCATACAAATCAGGACAGTTCTGACAGTGAATGTTCTACACAAAATAGCAAAGCGTTGCGTCCTCAGCCTCAAATTTGAGCTGTGCTTTACACCAGCGACTCAGAGAAGAAGGATGTATCCCCTAAAATTGCTCTTTTGGCTTTGGGTGGGTTTGCTTTATTTATTTATTAACTTTAAGTAATATTTTGAGCTTGAGTCTTTCCATTTCAGAGTTTTAAAGGAAAAACCTCAAAGCCTTTGGTTGGAACCACAGGACTGAAGGCCAGCAACAGCAGAAGTGAAACTTCAGGAAAGCTTCTGAGCAGGTCACAGAGGGGGAACGTCATGAACACTGCAGTGATGAATGGAGGTCTTGTGTAGAGTGTGGAGGAATGTCCAAGGATCAGATTTTGTGTGACTTATCCCTTCGGTAAATCTATACTGGCCTTGATCTTCTCTTCTGCCTCAGGGATTACAAATACAACCTAAGTGATTGCTCATGCTGTCCACAATTTACGTATGTACACACCAGATACCCTATAGCTATTTATTTATTAAAGTGGCACGGACACAAAATGCCAAGAGGAGATACACACCATCTATATTTTCTAAGTGAATTAAAGCAATTAAGCCCCTAAGCAGTGAGCAAGACAGTGAATTCATGTCAGTTTGGCAAAGCTGGTACGGAGTGACAACATGAGAACAGGTCAGTCTGTTCCTTTCACTGTCCACAACATACTCACAAATCCATTCACAACAGAGACGTGATCACTTGGACAGTCAATAAATTTACAGCAAATACCACAGAGCGAATACCACAGAATTCTACCAAAGATCCAGAAGAAAAAAACATCATATTCCTACTTGCTGTCCCAAGAAACCAAGCCTCCAAGATAACAAACATTAGAAACCATAGCGGACCTGTGCTACAAGTCCCATGTTGGCTCCAGGGACAGCGAGGGCCGATCTCCAACAGCCGGCCATCTTACCAGGGAAATCCTTGTGTGCTACAGGAGACCCCTCCTCCCAGAATATTTACAACAATTTTCAGACCTACAGCAACATCTACCGCGACAGTGGAGGTGACACTCCATTCTCCCACCTCTGTATCACCTCCACACAAACCTCAGCAGTGACATGACCAAACTCACTACCTTACAGGTTGAGCTTCTGAGATGATCCTGCTTGAAGTCAATGCTGCGTCTCCCAGGACCTCAGTGGCTTTGGCCGTTGACTCAAACCACAGAGCTCTTCATAACTGGTCAACAGGTCTCTTGGTCACAGATATTAGCGATCTGTATGGAAGATGCCACACCCCTTATTAGTCTGCTATAAATGTCACCAAGTGGCAAAAAGAAATGGCAAATTCTGGTCCCTCTCACAGCTCTCCACCCTCCTAGAAGCTCAGTCTGTGCTCAGTAGCTGCCTGGCCAGGACGTCTCTACACTGTGCCGCTTGCAGTTGTAGGGTGCTCATTACACACCCACCTTTACCGCAGCACCAAGGGAGGTGCAGTTGAACCCGGTGCCTTTGGCAAGCCCCAAACAAGGCAGTCGGCCAGCGTGGTCAGATGTGACCATCAGTCAAGGCAACGCTGGATTTCCAAATGCATGCTCAGTCAAGACGTTGTGCCTCAAAGAAGGACAAACATTTGTCCAAGGACAGGGCAAGCTATACATCCAAGTTTTGTAGGACACGCCAGTGGACTGGTTCTCAGAGGCCATGAGTCATTAGGAGATCTCACAATTCCCTAGAGAAGGAAAAACAGTGGATTTGTGTACGGGGCAACCATGCCTGGGCTTGGCCTTCATAGTAGAGTCTTTCAGTCTGTGCTATTCTGAGCAGTCTGAAAGAAATCCAGTTCCTCCTAGAACAGCTTCACTGCCCTAGCCAACACAGACATCTCAATTCGCATCTCTCCTTCCAGCGCAGCCACAGGCTGACCCCTGTTCCCATGACCAGCAACAAGGCCACTGATTTCCATGGACAGGTTTACCCTAGAAGTCCAAGCGCAGCATATTGTGCCCAAGAATCTTTTGCTTCCAGTCTGCCCTTGCAAGATGTAAACCTTCCTTCCTCTACCCAGAAAGCTCAAATGGACTGAGCTCACTCTATCTAATTCCTGGTGTTCACAGAGATGGCCACTCTGGGACCAAATGCTATTTTCTCTGCAGGCAATGAACCCTGCTCAGTCTGGCACTCTCCTTCCCTTCTGGCTGAGAGCACACCATCTTTATTTCCTTTCCATTGTGGGCCATATATTCATATTATATCCTCCTGTTCAACTCTGAGATGAAGACCTGGCTCCAGAAGTTGGCATTTCTATCCTGGTGACCATGGTTCACAGGATGTCTGGGCTGACAGACCAGAACAAGATTTTCTCCTGGTTTCCCATGCGGAGATTAAAGTTCAAAAATAACAGGGAAGGGAACATACAGCAAAACTTGGTCCTGGAGCTAAGACTTGTGTTAGGATGATGACAGAGGAACCATGAAGGGCATCATTTGCACTAGTCTTAGAAAGATGATCTCTGAGTGGAAAAAACACTGGTGGTAGCAGTATGATCTGACAGCTGGTCTGATCCAGATATCCAAACCTTCTCCTTCGCAGGGCTGGGGATCACCATCCTAATCCACAATTCAAAATATCAATCTGAAAATGAAACACTAAAGTCATTTTCTTCCTTCCTTTTTTCTTTTTGACAGTTATTGCTGGTGACAATATTTGTACTTTCCCAGTTCCTAAGAAAACAGTGTCAATAGAGGAAAGTGTAATTGTTCAAACTGATGTTTGGGCAAAGATCACTCAGTTCCACAACCCTTTGTTACATTTGCAGTGATATAAAAGTTTAGGTGATTCCAAAGTCAAATGTAAATAACTGGAAAGTTAGCAAGCCAAGAAAAGAACACAACAAGGATTTTCAATCTGCTGCTGGAAAATGCCCTCACTCAGTAGCAAGCACAGTCTTCTACCGTGCTAGTGGGTTTTCCACAGCCCCTTCCTCCACTTGTTTTGGCCAATGATCATGCCAAGGATGCTTCCTTAGACATCAGTCTCACTGGTCCATGGCAGCAGTCATGTCACTTTGTTGATCGGCTGCTGTAGCCTTAACCTTTAATAAAACCAGTTGCTCCCCAAGTCTCTAAAATAACACTTCATGGAAGCCATGGGAATGCTCCCAGAGGAAGCATTTATGGGCTTCTACCCAAACCTGAGTTCAGCTCTCATCAACAGCAGCAAGAGTCAGCCCAACCAAAGGACCTGAGCTATCCAAAGCCTCAAGGCTTACGGCTGTTCCTGTCCCTGCAGATTCCCTTTGCAGAGATGTGTTCACCACTGAAAAGCACACTGCCAGTGGTAGTCTCAAAATGTATTTGGCTGTCGGCATCTGCTTGAACAATGGAGGAATCCTGATTAGAGGTCTCCTAATTAGGCAGACAGTTGGGTCTACTAAGTACCAGGAGAGCCACAATTCCATCTGGGCCACTGAACCTGGACCTGATAGGGCTTTGCCTTAATCCCAGCCCTGGTTCCACAGAGTTCTTGTTGGGGGAAGGAATGGAGACCTCTCCTACAGATAAACTGATAACTTAAAACCATCTGTGACAGAGGAAACTCCTCCAAGAGACTGACCTTCTTCCATTTCACAGCTTATTTTTCACCCGCCCACCCAAAAGTCCCGTTAACCCCTGCAGGCCAGTGGATAAGCTACCGCATACCACTGAAAACCTGCAAAATGTCACCACAAAGCCCGGTACATTCAGCAGCGGTCACCGCTTTCGCTGCAGAGGGGGCACATTTTTCCCTGGAAGCAAGTTCATTCCCCTGATGAAGGGCAGTGAAGAAGTGTCAAGAAGCAACAGCTGCAGGACAGTTATTTCAGGACTGAATTTTAAAGTATATCTTATCTGGAAACAAGACTCTTCCGATCTTCTCTTTTCCCTGTAATTCCCTGTATCAGTATGAAGTTTACCCGTTCTGACTGGTGACAACTGGCACAACTCTTCCTATACACTGTTGGTGCCCACCACATGGCTCAGAGCAAGAAGAAGAAACCAAGACCTCATAGGTCCAAATAGCTGACTGGATTTTCGAGTTCATGAACCAATGACCAAGGTCAAAAGCTAGTCCCATATTTGAGTCACTTGGCCAAGCCAAACTGCAGCATGAGTGCCTGGGCAGTCACTGCGCTGAAGGTCAAGGTGATGTCAGGAAGGCTTTTGGGCAGAAATATTCAGAGATATGTAATGGGTCAAGACAGGCAAAGCTCAGTCATCAGGTTCATTGAGACTCTGAGCAACGAGATCCCCAACACTATACAAGAAAAAAAAGTTGCATTCATTTAAGGATGGGCAAAGAGCATGGAAAATGGAACAGCAGTCCGAATGCAGTGAAGAACACCAGTTACCTGCAGCCCTACAACCACCCAGCATCATGACTCTGGCAGTACTGATCTTGCTGGTCATGTAAAGGGATATTCTTCTCTTCAGATCAGGCCATGGACCAGGCGGGTCAGGGAACAGCATTTTGTTTTTACCAGGAGAACATCCTGCACCTGGGTGAGGGTGCCCCAAACAAGTCTTACGGACACATTTGTTTTTAAATAAATAGGATGTACCGAGTATTGAGGACTCGCAGCTCCCTCTGATTTCAGTGGAAGACCCAACCAAGTCCCTCAACACCAGATCATCCATGTTGCGCACTCCAGAAGAAATTTAGGGTTCTATTTTAAGGCTCGGAGCCTTGGTTATTTTCCTTCCCACACCCAAGAGGCCAGTCTGCCCCTTTGTCACCAGCAAGGTGAGATCTGTCATCGCTGTTCACACCAAGCCATGATTAGACCCACTGCAGCAAGCTGGACTTTCACACGCTGGGATGAAAGTCAACATGAGGAAAAGATTAGAATCAGGGTAACAAATCCAAGAAGCAGCAGCGTTCTGCTTCCGCAGCGCATTAGCTCCCTCCTTCCCATGGCATACAGAATTCCTCCTGTTTCCTTGCTCAGGACTGATTTAATCTGTTCACATCCACGACTGATCAGAGGGGTTTGCCAGCACGATCTATGATTTAGATGGAGCCTGGCTGCCTACAAACCTGACATTCCTCCTTTCCCCTTCTGATAGCTGCTTCCAAGACTATTGGCATTGAATGCTCTAACACCTGGGCCGGCCAGTGCTGGTGTCCACTTGCCCTTTCCCATCCAGAAAAACAAAATAGCGGGGAACAGATCTTTAACACTGATTCACCAAAGATGTAATTAAACATCAATGCACTGCCAGACATATCACCCCATCAGGTAGATACTGAAGAAGACAATTTTAACCCAGCATGTGCTTTAATGGATGTAGAGAGCGAGGCACAGCTGCCCCTCTTTCATTTGGTGTTACACAGTTATTGGACTTTGCCAAATGTCTTCTGCTCCAGCTAAAATTAACTATGAATGTTCAAACCACATTGATGGAGAACTCTTGTCATTGATGAACCACCCTCGGGTGTGCAGAGGGTTAACAAAGTTCACTGCATGCAGTAAAGAAAATGGTGCTCTTCAGAAGCCAGGAGGGACTCAGGTTATAAGGCTTTTATTCTCCTTCCCCCTGCTCCCACCGCTTCAAACCAGAGCACACAACAAATACCCCAGTTCTGATTTATTTTTTTGTTTCCCCAACCTGCCAGTGGCAACAGATGAAAGAAGACCAGTCCCTGCATGATGAGCTATTTTAATATTTTATGCCCTAATGTGCCAGGAAGTTTGACACTGAAACAAATGGTAAGAAAATCTCCCTGAAACTCCAAGAGACCACAGGATGTGCCACCTTCCCACTTTCTTTGAGGGACACGAGAACATTATTTTCAGCATTGTTCTAGTACTGCCTTGTCTGAGCTGTGCCTGCATAAATTAAGGTCTGGCACCAACAAAGGCACTTACAAGTTAAGGTCTGGCACCTACAAAGGTGCACATACAAAGGCGCCAGAGGACTCCCGTTGCTGGGAACACCATCTCATTCCTTCTGAGTCCTCTGTCAAATTCTCTCCTTATCCAGCACTAAAATAGCGGAATAAAATAAGTGTTGTCCAGAGCCAGAAAATTATGTAAGCATCCAATGGATTAAAAAACAAAACAGAAATAATCACTCTTTAAAGCTGTGGCATGTCATCCCTATTTGCCTCAGGAATCCTGCCCAAGAGGGTTGCAGCGTTCCCCTCTCTTCAGGCGTGGAGCTGTCAGGGTCAGTCACCCCCCATCAGTCACCCTTCCTGCCTTGTGAAGGTGATCACAAGGAACTCAAGCACACCTCAGCTCACAGCAGACACATCTGAAAGACTTACGGAGCACTCACCTTGTGTGTGCCACCCCTCAGCTCTGCTTCCACCCCCAGTGCTGTCGAAGCTGCAGCTCAGCCGAGTCCCTCCTGCAGTCAGTGGGATCAGTACCAGGTCCCCGGGATCCTCCTCAGCTGCTCCCTCTGTCTCGCCTCCTTCTCAAACGCTTACTCCCTCTCTTGCCCTCTCCCTCTGGTAGTTGAAGCCTGTCACAAGGCTGTTAGCCTGCGAGACATCCAGATGAGGGGTTTTTTTTATGGGAACCCGATGCACCTGCCTCCTATTCGTTATTATTTCAGTCCATACCAGTAATGGCGCTGGACAAATCTGAGATGAACGTGATTCTCCAACATTTCACAGGTCGGAGTGGTGCGTTTTCTGCAGATTGTGTTTCCTCTTCACAGCGACTCATTAAAAACTTTGATACAAGTGAATGGCTCTGGATGTCTGCAAGGGAACTGCAGCTTAATTGGCTTGAAACCAGTCTCCAGAATAACTAAGGTTACTAACTGATCAGATGAAGTGAACTTCAGCTACAAGTGGGTGGCTGAGTACATTTAAAGATGAGGTATCTCCAAACACACTCCGTTTTCAAATAATTCTTTCAAGAGTTAGTATTGGGCGCAAAAGAGATGGCCAGGGCACTCCACAGCAGCAGCTCAGGGCTGATGGGCATTTATTAGCACGCTGTTGAAAAGCAGGAGCCTGCACTCCAGTGACATGGCTGAGAGCAGGCTCTGCCACCTACAAAGCCTTCTACACCCCTTGGAACAAAAGAAACATTAACAGGGGATTAGGAACCCTTAGGTGAGGCTGGAAATGGAGCTCAGATGCACCTCCAGACTAGGTTCTGCTTATCAGAAAAGGCTTCCTCTGCTAGGAGACATACCCAGAGTCACCTGGAGCTGATGGAGACAAACCTTAGGAGAAACAAGACAGAGTCTCAAAATAAAAAAGCCCAAGGCAGAGGATGAAGAGGCTACAGACACGCTTTCATCAGCTTGCAGACCCTTCCCTGGTCTCCAAGTTGCAGACATTTCTGGTATTTCATTGCCCGGGTTGCTCGCCATAGGGATGGTCACATCTCAGGTGATAGTGTCAGTCACATTTCATAATTTCAAAGGCAGCCTCGTGCAATGCTGTGAGACACGAGCACAACAATGCTTCTAAAGAGCAGATGGATGAAGTTCAGCAGCTTGTTGTCCGCAAGGAAGAAAATGTGCTTGTGGGATAGGCTGCATGCGGAGCACTTCAGGTGCTGAAAGGTGGGCAAATTCCACAGCCCCAGGGAAGCAACCTGGCTTGGAGTCCTGCCACCAATGCCATCCAACAGCAGAGGCAAGAATTTAAAGCAAACCTCATTTTCAAAAGTTTTGCTTTGAATCACTTGAGAGTAATCCCACACACACACCAGGACATGGGCCTATTGCCCCCGGCAGAAAACTACATCTCCAACACACCAAGCTGGGGTAAGCAACTCAGTGTGAAGAAGGAACAGCAAGAGAAATGAAGGTGAGCCAGCAGGAGAACAGCAGGTTTGCCTGTACTTTAGTGTACTTGCCAAGAAATCAGATAACCCAGACGGGGTTATTGTTCTCTTCTACTATCATTACTTTCTCTTAAAGTAACTCTTTTACTTTAGATTAACCAATTTTTTCCCATTTGGATTGTCAGTCCCTTGACACCACAGTGGCCAACAGAAATCTACTGAGGATCTAGAAACATAGAATGGGTGGGGTTGGAAGGGGTCTTAAAGATCATCAAGCTCCAACATCCCTGCCACAGACAGGGACACCTCCTGCTCAACCAGGCTGCTCAAAGCCCCGTCCAGCCTGGTCTTGAACACATCCAGCGTTGGGGCATCTACAACCTCCCTGGGCAACCTGTGCCAGTGTCTCACCACCCTCTGAGCGTAAAACTTCTTCCTCTCATGTAATCTAAATCTCCCCTCTTTCCTACCTTGCCCCTCACTAGCTAAGCATCCTTCCTGTGGATGAGAGCTTGAGCTGTCACAATCTGCCCAGGGTATACTCAGATTCAAGCCATTAAGTGCAGGTGACATGTCCCAAAGAATCACATTTACACACGTTTACAGCCAGCAAAACACAGAAGGTCCCATTTAATGTTGCAGAAGAGCAAAAACATCTTCTGCCTCAAAAAGCAGAGAAGTATGAACAACCCAGGAGATGCTAAAATCAGTCTGATAGGCTTGAAAATATGTCATGATTACCAGACCTCAGGAACCCAAAGGGCAGCCTGATGTAATGTGCTTTACTTAGCACTTAGCACCTCTGACACATCCCCTTCCAATAACCCACTTCAGCAATCTGTAAGCCTGGGTATTCCCTTCCCTTTGACAGCCCTCATAAAGATTATTTCCTATCAGACATGCGAGAGGACTCTACTGGAAACCCACCAAACACCACGTCTGAGCTGACCTGAGGATGTCAGGTTCCAATTCTAATTTCATCTCAAATTAACAAGTGGTTATTGGTTGTCTCAACATCGCATTTGTCAGGAATGAAAATTCTTTGCCAAAATAAGCCATTCAGCTTTATTTATGACACAGACAGATTTCGTTACTCTCCCCCCGACTAGCAGCCCAAAACACTGTCAGCTCAGCCAGCCCTGGCCCTCTCCCCTTTCATGTTTGTGACCCAATCATTAAATTGCCAGTTAGGAATTGTGAAAAAGGTTTTTGTGCACTCAGTACTTCTACATCAATTGAGGACAAAACACAGAAAGGAATCATAGAACCAGTAAGGTTGGAAAAGACCTCCAAGATCATCAAGTCCAACCACCAGCCCAACACTACCACGACCACTAAACCATTTCCCACAGTGAACTGCTACTGCATTAAGGTTGAGAACCTCGAAGCTTTGCTGTGACAGACCAAGGATACAATTCACTTTGTGCTCTCCTCAGGCTTCACGCTCAAGAAGCATGGAGCCTCAAGGGAGTGGACAAGGGCACCAGAGACAGTTGCACAAATTGTCATGTCTCAGCCAGTTTCCAGACCTGCAGCATGTAGTCTTGCAAGAGTGTCCTACACTAAGGCACTACCACACTGCTTCAGACCCAAAGCAGAGGATCCACACCAAACCAGGACACAGCCTGGTGGCAGAACATCTCTCTGAGGGGTCAAAGATTTATTTTGATCCCTTTTGCCATCCATCAAGCATCCAGCCAGAATGATATATCACAGTCTCTTCAAGGACCTATGCCTGTACAGTATGGCCCCCTTCAAGGGCCATAACACTTCAGTAATCACTGGGAGTCTTGCCTGTGTAAGCCTGATGTCAGGTAGCTGGATTCTGTGGAGAACCAACCCATTAGCTGAATGACCTACTCAGTAACCAGGAGCTCAGTGTACGCACCTGGACATGAGGTGAAGGCTGTGGTTCAAAGAATCATGGAATCATTTTGGTTGGAAAAGACCAAAGACCATTGTGTCCAACCATTAACCTAACTCTGCCAAGTCCACTGCTAAACCACGTCCTCAGCACCACATCTACATGACTTTTAAGCACATTCAGAGATGATGATTAAACTACTTCCCTGGGCAGCCTGTTCCAGGGCTTGACAACCCTTTCAGTAAAGAAATTGTTCCCAATGTCCAACCTAAACTGCCCCTGGTGAAACTTGAGGCCATTTTCTCTTGTCCTATCACTTGTTACCTGAACCTCCTTTCAGCCAGTTGTCGAGCGTGAGAAGGTCTCCCCTAAGCCTCCTTCTCTTCAGGCCCAACATCCACAGGTCCTTCAGCTGCTCCTCACCACACTCCTGCTCTAGACCCTTCCCCAGCTTTGTTGTCCTTCTCTGGCCACGCTCCAGCCCTTCAAGGTCCTTCTTGGAGTGAGGAGCCCAAACCTGACCCCAGGATTCGAGGTGCAGCCTCACCAGCACCGAGTACAGGGGGACAATCACTTCCCTAGAATAAAGAAGAAAAACTCTACTAGGTGAAGTGCTGAGGATCCCCTCCATTTCGCACACCCAGGGACCAAAGCCAGACTCCCCTCTTTGTTGTCCTACAGCCTTCTGCCAAAGGGGCACTGAGCACCTGTGAGACAGAGAAGACAAGGGACCGAAGCGTTCAAAAGCACTCAGAGTCTTCCAGGGGGTTCAGCTATGAGACAAACTAAGGGCCATTGCCACCAGAGCTTCTTTTTCAAGTCTTGCACATCCCTTTCCCCCACACGTCAGCCACCCACACCCACCAGATCGATAACTGCATCTTCAGACTAGCAGCGGGAGGGCAAGAGAATGCTCCAGGTATTGTCATGTTAAAAAAAATGGGCCAAAACCTAAGCAGGCAGTATAACCAAACTGGGCTTCTGATTCATCTCTTCCAGCCTCCTTCAAATGGAATTAGTACATGTCAAAGGAGATCGAGTGGAGCTCACCTGACCCAGAACCACTAACAGAGGAGTCTGCCCTTGCAAGCTCTGATTGCTATCAGGGTAACCCGACCTCCTGCCTCCCAGCGCAGAACAGGTCAGATGACACTGAGCAAGACAGTGAGTGCCCAGCCTACAAATGCCTTCTTGGGTCCAGGCCCAAAGCAGGTCTGGTATCACCCTGTCACTGTCTTGGCTGACAGTTGTACAGGGCTCTTGATGGTCTTGTGAGGGCTTTTACCACATCATGAAGGCAGTTGAACTTTTTGCCCCCAAACACCCCATGGCAGCCACCTCCCTCACTCGTCCCATGTGATAGTGACCCAACATGTGACAGACACTGGCCTTTGCCACTCAGGTAAAGGGCCAGGCCAGGAACCTGAGCAGGGAAATGCCTGTGAGAGCTGGATGTTGGGGAACAGGAAGGGCTGGACTGCTCCCTGATGGAAGTGGCAGCCCCAGCAGAGGCAGGGACCTTACTGACCAGGTGCACTCACCCAGCACCTGATAGGGGTGAGCAGAGAGGTGATAGCTCCATCCATAGTCTTGTCATCATCAAAGGTAAGTTAAAGAGTCAGGTCCAAGGAGGACATGGGAAATCCAAACAATCCGGGAACCGGCCTGAAAACAAATGCAAGGAGAGCGAAGCGCAGGAAGGGGATAAAGGCTCAGGCCTGAGCTTAAGGAGAGCTCCTGGGCCATGGGCAGAGGGTGTGGGAGGGGGTCCCATGTGATGTTGCTCAGGGTAATTAAAGCCTATTAGTGCAACTGCTGCCTTGCTTCTCACACCAACGCTGAGTTTCTAAAAAGCACCACAGACAGTAATCTTTCTGTTTAGGGTGAAAATTGCAACCAGCTCTTGCAGGAAGATCTTAGCAGTCTTCAGCAAAGCAGTTCCTGGCTGGGCCATGCTGAACTCGTGGTGCTGCAAAGCTGTTCCAGCTGTGAACTCAACCACAGGGGCCTCCTTTGGCCGGTCATTTCCCTGACCCAGGGTGTCAAGGATTAGGGCTGGGCTGGCCACTAAATGAATGACAGATGCTCTCTATTAACCCATCTCCCGTCCCAAAGAGGAAGAGAAAGGGAATAAGGGAGAGAGACTTATGGATTAGAAAAGAAAATTAAAACAGCTTTAATGAAAATAATAACAATAAAATTAAATATATACAAATATATATAAAATCGGTATTGAACCCAACCTCCCAATGGCAATGATGTCACTGTCACCACTGATGATGTGGGCAGGCATTGGGGAAGTCCCAGACTGGACCCAGGGGCAGACAGGAGCTGGATTCAGGAGCTGGATTCAGGAGCTGGATTCAGGAACTGGATTCAGGAACACAGGGATCGGGATCGAAGGCAGAATGGACAGAGTCCTCTTTAGACACTGGCCATTGAAGAAGAGCCTCGACCCTTGTGATCCCTCAGCTTTACACTGAACATGCTGTACATGGGGTGGAATCCCTCGATGGTCAGTTTGGGGTCCCCTGTCCTGGCTGCTCCTTCCCTCAGGTGCGGCCTTTTACTTTCTGCACCCCCAATGTGGTACACGAGATGTATCATGACCTTGGTCTGCACAGGAGCAAGTACAAGCAAGAGCGTTTCTGCACACCCCAACCCTTGGAGTGACTCTAAACATGGAGCATTACCACTGCTGGGAGCAGAGCCTGTGAAACATCTGCCGTTAACTTCAGAAAGTTACTGAGAAGAGACTGAGCTGAGAAGTAAACCCACTGAACGTAATTAGTTCAGTTCTAACTCAAACCAGGACACAAGGATGGGACCAGTGCAGAACTGGAGATGCCTAGTAAAGAGCACTAAAGAATGATGGCCAGACTGGCACGTGGCCTAGCCTCAGCAGTGTTAGGAGATAAGTCACTGCCAGTGCTTCAAGGCTCCTGAAGACACAAAACTTCGTAAAATCATCATAGAATTACAGAATGGTTTGGGTTGGAAAAGACTTTTAAAGGTCCAACCCTCCTGCAGGGAGCAAGGACATCTACTTTGCTCATTTTTCAGGTCATCTCAGTTTGAAGTGTCCAGACCTGACTAATAGGTACTGAGTACCTGGAGCCTTCCCTGACATCACTGGGATCATCTGGATGCACATGTCATGGTCCTCACATGCTGGGAACACCACAGGGACACAAGGACTTTGGTTCTTGTGGGTACGTGCAGTTTGAGTGAATTAAAACTTTTTTTTTTTTTTTTTTAAATAAAATCACCTTCCCCTCCTTTAATGTCTCACACTGAGTTCTGTTGTTGTAACGCTGTGCCCGGGGAGGTTTAGGTTGGACATGAGGAAAAATGGCTTCCCTGAGAGGGTTGCCAAGGCCTGGAACAAGCTGCTTCTAGGTGTGATGGGCAAAAATCATGCAAGCCTGAGGAAACAAAAAGCCACATCCAGGATAGACGAACTCAGCTAAATGCAGTTAGAATAAGCCAGTTTGAGCTTGTTGGTCTCTTCTCCCAGGGAACAAGCAACAGCACAAGAGGAGATGGCCTCAAGTTGCACCAGGGGAGGTTGAGGTTGGACACGAGGAACAATTTCTTCCTGGCAAGGGTTGTGAAGCCTGTGCCAGGCTGCCCAGGGCAGTGGTGGAGTCCCCATCCCTGGAGGGGTTTCCAAGCCATGGAGATGTGGTGCTGAGGGCCAGGGGTTAGTGGTGCCCTGGCATTGCTGGGGGAACGGTTGGACTCAATGATCTTAAAGGTCTCTTCCAACCAAAACAATGCCATGGTTCTATGATTATTCCCTACAACACATCTAATTTTCCAACTGCTTGGGAAAGGCAGAGCCTTTGAACAGGACCTGGATGATGACACAGTTTCTGGCAGCCTAGTTTACAACCTGGTCTCTGACAGTCTCCAGGAGCTACTTTTTCTGGACTACCTCTGATGACACACAGTCGCACACGCTCTGTATTTTCCACCACCGAGCACGTTCTGCTCGCTTGCAGACAGACAGGCTCCTGCCTGATGGAAGGGGAGAGGGACATAGTGAGCAGGTCACTCTTCCAGGCAGACGGATGGATGGATGCATGCATCACTGAAACGGGCAGCATAATGTCAGGGGTGCTGATACATCAGGGCCAGACTAGGAGATGGGAGGAAAGAAGTGGGTGTCAGAGACGGATCCTGTGTCAGAGCGGGTGATGGATGAGGGAGGACCGACCGTCTTCTGGGAAGAGTGGCTGGGGCAGACAATACCAGTGCCAGGAGCTGAGCAGGAGGAAACAAGACCCACGCAAAGGCCCTGATTAACCCTGCACTTAGAGCTGGTCTGCTGCTCCGAGGCAAACTGAACGGCAAGCAAATCTCTTGGGGTTTGGGCCTTCACAAAGTCCAGCGTGTCCTTGTCAATCTCTTTGACTGACAGGTTGATGTTCCCAGATGGTTCAGAGCTGTCTGATGCAGAAGGGTCAATCTAGCAGAGCAAACAAGACTCCTAACAGCCCAGGAAGATGCAGAGAAAAACTCTAAAGAGCTCTAAAACCAGGGAACAATCAAATAAACCATGAACTGCAGCTACTCACCTTCTGCAAGAATATGAAAACAAAATTTCAGAGTTCTGTGTTTATTAAGACATCTCCATCTTACAAAGCATAATTGTAGTTCTCTGTCCCAAACATCTACACTAAAATTTCAGCTTTTCCTTCCTGGTGCAGTATTTTCCTACCCACCCATCATCTTCTAAGTGGCTATCTCATACTCCAGGTGCTCTGTCCTCTCTCTTTATTGACCCTGTTGGACAATTTCTATCTTCTTTGTAGCTTATGAACTTGCACCTCATTGATAAGAACATTGAGATCTGCAGTTTGTCTTCTCTGGAGGGGTTCTGGCCTCCTTCCTGACTCTCGAGGTATGCCTGCAGAAATAGAACATGCGCATTGCTGACTTATGACCATATCCTTGAGAAATAAACTTCCTTAAGCAACAAGCCACAGCCGTCTGAGGCAGAAGCCAAGATACACTGGCCTTGCCACATGCCACAAAGGTCAACAGACCCAAACTGCTGGATCAGACAGGACAACAGAATGCCAGAAGCAAAGGACATATAAATCTAATGACTGTCAGCTTAACTATGTCAGCTGATTTCTGAGCTCGACCAGAGGGTGAAAGGAGAAGGATGGTCCCAGTTTACCTTTACAAGTCTCAATGAATTTACGCCTCTTTCAAACACAAGCAGTTGTGGCAGTTCCTTAAATGTTTCACCCGGGAAATGTCCTTTAACACTCAGCTATAGGGGGTATCAGGCAAATCATCTACAGGTCCCAGGCAGCCCATCAAGCTGACCTGGGCAGAAGGTGGGAGGAAAGCTGTGAGAGTCTACAGAGCAGCTGAAGCCTGTAGTGTTCTCTGCTATATTTATTTTAAAGGATTTATTATCTTCCACATCGCATTGTCCTAAGTGTTGTTTCCTGAGATGAAAAGTCACAGCACTCACACAAAACTTGGGTACAAGCAAAGCCCTGGTGAACTCAAAATCCACCTAACCTGGCAGCTGAAAGAGAGCCGCTGCTGGGTCACTGATGGTCACTGAATCCCAGAGGTGTCAGTGAAAGGGGGCTCTGGAGGTCCCCAGTCCAACCTCTCACCCAGGGCATGACCACCTTGAACACCAGACTGGAGCAGCCATGGCTTTTCCACTGGGTCTTGACAACCACTCCATACTCGCCCCAAGGCCAGAGGTTCCCTCCTCTCCGACAACCTGTCCTATGCCTCCTTCCTGGAGAAGTCTTTTCCAAGGGCACAGCCTGAACCTCCTGAGCCGCAGCTTGTGGCCATTTCCTGTTATAATTTGGCATCACCAAGAAGTATCTGGTCCTGTCACCTCTGTGACCACTTTTTGCTCTGCTGGCCCCACGCCTTCCGATTTAGCCCAGAATGCAGTTAGCTTTATGATGAGCACATACCACTGGTTCATATTCAACCTGGCACCCACGATAATGCCTGTGACCTTTCCTAAAGGACCCCATGTCCTTTTCCAGGCTGCTTGTTGTAGCAACATTTTGCCTCTACAGACACTCAACTACATAATTCAAAACAGATCTGAGGAATGGCAAGTCAGGGACTGGACAGAAAAGCCACGCATAGAGGAGGACATTTGCCTCAGCCCTTTCCCCTTGGAGACAGGAGGGTTTTCCTTTGCAGAACAGCCCCACCAGGCTTGGGATGGACCCAGAGACTGGGGGGGCTGCAACCATGAACCCCCATTGGAAGGAAGTTGTGATGGTGCTACCAAAGAGCAGCTAACATAGGAAGGAGAAATGCAACATTGCAGAGGGCATGAAAACTGTAAGAGGTCTCCAGAAAGGCCTCACAGAGAAAGTTTCACAGTTCTCCTTGGGACACTGTCTTTGGTATCCAAAAGCAGTGAAAAGAAGGGCATCAGTAAAGGATGAGGCTTTCCAGCCAAACCCAAATGGCAAGTTGGGACCCTGAGCTCAGATCTTGACAGCAGCTGTGGAAAGACATTGAGTGCACTGACACATATCTATGTGGGGACATTCTATTCTCCCTTCTCATATCCTAAACTCCAGATCCAGGCAGAGTACAGTCAATACGCTGAAGAACAGGGTATCCTATTCAGTAGGACCCAGACAGGCTGAAGAAATGGGCTGACAGAAACCTTCCGAAGTTCACTGAAGGCAAATACAAAGTCCTGAACCTGGGCCACAATAAGCCCATGGAGCAGGGCAGGCTGAGGGCCAACTGACTTGGAGGCAGCTTTGAAGAAAAGGAGTTGTGCAGAACATTTGACAGTGTCCCACATGACATCCTAGTCTCTAAATTGGAAAGACAAGGATTTGACAGATGGCCCACTGGGTGGATAAGGAATTGGCTGGATAGTCACACTCGAAGAGTTGCAGTCAACAGCTCAATGCCCAAGTGGAGATAGGTGACAAGTGGTGTTCCTCAGGGATCGGTACTGGGACAGCTTCTGACATCTTTGTCAGAAACAGGGACAGTGGGATTGAGGCACCCTCAGCAAGTTGCTGACCACACCAAGCTGAGAGGTGCGTTTGATACACTGGAGGGAAAGGATCCATCCAGGATCCTGGAAAGGCTTGAGAGGTGGGCCCATGCGAACATCATGAAGTTTAACAAGGCCAAGTGCAAGGTCCTGCTCCTGGGTCTGGTCAGCCCTGGTACCAGCACAGGCTGGGGGTGAAGGGTGGAGAGCAGCCCCAAGGAGAAGGACCTGGGGGTGCTGGGTCTGAGGAGCTGGAGCTGAGCTGGCCCCGTGCGCTCGCAGCCCAGGAGCCAGTGTCCTCCTGGGCTGCATCCCCAGCAGCGTGGGCAGCAGGGCAGGGAGGGGATCCTGCCCCTCTGCTGTGCTCTGGGGAGACCCCCCTGCAGTGCTGGGGCAGCTCTGGAGTCCTCAGCACGGCAGAGACATGGACCTGGTGGAGCGGGGCCAGAGGAGCCCCCAGCAATGATGGGAGGGCTGGAAGCCCTCTGCTGGGAGGCCAGGCTGGGAGAATTGGGCTTGTTCAGCCTGGAGAAGAGAAGGCTCCGGGGAAACCTTCTGGTGGCCTTTCAGTAAATAAGGGGGCCTACAAGAAAGCTGGGAAGGGACTTTTTACAAAGGCCTGTACTGACAGGATGAGGGGTGATGGTTTGAAACTGGAAGAAAGTAGATTTAGATTGGAAATTAAGAGGAAATTCTTCCCTCTGAGGGTGGTAAGACCCTGGCACAGGTTGCCCAGGGAAGCTGTGGATGCTTCATCTCTGCAAGTGTTCAAGGCCAGGTTGGACGGGGCTTTGAGCAACCTGGTCTAGTGGGTGGTGTCCCTGCCATGGCAGGGGGGTTGGAACTAGATGATCTTTGATGTCCCTTCCAACCCAAACCATTCTATGATCCTGTGAAAATATCAGGGATTTTTTCTGCTACAACCTCAATTTCCCAGTGCAGCCCTTTTACACCCACAGACTCTCTCAGGTTTCTTGTCCTGCTGAGTTTGAGGATGGATGTTTTACTCGGTTTTAGGCCTTTTCCAACCTGCTTTGTTTTCAAAATCTGAATGTGCTGTGATGAAGTAAGAATGGACAAATATTCACCTAGGTAGGAGAGTATAAATTCTTTACAGCAAACAGTGAAAAAATCTAGCCAAAAAAAAAAGATGAAATGGGTTCACTCTGCAGTGTTGAGAGGGTGAGAATGTGTGAAACCTCAGTCCTAAATAATGATGCAGATAATGATGAGAACAAAGCTGATTTAAGAACAAAAGACATAGAAATGGAAATTACCATAAAAGCAGTGGAAGGAAAGCTCTAAGTGTAATTCCAGCACAAGCTGATAAAGTATTGCTGGCAGAAAAATATCCGTGCCAGCTCTCAGTCTCAATTTTTGAGGCCTCCACCAGAAGATGAAAACACTGCTGTGTGTCCATAGTCAAGAAGAATTTGCTTAAGTAAGAAGCCGTATGGAGATGGTATCATGGGCTGCTTGAGGTGGCCCAAAAAAGAGTGAAGAAGGTTTGTTTGTTCAGCCCAACAGACGAGAGATGGGGGAAAAGAAGTACAAAAGTACATACCAAAGGGGAGGAGCAGGTGGCAGAAGGACAAATGGAAATAACAGACAATGAAGAGGAATATCCGGAGATTTTTAACCATCAGATCTGGCCAACAGCCTCCTGGGTGAACTGATAACACGGAGTGTCTGACAGAGCTAACAGATCTATTTATTTAGTAATCAGTGACACAGCTTTCTGCCACTCAGAGATCTTCTCTAAGGTCAGGAACGAAGTCTGGGAGGACAAATGGCCAGGAGACAGCGAACTCAGAAAATCCTGGCCACTGTAAATGCCAGTTGGGAGTGACTTGCTGCACAGTTATTTTGGCAATTTGTAGTCCCTACCCTCGGGCATCCTCTTTCAGTAGCCAAACGATAGCGAACTTTGTGCACAGCATGATAGTGCACCCCTGTATCAGGCCAGCAGAAGGGCAATGAAGAAAGCGTTCAGTCAGACAGCATCACAGGAGCTTTAAGCGTTACCAGTATCCCTGCCAGTGAAGCCCTTGGAACAGGAGGTCCAACTTCTTACCTGCTTGCAAGACCTTTATTTCCTTTAGGTGAAATCACAGATTGGTATTTCACCCAGACAGAAACACTACTTTTGTGGGTTCCTCTTCTTCTCGGCCAGTCATAGTGATGATAACTGTGAGCCAGCAATGTGCCCTTGTGGCCAAGAGGGCCACCAGCATCCTGGCTTCTGTCAGCACTACGGGGGACAGCAGGACTAGGGAAGTGATTGTCCCCCTGTACTCGGTGCTGGTGAGGCCACACCTTGAATCCTGGGGTCAGTTTTGGGCTCCTCACTCCAAGATGGACATTGAGGGGCTGGAGCATGGCCAGAGAAGGACAACAAAGCTGGGGAAGGGTCTAGAGCAAGAGTGTGGTGAGGAGCAGCTGAGGGACCTGGGGGTGTTGAGCCTGGAGAAAAGGAGGCTCAGGGGAGACCTTCTGGCTCTCCACAACTCCCTGCAAGGAGGTTGGAGCCAAGTGGGGTCGGGCTCTTCTCCCAAGGAACAAGTGACAGGACAAGAGGAAACGGCCTCACGTTGTGCCAGGGGAGGTTTAGGTTGAACATTGGGAACAATTTCTTCACTGACAGGGATGTCACGGTCTGGCCCAGCATGCCCAGGGAAGTGTCCCTTCCAACCCTTCCCACGCCCAGGATGTGTTTAAAAGTTGTGGAGATATAGTGCTTAGGGACATGGTTTAGCAGTAGACTTGGTAGAGTCAGGTTAATGCTTGGACATGATGATCTTAAAGGTATTTTCCAACTGAAACGATTCCAAGAGAGATTCCAAACCCACCTGGATGTGATCCTGGGCAACCTGCTCTGGGTGACCTTGCTTTAGCAGGGGGGTTGGATGAGGTGATCTCCAGAGGTCCCTTCCAACTCCTACCATGCTTGGATTCTGTGATTCTTCCATCATTTGGTGCGCACACGTGTGTATATGTGTTTGTGTACGTGTCTGCCTGACAGCATTTCATTGGACCTGCTGAGTGCTTCAGGGCCTAAGAATCACAACAGTTGTCTTAGGGTTCATGACTCCTGACTTGTGATCAAGAATGCGGAAAGCTGTGACCCAAAGAGCATCCACTCCACCTCCCTCGGCATCCGGCTGACAATTGAGCTGACAGCAGAGCTAATGCCCCAGCACGCCGCGCCGAGTGGGCTGAGTCCCCTGCCGCAGACTATAAATTACACAGGGCCAGTTTTAACACCTCTTGATTTAGTTAGGCATAAAAGCTTATAGTTATGCCTAAAGGCGCTGTGAGTGGTCAGTGCCTGTCCAAGCAGGTGTCAATAATAAGGAAATAACCCCCCTGGTGCAAGGAATTTTAGAAGGTGTGAGGAGAGGTCGCGGCTGCAGGCAAGACGGTGTGAATGTGGCTCTAGGCACCTACTGACACCCCTGGACACTTGGCTTCAAGGGCAGGAGCTCTCTCTGCAAACAGATCTCCCTGGCAGGGGCCTGTGCCAAAGACAGCTGCTACAACAACAACAGTACGTGTACGCTGCCTTTTGGTTAAGAACACTGTGCTGGTCCATGAATGTCCAGACTGTTTCCTCAGGAGGTGGGAAACTCAGAACTGTTGCATGATTTAACATGAGAAATGAGCATTCCTGGGGCAACTGCCAGAAAAATCTTTCTCTAGGACAAAACACATAAGACCTGACACAACCATTCTCCAGCCCACAGTCTCCTTCAGAGGTACCGAGAGCATTTGGAGGGTCTCTGACTCAGTTCTCCATGGTTGGTGAGATGCACTGACTAATCTGATTGTGAATCAAAGGACTGGCAGTGCCGCCATTCAGCAAGAAAATCATCACAGAAACAGTAGCCAGAAAGTAAAACCCAAGAGAAGTCTCTTGATTCTCAGAACTGAGCTTTTCCTCACCCTCCAGCATCCCTCGGAGGTGAAGGAGTGTCGTGCTTTGACTAATCTGGATGAAGTGGGAGAAGCAAACCCAGGGTGGGGTGTGGAGACCCGAGTCTTGCTGCACAGCTCTGTCAGCAGCCTCATCGCCAGCTCCCTGCTGCTCCAGCTTGGCCGTTTGCCGCTGACTCCCTGGGCTGGGCCAGCCCCGCGTTACACCACGACTTCCCAGCGCACACGTTCCTAATGAAACAATCCAGCAGAGCAGCTACTCCAGCCAGTGCCAGAGCCCACCTCCCCTTCACACCGATCATTGTGCTCTGTGCACTGTACACTGCAGGGAGGTGAACTCACTTGCGATCAGGGCTGCTGGGTCGCACATGACCTTCAGCATGACCACTAGTACTCCTGAGAAGATGCCATTCCTGCTCTCGGCTTTTTGTCCCACTGACACGGCTGTAGCACACTATCCGGATCACCTACTACAACGGTGTAGGACAGCCTAACTCCATGTCAAAGCTATTTACTTGGCACTGTGGAGGAAGAATTGGACCTGGACCGTTGTGTTCCCATCACAGCGTTTCAGAACATGCCATCAGAAGATGTTACTCTGCCCTATAGCCCACTTGAACCATCAATTACAACACACAATTAGCTCCATTAAGCAAGAGTGTGACAGCACAGTCCTGGCAAACTGCCCTTCCTCCCACTTCTCCCCCATTAAGCTACTCCTCTCTTGCTAGATCTTTAATTAGCTTGTCACTAGCAACTTGGCCTGGATCGAATACTCTGCATTCTCTCAAATGAAACCATGTAAGACAGATGGGACACCAAAAGCAGCAAGGGAAGAGGGTGAGAAGACACGCAAAGCAATCAATATGTGTCCATGACCTCAGGGACAGGCCTGCCAGGGGCAGCAGGAAGATTTTAACTGGCTTGGGCAAACTGGAGGTGTTCAAAATGTAGGTTGGCTGAGACCCAGAACCATATTTCAGCAACCCACCATAGGGCCAGTAGAAGGGAGAGACAAACCCCAGCAAAATCAGTAGCCTTGAGGAATAAAGCTATTTGTTGTACCCTTAAAGCAAAGAGCTCAGCCATGGCCAACTGCTTGGAGCAGTTTCACAAGGAAGCTTTGTTTACCCCTTGCCTGCACTAATTCAGAAGCCACCACTTGGCCTCAAATCCCCTTTTTCCTGAATTCTGTGGCCTGACTGTATTCCCCCTGCCCACCACCCACAGAGCTCAGCAGATGCTCCGTGGCGTCGCGGCAAAGCATCGAGCCAAGACATGGAAGGAGGGGAGGGCAGCAAAAAATGCTGGGTGGGGAGGGCAGCCCATAAAATAGACACCTGTTGTCAACCAGAAGCCAAAGCTTGTGTCAGCCTGCTGTAAATATTTTCCCTTCCACCTCGGTGACCTTTTCAATCACACTTCATGAGGGGGACTGCACCCATTAAGTGCTACTTGATCCTCTGCTAATGCAGCAGTTATGAAAGGACCACAGCACTTGTCATTAGGATAAACACCTTGCGGCAGGAGAAGGCTGCGGAGAAGGGGCACAACCCACGGTCCCCTCTGCTTCCTTAGGTCCCCTTCCCTCCATCACCGCTGTTACAGCCTTGCATTTGGGTGAGGAAAGCTGAGCTGAAGCACTACCCACTGTCTCTGTATCTGCTGTCTCGGCAGGCTCAGCGCCAGCGCCTAACCCACCACACACAGAAGAGGGTCTGATTTTCTGACCAGTGAAATGTTCCACCACAAGAGAGTGGTTCAGGGTGAAACACGAGGTGTCCGCTGTCCCTTCCACGCTCTAGATCGCAAAGGCTCCATTACATTTATGGCGATGGCTCCTGCTACAGCCATCCACTGTCCAGTCAGGTCTGAGAGCCCACCGGAGCTTTCAGCTTTCTGGTGCTCAGAAAGAAAGGTCTCAGGGGAAGCATGAAGCCACCTTCCCGCTACAGTGCTCCTTGGCACTGCCTCCAATCCTCATACGGGAGACTGCAGCTTCTGGCAGTCTGTCTGGGTGGCACACAGAGGGTGACCTGAACAGGATCTCCAAGGGGCCAGGACTGACGGGTGGGTGGGGACTACTGCCCTGCCCAAGAGAAAAGAACTGCTTGGAGGTCAGGGCAGCCTCTGCTCCAGGAGCATGTAAAATGATGGCCACCACTCTGGGGCCTGGGAGAAGAGAGATCCTGGAGGACAAGGATCCCTGCTTTGATCTGGTGCTATGTCTCTCTGGCCTCTTCAGAGTACAAACAAGGGCTGCCATTAATGTCCTGCCAACTGGCTCCTTCCAGCTCCTGGTCATGCTCAGATGAGTGACCAGAACAAGCTATTTCACCAGCCCTTGGAGGAGGGTGAATAAATTCACTTCTCTGTCCCAGAACAGGACTATGCACACAGAGAATCTAGTTCTTCAGACCTGCAGAGAGACCTGAGGACCCCTGAAGAAGGACAGACTTTGAAAGAAATGCCACATAGAGCCAAAATGATGTGAACTAAAAGGTACTCAGCATCTGCACTGAAATATTTGCCAAAGGAGAAGAAAAAGCAATGAAATCACAGGATGGTGGGTGTTGGAAGGGACCTCTGGAGATCATCTCGGCCAACCCCCCTGCTCCAGCAGCTCACCCAGAGCAGGGGGCCCAGGATCGTGTCCAGGCGCCTTTGGAATCTCTCCAGAGGAGACTCCACAACCTCTCTGGGCAGCCTGGGCCAGGCTCCCACACCCTCACACCAAACAAGTTGCTCCTCCTGTTCCAGTTGAACCTCCTGGGTTCCACTTGGTGCCCGTTGCCCCTTGTCCTGGCGCTGGGCACCACTGACAAGAGTCTGGCCCCGTCCTCTTGCCCCCCATGGGCCCTTTAGCTCTTGATCAGCATTGATCAGATCCCCTCTGAGGCTTCTCTTCTGCAGCTCAACAGCTCCAGGGCTCTCAGTCTTTCCTAGTTACAGAGATGCTCAAGTTCCCTCAGCATCTTAAGTACTAGCTGCCTTGGGTTTGAAAAAGACATCTCCAGAGTGGTGCTATGCTGGTCACTCGTCCCTGTGCAATGCCTCGAATCCTGTCTGTGTCCTAAAACACAGAAGCACAGAAAGGAAGGGATTTCAGAAGTCTCTAGTCCAAGCCCAAACTCCTCCAGAGCTGTCCATGCTAAGGTGTTTTTTGCATGCTAGAGCTCTGTCATGGGAGCAAGCAGAAAAAAAAATGGCAGTGGTTTACAGAATTGTAGGTCTGTGCACCAGTACGAGCTGGCTGTTCTGAAGGCAATGGCAAGCCCTGCCACTGGGATACCCTGCAGACCCGGCCACCACTCCTATGGACTATCTGGCCATCCCTGTATTATGATTCGCGAGTATTCCCCAACAAGGAAAGACTCATCACAAGTGGGAAGGGACTGTCACATCTGCCCATTGCAGCAAGATGGGTTTTCAGGAGAATTTTCCCAACTTCTGTTGCACTTGAGGTGGAAGAGCTGTAGAGATCTGAGGGGGTCTCACAGCACACTGAGAGCCCTTCTCTGAGTCTGGAGGAGCCAAGCAGTGAACAGCAAGCAGCAAATGTTCCTGCTGAGAAATGTCACCAGCAGCAGCTTTCTGTGGATAAGATAAGAAAAGAAGAAGGAATAGGGGCAATAATGGAGACACTCTCCACTGTCTTTAAATCACCAGGGAGACCTTTCTGCCCATCTGACGTGGAGCTGAGTGGGCTGTTCCTCAGCTTGAGCCATGTGCAAGCAAGAGAAGAGAAATGATACTGCTCTGGGAGATCAGACTGGTGAAATATGAAGGGAGAGATGTTATCTTAGCCCTCAGGAGGAATTTTCTGGCATGTGACCCCCATCCAGGTGGTGATAACTGGGTATAATTTATTCAGGTAGAAATCCCTCTTCCCACTCTAACAACATTTTGTTTGTTCTGTCCTGAATAACAAGCCCCCCAACGCCGTGGAAATGATGGCTGGGAACATGTGCAGAGCTCCTAATACCGTGCAATGACAAGAAGTTTCATCAGCTCAGATAAATATCCCTCCCTTCTCAGTGACAGTCCCTCATACTTCACATGTCTCACCTCCCCTACCTGCCAACATTTGAAATCTATAAATAAGGCCAACTGGGAGAGGAACAGGGACGTTCACTGCCACCCACGAGGTATCTCTTGGGCTTGGGCATACCTTTGGAGGGAGCCAGTGGTAAATAAACAACAGGCAGTAGAGGCCTGTCCCTGCAGGGCTCTGGTGGGTCACTGATCAACCCAGAGCTCCCTCCAAAACATCTTGCTCAGGGCGTTTCTCCAGCACTCCTGTCACCTCAGGAGCACAGGTCCCCACTTCTCCATCACCTGCAGCAAGGCTCCAGCAGAGACCCCACATCCCTGCTGCAGACGATGTTGAGCTGATGGTGAGGTTCTTGGGACGCCCAGTGCAGCGCTCACTGCGCTCAGTGTCAGCCTTCCCATCACTGCCAGCACGTTCTGAAGCAGGGGATCACCACATACCTACCAGTGCCTCCCAGTATCTTTCAGTGCTGCACCAAACACCTTCTGGCACAGCGGTCCCCATCCCTGTCTCTCTGCACAAAGGGGGGTTTGCAGGCCCCAGCAGCGCAGATCACCCACGTCTCCGTAGCAAGGCCAAACGCCTCCCTCCACAGACTTTCTCTACTCATAGTGCCAGAGGCTGAATCTTGCTCTGCATCACATACCCCTTTGTCACTGAGCCCAAAAGAGCAATGGAGGGAAACACAACTTTTGGCTCACTCTTGCTGCTCATGGGACCATTTGCTACCTCGGAACAATCCAGCACAGGTCTTGGGGATGTAGAAGCATTCAGTGGTGGTGTGTCACATTTGCACAGGTCAAAAGATTCCACTTGGAACCTACTCCTGAAAAAGCCCTGACCAAGCAGAAAGCCACCGCAGCAGTAGAGCAGAGCAGCTTCTGTGCCCAGGCTCTCTTTTGTCTTCCCTTCCAAGCAGAAGGCTCTTTGACACGTATGGAATGGCTCTTTGACGAGTACTGATTAACCTGCTTTGCAATCAGTGTCTCCTCACTGGTAAAAGCTGTTAATTGCCTCGTATAGTCTTCTGTCAGCAACATTATCCCCTCCTGTCCTGTTAAGACTGGGACGAGGAATTGTCCTGTTCACCGGCTACACTGGGTCATGGGGAGGGGGGAAGGTGAAATATAATCTGAGAAATAATATCCATGGCAGCAAGCAAGGCTAACCAAAAAGGCGCGAGGAGAGCAGGATTCCAAGGAGAGAGGAACGCTGGGGGAGGAAAAGCATGGAGTTCTCTTGACAAAGGTCCAGAATTATTTTAAACGGGACCAAGAAATTATTTTTTAAAGTCTATTTTTAATACAGCCCACACATGTGGTGAGACTGTCGCCAGCCACGCCGCTATCTTCTTACTTCCAAGATTAGCAACAAAAAAGATTAATTTAGACAGGATGGAATATTTTCTAACAAAAGTGCCACTGCCTTCAGGGGAGTGAGTCTGACCTGAAAAGATCACGTACAAGGAAATCCCACACCGCAGGCAATCCCTCACGGATCAGAGTCCCCAGCTGGAGGTACAACCGTTTGGGTTAACTTCAGTGTAGCTGGGGTGATGGCCAATGACATCATGTGACCTCAACATGTCACTGTAGAATCACAGACTCAGAATGGTTTGGGTTGGAAGGGACTTAAAAGCTCATCTAGTTCCAACCCCCCTGCCATGGCAGGGACACCTCCCATTAGACCAGGTTCTCAAAGTCCTGTCCAACCTGGCCTTGAACACCTCCAGAGACGGAGCATCCACAGCCCCCTGTGCAACCTGTGCCAGTGTCTCACCACCCTCAGAGTGAAGAACTTCTTCCTTACATCTAATCTAAATTTCCCCTCCTCCAGTTTGAACACATCACCCCTCGTCCTGTCACTACAAGCCCTTGTAAAAAGTCCCTCCCCAGCTTTCTTGTAGGCCCCCTTATCTACTGGAAGGCTGCAATGAGGTCTCCCTGGAGCCTTCTCTTCTCCAGGCTGAACAGTCAGAAATACATGTACTCCACTACAGCTGACAACAAAAGCTGTGGAGACCCCAGTGGATCAAGCCTACGCTCCTGCTCTCTGAGGAAAGGTAACCAAGCAGCTAACACATTCCATAATGAGCCCACAGTCTTTGGTTCAGGAAGTTCCTGAGACACTTCCTGAGACAGAAGGACCTGTGAGGCAGAGCGGGGAGTGAATCCTTGTACACCAGCATGGCTCTTGTGCCCTGCGCTGCCCATCGCTGTCACACAGGCTAGATGCTCTGATGTGATGCCACAGAGGTGTACTCATGTACTTGTGACCAGGAGAATATGGGGACCCCTCAGGAGCTTCCCACCTGCATGTCAGTGCTTTTCTAGCTTAGGTTTTAATTCCTCCAAATAATACAGAAATAAAAGGCTTGTGATCACTCCCTGACCCCTTTCCAAGAGCTGCAAAACCCACTGATAAACATTTTCAGCCCTCTCTAGTGCTGGTCCACACAGAAGATCATGGAATCACAGAATGGTTTTGGGTTGGAATGGACCTCTGGAGATCATCTGGTGTGTCAGCTGGTCCTTCTGGTTGTTGATCATCAGCAAACTGGCTGAGGGTCCACTCTGTCTCCTCATCCAGTCATTGACGGATACGTTGAACAAGATTGGACCCAGTCCTGACCCCCGGGAAACATCACAAGCTACAGGCCTCCAGTGAGACTCCAGATATCCCTCTGAGCTCTGTCCTTCAGCTCGTTCTCAATCCACCTCACTGTCCACCCATCTGACCCACCCTTCCCAAGCTCCCCTAGGAGGATGTTAATGACAATCATTTCTCCAAGTTGCTACTAACACTTCTGGAGATCACCCTGCTCCAATGGAGCCATATACAAATGGGATCCTATCACCACAACCCCCTCCCAGTCCACCAGCCATTTCACAGACTGGAAATTCATCCTGCCCAGGGGTCTCCACAGAAATCACTTCATCCTTTCTAAAATTGAGCAGCTGTTTAGCAGCAGCTCAGCACGGCAGGTCAGAAGATGATGGATCCCATATCCACTTGAGACTTGGGAATTTTTAGGGAAACAACACTCCAGCTGTGTAAGCCGGAAGAGGACTGAGACACCTGGTCCAATCCTGTTGCTCCCAAAACAGCACCAAGCAACCCTTCCAAACCATGAAGACGTGGCTTTAAGCTACCCCAAAGCAGGGACCTCTGGTAGGAAAGACTTCTGTGGTCTCACGGTGTCGCGGTCGGGCACGCAGAGGTCCCACCACCTCCCAAAGGGAGAAGGGTTGAGGATAAATTGGGATATCTCCCCACCAGGCTCGCAAGCAAACACGGAGACCGAAAGAGTATTTAATGAGTTTATTACTAAATATATTCTAATAAAACCTTATTTACTCTATGGAAATATTACGATATTAAAGAACGCCACGCCCACCCATTCACTCCCTCTCTCACCCACCGAGAGATAAGGGCAAATAAGGACTTAATTATGTCAAGATACGACCTGTATGTGTGGATGGTGCGTGTGTGTGCGTGCATGTGTCGTCATCTGTCCTTTCGGCATTTGACAATGGTCTCCGTGGAACGGCGATGATGCCCGACCGGCAGACCTGGACTATTTCGATGACGTCAGCAGCTTGTAGCTTTTC